>JAWDGP010004277.1:1557500-1595000 GCA_033675545.1 Elysia crispata | reverse complement strand
TTTTTCTCTCTGCTCAAAATCCCTTTGGCAGCCTAAAGGTGCCTCTTATAAAAAAAAACAAAAAAACAAAAAAAAAACTCTGTCGCTGTCCTCTCTGTGTATCTTTTGATTTAAGCCCGATTTTAATCTCTTGTCTCTCCCATCGTTTTCTAGTCAGGTCATTCACTCCACTTTTTCCCAGAACTTTTGATACTCAACTTCTACTTTGTATAATTTCTACTATGTCATCCTATTCCTCTCTTTCTTTATCTCTCACTCCCTCTCTGCTTCCTTTTCTCTTGCTCTTTTATTTCCGTCCTTTTTTTTTTCTTATCTCTTCTGCGTCTCTTCTATCTTTTTCTACACAGGTCACTTACCGCACTCTCTTTTACCTCTTAAATCACTCGCTATATGCTTTGTAAGGTTTCTCCAATTTCATCTCTTCTTTTAGTTTATCTCTCTCTCTCTCTCTCTCTCTCTCTCTCTTCCTCCATCTTTCTATCCTTCTGTTTTCTCTCTCTCACCTCTTGCTCTAAACAAGCATGATTGTATATTCTAGCGCGTGGGAGCCAACATGCTCACCAGTAGGATAGACCTACCTGGTTCTTTCATGGCACAAAGCCAGACATAGCAAGCATTCCTCACGCGGACAGAAGAGAATTTGTATTTAAGACAATAGATTTATTTCTGGTCCTGACGCTCTCGATTTTATTGTCGTTTTTGTTTCATGTGGCATAGTCATAGACCCGAGCGTCTCTTTGAGGTTTGAATAAAATAATATTATGCTGGATAAAGCTTGACGTGTGCTCGAAGTTTTCGGCGTTTCACTTCCTTGTAAACAGCTCGACAGAGCTCCAAGTTGTAAAGTCTAATCCTCTCCGACTCGCTTTGATCCGCACTGAGTCAATTGGTACCCGCAAGCCCAAGCCAATATTATCTTTGCATGTAAAAATCTAATTCTCGTATTCCATTTATCCCACAGAAGAGTGTGTTAAAAAATTATTCTTGATTCTTCATATCGTGTTTCATAAGAGATAAATTAAACAAAAGCTGATAATCGGAGGTACATATTGAATAGGCCTACTTCGTATCTCATCATAATGGTCCCTGTAATCCTTAAGAGGCGTGATCACGAAGCTAAAATAGCAAATGCAAGGAATATATATTTACATTTGACAATCATGTTCTCAAATCATACAACATTCTCGCTTAAAAAGTGTTTTAATTATCTATGTGTTCGGTAACACTTTATTTTTCTCTCCAACACTTTTCCCTCATACACCGAAAACTATGAAATTGGAAGAAAGGCAATGATGAGCATGGCCAACGAAATAATAGGGCTTTTTTGGTCTCTCCTTTCCCTCATTCCATAACTAAAATCGGCAGTGAACAGTTGATCGTTTTAGGCGTTTTTCTATTCTGCAATTCGCACACTTTTACCATCACAAAGTATGATCGTCATTACTAGAGACAGAAGTCAAACTACTTGGTCGTTTTTGCCCAGACTGTATGAAAGATTTTCTCGCACTACGGAAAATTCTGTAACCCAGCCTTTAAAGGAAGAACGAAACACTGTCATACCTTTGTTTTAGAAAGTCTCAACCCAAGACACTTATATGTTTCCCTTGAAGAGCTTCAAACATCAGAGCAAATTTACGATAAATTTGAAAATGTAACTACCCGTTACGGATTTTAGCATCTTACATATCTTAAAAGCACGCCAGCAGTGTCCAAACTGTAGAGACGGATGGAATGTAAAATAGCTAAAGTGAATATCTTTCCCATGGCAATTGCTTAATCTGTAGATGGAACCTTATCAGCAACCGCCCGGTGACACAAACGCTCAAGTTTTAAGTCCAAATGCACCACTACTGCGGAATTGTTTACTGTTCTTCCCATTTTCAAAATTAATCGGATTCAAAACTTACCTGCGATTTACCTAAAAATTCTAAGTAAGGATTGGTATTGTTTACTTTTTTGTGAGTGATCAAAATTTTCTGCGTCGTTTTTATGTACCTGAAGTATAATTAAAGCCTCTTCTGCTCTGTCGCATGTCTGTTCAACACCCTGGAACATTTTCCCTTAAGATCTTTAAATCTTTCTCTCCGCCTCTGCGGATTAGCTTTGCCAGATGAAGAAGACGAGAATGTGATCTTCTGGGACTACGTTACTAAAAACAACTTCTTTACCTAAGAAAAAGGTCGCGCCAGTCAACGTGTTGGCCGCTAATAAGACTAATATAATCTCAGACGATGACGATAGTGGATTCCAAGGTGTAATGTAATAATTTTTTTTTTCGGAACTGCGTGTTTACAGCAAACAGTCTGTTTATTGGATAAGGAAGTGATCTCATGATGAACTATGATGAAACCACCACAGTGACGTCAAAGATCTATTCGGTGATAGAACTATAATGGAAATTAGTTGAAAACCTCTTTGGTTTTCTGTTCATATAAGATTAAGATCGTGCTAAGCTATTATTACCAATGGAGATTAAACAAATCCTGAGTTAATTATGTATTGCTGTATCTGTTGAAATTAAGAAAATTCTAATCTTTACAAACAACGAATGGGCAGTCCGTCTGTAATTGATCTGGGACCATGATAGTTTTGATTCGCTCTATTGTAATTTTCATCTTGCTGATCAATTTTCGGATTATATAGAGAAGGGAAAAATAAATTAGGTTCTGATTAAAGAAGAAAATCCAACAAGTCGACAATTTTATTATAACTTCTTCTTCTTCTTCTTCTTCTTCTTCTTCTTCTTCTTCTTCTTCTTCTTCTTCTTCTTCTTCTTCTTCTTCTTCCTCTTCTTCCTCTTCTTCCACTTCTTCTTCTTCTTCTTCTTCTTCTTCTTCTTCTTCTTCTTCTTCTTCTTCTTCTTCTTCTTCTTCTTCTTCTTCTTCTTCTTCTTCTTCTTCTTCTTCTTCTTCTTCTTCTTCTTCTTCTTCTTCTTCTTCTTCTTCTTTATTGTTGTTGTTGTTGTTGTTGTTGTTGTTGTTATTATTATTATTATTATTATTATTATTATTATTATTATTATTATTATTATTATTATTATATTATTATTATTATTATTATTATTATTATTATTATTATTATTATTATTATTATCATTATTATAATTGTTATTATTATTATCATTATACTGTTGTTGTTGATGTTATTGTTGTTTTTTTTTGTCGCAGTAAAAAATTCTTTCAGTCAACCTATATATGAGCTGAGAAAAATGTTAATTAAAACCATTGTTACCTTTGAAATATCACATTCTTTCTTGTAGTTACAGAAACAATTCATGAAGGTTAGGATAGATTTAGAAGTAGGTCAATCGTAAGGTGATATTTTGAATGTGTCTGACTTTTGGTGACGACCTTTTATTGATTTATACAAAAGCTTTGGAATGTTAGAGCCAGAACAAGTAGGGCGTGGATGGGCTTGATCTTTAGTTTAGATGTTGTCTGGTTTCTTGCTTAAATCTGAAGGACATTTTCATTTCCAATTGTCTTTAAAAAATACAACAGCTACAGTAACAACTCTAACATATACACAAAAGACAACAACACAACGACAAAAACAACAACAACAACAACAACAACAACAACAACAACAACAACAGCAGCAGCAGCAGCAGCAGCGGCAACAAAACAGAAAAAAAAAACAACCAAAAAAAACCCCAAAACAAAACAAAAATTCAAACGGAATTTTTTATTTATGTAACGACAAATAAAAAGTACAAAATATTTTGAATGTATTTATCAGAATAGTCAACCGAAAAGAATCCTAGAATCCTTATGTTTGTCTTTCAATCGGCTTTTGTGAAAAAAACAAAGTGTGATGCCAGGGTCTCTAAAATAACCCCTTCAATCCTCACGCCTCTCTCTCCCTCCCTCTCTCTCTCTCTCTCTCTCTCTCTCTCTCTCTCTCTCTCTCTCTCTCTCTCTCTCTCTCTCTCTCTCTCTCTCTTTCTCTCTCTCTCACTCTTCCTCCCCCCTCCTCCCATCGTCCACACAATTTTTGGTCTCGAAATATTTTGTACAGTCCCCAAATAGGCATTCACGTCATGTAAGTCACCAGCAAGGCAGAATAGTATTTGTAGCTAGTCTAGACACTAATATAGAAGATAACAATGCTTTTTTGTGTGAGATAATAATAATAATAAAAAAGTAAAAAGTATCTTTTCTTTAACTTATTTATCTTCAATGGCTTAAATGTGGTAGTGAAATCTTTTGAGGCATATTGAAATACTGTTCTATTGATAAAATTTCCCTTTTGTCACCTCGTCTCTCAATAGCTTCTCAGATCGAAACAGGCCGAACAATTAGCGAGTGTTGTTGCATTCTCGACTGGAACGAGAATTTGTGAATAATTTTGGTTGACATTAATTTCTCTTTTTATTTTTTCAGGGGAGAAAAGAACAAGCTAAACTAGCTTGAAATATTTACCTAAACTGTATGTAACATTTTATGAGAAGTCCTTTCTAAAAAATTTGCTCCTTGATCGCCAACTGCATATTATGACGTATGAACATTAAAATAGCAAGTGCGGCTTCTTGCAGAAGCAAACTGAAAATTATTTTACACTAAATGCTTGTAAAACATTCAGATTTAATGAAGGCAAAAAAACATTTTTTAGATTTATATCAAAATATTAATACGGTCAAAAAAAGATTCTTAATAGTTCAGTAGCTCAGATTGTGTAGCGGTGAGGATATGGTTCTGCAACAAAGATGGCCTGGTTTTGAATTTGCTAATAGCAGTTTTGTGCATTTTTCATATTTGACATGAAGGTCTGATGTACGGCCAGCATCCTTTTTTTCCCCTTGCCCTTTCCCCACCCCCACCCTCACCTCCTTCTTACATGCACACCCCTTCCTTTTTTCGACCTAAACGGTGTTAACAAATTAAAAAATAAAGATATGCTCTTACATTTTGGGCCCATTTATCACTACTACTACTACCACTACTACTACTACTACTACTACTACTACTACTACTACTACTACTACTACTACTACTACTACTACTACTACTACTACTACTACTACTACTACTACTACTACTACTACTACTACTACTACTACTGCTGCTGCTGCTGCTGCTGCTTCTACTACTACTTCTACTATTGTTATTATTATTATTATTATTATTATTATTATTATTATTATTATTATTATTATTATTATTATTTTTATTATTACTATTGTGAAACTTAAATAGAGAGGTAAGCTTTACTAAAACACCGAATCAATCATTCTTTCTTTTTATTGGTTTTAAGACCACGAAGACATACTTGTTCATAAATAATATATCCGGCGAGGAAGCCTATAGAATCTAAATCACTTTGAAAACAACTCGCAAAGTAGATAATATAAGATAGCAGTTCATTAAAAAAATTGTCTGAAAATTATCCACACGTTTGGATCGGTAAATAAAATTATACATGTAGGTCGCGTCATCCTATAAAATGCGCCGGTGTGGTACACCGCCCAACTTTTCGAACCCGTCCATCATTCATTCTGAACAGCTCGTGGTTAGCTATTTTTTCACCTTCTGGTTCAAAAGAGTTATAATGATTAATTTATGCAAGTACACTCTTGCATTTTGTGTGTAGACTGCTTATTATCAACGAACCGGCTCATGAAAACACCAAGGTAAAACTTGGTTTCGAGGCAGAGATAATTTTTAGATCTCTATATGCACAATAAAAATCAATGATACATGGTTTATTTCATCCTTTGTCATCCGTGGTCTTTAAAAAATATAACTGGTAACTAAGGCTTAATTATTACGCCAGTCCATTAGCGTGGAATTAAAATAAAATCAAAGAAGAGAAACGGATCAGCAATAACTTGTATATCCAAAGTTCCTCCATTTTTCTTTCTCCATAATGTGGGAATTTAAACATCAAGTGTTAAAGTAATAGATCTATTTTTGAAAAAAGTCTTCAGTATTTTCGGTGTCTCTTTTCCCAATAGCATAATGCAAATGCTTTCAAGTTTTTAGATGGAAACTAAAACAAAATAATAAAAAAAGATAATTTAAAAAGACAGAAGCTTTTGCGAATCAGGAACAGCTATTATACATTAAAAAAAAAAAAAAAAAAAAAACAAAAAAAAAAACACCGAGTTTTAAGAGCCATGTCAATAATAGTAATAGCTGGTGGTCCTGATCTAACCGAGCATTTCTAAACCCTGAATGTGAAAAATTCTCTTGACTTATGAACTTAAATCGTTATATCACTCATTTCCACACACACATATAAAAATTACGAAACAAAAACGTTAACTGAAACAAAACCAAAAAACAACAACAACAACAACAAAAAAAACAAAAATCCCAAACCAAATCCACACCGAGACAAAACAAAAAACAAACGAATAACCCCCCCCCCCCCCCCCCCAAATACATGAAAGAAAATGAATGAGGAAAATATACAGTTTTCTGTAGCAAAACCTTTTCTTAACGACAGAGGATACCTTTTACTGAGATATTGTAATACCAAATTTTATGGCAGCTCTCACTTTTATTCGTCTTTGTTTCGCTTTTTCATACTTAAAAGCAACATGCTACAGGCTATGTTACACTTCTCAAAACGAATTTATGACGCAGAAAAATGCTTGTTGCATAATCGAGGATGGAGTCGTGTACTATCATGATGACCCAAGAAAGTATCAGTATCTCTTACAAGATGCAGTTCTCTGTCAGCTATTACGGCACAATACAGAACCTCTTTCTATAAGCCCAGTTATTGTAAAGGCTATTGCATTTAAGTCGGCCTTATTTTCTATTAACCAATTGTTATGTGCAATTTCGCCAACTTTTTTGGCCTCGGTTATAAAACAAAAAGCAGTTAAAACATCATTGAGAAGAATTAGACCTGCAACAGCGCAAAGAGATAATAGATGAATACGACTATGAAGAAGAAGAAGAAGAAGAAGAAGAAGAAGAAGAAGAAGAAGAAGAAGAAGAAGAAGAAGAAGAAGAAGAAGAAGAAGAAGAAGAAGAAGAAGAAGAAGAAGAAGAAGAAGAAGAAGAAGAAGAAGAAGAAGAAGAAGAATGAGGAGAAGAGGGATGAGGAGGACAATGAGGAGGAGGAGAAGGAGGAGAAAGATGAATAAGAGGAAAAGTCTATGAAAAATAAAAATAGCAAGCGTATCTCACGCGGATAGAAAAGAATTAGAATTTAAGACAATAGTTTTGTTTCTTGTCCAAAACACCCTGGAAAAGAGCAGAAACAACATTGGCAACAGTTAAAATAACTCAAACAAAAATGAACAGCGCATGGATGGCAAGATTTTAGAAAATTTTTGTGTAAACTGCAAAGTGAAAACGCTTATCTATTACTCTTTTATGTATTGGTTACTCCGACTTCCGACCGTTGCCTTCACAACCATGAAACTTCAAAATATTCATTGATAGAATTATAACAATTATTTAACATTGCGGACTAACAAAAAGTGTAAGAATGTGCACTGAATTGTGGATATGGAAATTCAAAGCTGCCCATCTATTTTAAGTCACAATAATTATAATGAAAATTCCATAGGATCTATAAATAGACTTGAATTTTTACATAATCAGCTAATTATCTTTTTTTTTTTTCGAAGTTCGCCTTGTCAGTTTAATGTGTGTGTGTGTGTGTGTGTAATTGTCAAGATATTAATATCCGACTCTTTTCTTTTTCTGAATCTCCATAACTGCCTGTTGGGAACAGATAACATTTAAATTAAAATTCAAAAACTGCATGTTCCACACATGTCTCTCGGACATGAAGACCGTGGACACATGTTGAGTAAACCCTTGTAGCTCTTCAATTTCGGGCTCTTTCTTGTGTAACTGTCATAAAGAGTTGCCATTTGCAATACACACGAGACAAGACTTACACTTGTAAGACATACTCCAATTTTTTGGAGATCAAAGAAATCATACAATATGATAGACATTTGAAATTCCCAGCTAGGGTTTTCACAAACGCTCCACAGATGTTAAGGGAACTAATCTGTTACCGCATAGATTACACATGGCGGGAAGATGTTCCCAAAACTTTATATCTCAGCTTCTTCAATTCGCAAGGTGATACGTTAAGGATTTCAATTCAAAAAACAATGTATGGCGCCGAATACTGGTTTTGAATTAAAATCCTTAACAAAATACAAAATACCTCGCTAAAAATGAACAACTGCCTAAAAATGCTTTAACAGAAAAACAAATCAACGTGCAGGCTTCTTTCAGCTAAAGTGCTTTGAATTTTTTAAGAAGAAAAGAGCACATTTCGAAATAGTAATTGCAAGTCAATGGATGCGAACTTAATGGATTTCTATCAATTTGACATTGCAGGCTGGTGGCCCGATACGGATTATTTCCTGTGTCCCAAGTTTCGTTTCGTCGTAAATGTTAGACATGTCTGGGCGTGGAAGCTAAATACCAGATTTTTTACTTTTAAAGGTCATCTCTATGGAGCAAATAGTGTGGGGAAAATATTCAAAGATGTAAACAGCGATATGCACTTTGAATAAAAACATCAGGGAGAGTGTCAATTTGACGGTAATGGTTGCCATTAAGTTCACCATCCAACACAACAGAAAATAAAAGCATGGCATATAAATGATTTTTTTAAAGAAAAGGATGGAGCTGAGAAAGAAAATACTGTCATAGCCCGCTCATCTACTTCAAACCCATTTTTTGATTTCTTTTGATAGATTTATCTGAGATTTTGCATGCTATCTCTATAATACCTGATAAATTAACTGCTTGAAAAAGACATGATGGACATATTTATGCTTTCATATTTATGCATTCAAGATATATAAAAGACTTATTGGTAAAGTTGCAAATAAATAATGCTTTCAGCGATACAATTTTCAGTAGTTCGACAAAATTAGTAGCATTATGTTAATACAAAACAACCAAGCACATTTTAATCCAAAAAAAAAAAAAAAAAAGAAATAAAGTATTTTTAAGGATTTATGATATGCGTCGCTGCAATAACAAGATTGGCTGATAAATCATTACATGAAAGTCATTTCCCGCTCATGCATTGTTCATAAGATTGTTAGGGTACACAACATTCTTTTTCTCCAACCTTAATAACTAAACGGGCTAGCACTTTTATATTTTTCTTATAATAGTCATAGCCTGGATGAGCATTTATTTTCAACTACAAAAGAAAGTAATAAGTATGGCAGAAAAAAAACTAATAAATACTGAAAAACAGCTAAATCTGTACTTTCCCAATCTATAATAATAAAAATTCTTCCAGTCATTCGATATAAGATTATAAACTCACGGGGAAAGAGTGCGAGGAGACGCACTGCCTTGCGTGAACTCATGTTATTTGTTTTTAAATGTTAATAATCATTTAAAATGATTTATAATTTGCTCAGGGCTATCTATTCTTATTCAACAATAAGTTTTGCTTGACCTTTTTTGTGTAAAGCTTAAACAAATGAAAGTGCAAACTCGTTGCATCGTTCAAATAAAAAAAAGAGGTGTGTGACGTCTGAAAACTATTTTATCGTCTTCAACTGAAATGGCTTTTAGATCACTTATGAGACAGCGTCTCATGAAGAGTATAGATTGGAAAGCACACGGTAACAGGTATTATTATGAAGAACTTAAGCAATAATTATGCTGATGATGATGGCGACGAGAATAGACGTACTTATACAATTACAATGATGATGATGATGATAATTAATTATTTTATAAACTTTTTAATTCTAATTTTCGGTCACGGCTTTCTCAGAAACTACACAAAAACAAAAATTCAGTTTTGTCAAATATCTTCAGATTGACTTTACATTAGGGTAAAGTTCATTTTATCCATGTTTGTTTCACCTTCTTTGTTGACCCCCATGTGAAATTTAGGCCACATGGGTTTTTCTTTTTTCGACAATGATATATTGGGGTTTGTTTGGAAAATCTTTTCTAGGTATGAACTGTTTACTTTGGTAGAATATCCTTTTTTTCCAAAATGTCAGCGTCGCACCTAGTCTAGCTTTGATTAGAATCTGAGCAATCCTTTTTCAAAAGCAACGTATGTGTCTACCATGAGGCCGCGACTCTGTAATTGGTGGTAATTAATTTACGAGAAACCTTGTTTTAAAATCTTATTTACAGCCTTGAAGAGATTTTAATAGATTCATACATCTTTATTCTGTCACAGCAGTTTACTTTTTACTGTTATTAGCGTCAGTTGTAATGGAAACTGATATCTTATGTTAGGATGCATTGATCACCTTCTTTCTTTTGTCTTATTCACATTTTTTTTCGGTATCCTAATTTTTTTCAACTCATTCCACTTTCAAGATTTGTTTATTAGGCTGTTTATCCATTAGATATTCGCATGTTCCGGAAACTCACATTGTCCGAAAGGGCAAAACCATTACTTTTGCAATATTCGCCATGGATCGATTTAAGTGATTTGCATAAGAATAAAATGATTATATATATATATATATATATATATATATATATATATATATATATACATATTAGTTTGACAAATTCGTAACAGTAAGTTAAGACTGCAAAGTGGGCGGCACATAACACTACAAAATCACAACGCTGAATCACCGACTATCACCAGTGGAAGTTGGTAAATGTTCGCGCATTACCAGGGTCGTAATACCCACACACAGGTTATTAATAATTCTTTTTTGCTTTTCTTGGACTGCGATACGTGAATATTGCTGTTTTCCATAGTCAAATTCATCCCAAAACCAGTCACGCCAAGCGATGTGGTTCCAATCAATACTCATTGACTTGCCAAGGCCAATTAGTTTGTTTTTCACCGAAATGTCAGTCACAGAAAAGTGGGCTCTCGCTTCTCTCCTAGTTCCCGGGTGGTCAATGTTGACATCATGAAGCCTGGGGGATCTGCCGTTCTCGCAGAGGTTCTGCCAGGCGGGTTGTCAGACTTCCGTGCCTGATTGTCACTCGCACCAACAGTGTTAACGGAGAGGGAGAGATTGCATGGTTTTATCTTTACCAGGATGTCTTGTCTAGAATTCTTAAACTGGTCTGCCGTCCCAGTTATTGATGTTAGACTCATTATTGTTATAAAAATACAACAGTAACAACATACAAGCAAAAACAAAAAGATTAAAAATGAGCTTCAGTGGCCTGCAAGTACTTTGTTTTTACTAGAGTAATTTTTTTTATTGAAAAAAAAATGACTTGGTACAACAATTATTTTCATTTAGTCTCTTACTTTAAGTAAAAACTTTTGGTTTAGTGTTTTTTTTACTTTTACAACATTGCTCAAAGACTGAATGCCAAACTTATCTTTACCGAATTTGGGCTTCTTTAATGCCATGTGTCTACTTTTAGACTATGCCTCTCTTTTCTAAAGGTGCTAAAACAAAAACAACAATGGTCAACTCATTTCGCAAAGACATCTATCATTACTGTTTCAAATTTTCCTTTACCAGCACGATCATTGAAATTTTAAGCCGAATTCTCGTTTACAAACAAAAAATGCTAAAACCTGTCACCTTTGGCTGTATAACAAATCTCTGCATGCATCTTTGCACGCACACACATTTTAAGACTTGTTGAACACTCAGATGGCAATTAACCAATTTATATGAGTTTGGTTAAATGGAAACTTTTTGCCAATGCAACTTCATCATTCTCTATTTGCTCCGAACGAAATTGAATTTGGCAGTGTCAAAAAAGGTAAACGAGGAAAAACAAAATTCTTGGAAGGCTTTTCTGTTGCATATTTGAGATGACTTCATCGTTTATTTTTTATAAAAAAAAACGATCGTCGAATGTAGAATTTTTTTTGGGGAGACCAGTTATGTAGAGTGTCCCTTGTTGTAAATGATTTATTGTCTTTCAAGTCCATTTAAAGTCATGGAATAATTCGATAGGTTTATACATCCTCTGGAATATAGTCATACAATCTTTAGTCATCTTATTATGTTCTTAAGACTCACTGATAAATCATCACTCAGCATGTAACTTCGCACATTTTCCATTCACCAATCTTCATAGACACAAAAGATATAAAATTTAATCCAGATTTCTACAACCCACAGTCTGCACCTCATAGAATTAATAGAGTACAAGTTTCACTTGAGAGAACCATAAAAATCGAGAGAGAAAATTATAAAACCAAAATAAATTTCCTGCTAAAATCTTCTCTGCTCCCCGTTCGATTTTCTGAAATTTGTCTCTGCATATATTTTTTCCAATAAGAAACTAGAGTCAAAATAGGTCTATGGACCGGCTTCTCGAGGGCGCCAGATAGCTCAGCGCGTTTGACTGACAACGATGAAGTCATGGGTTCGATTCTTGGTTGGGTCATCTAGGATTCGATTCTTGATTGGGTCATCTAGGGTTCGACTCTTGGTTGTGTCATCTAGGGTTCGACTCTTGGTTGTGTCATCTAGGGTTCGATTCTTGGTTGGATCATCTAGGATTCGATTCTTGATTGGGTCATCTAGGATTCGATTCTTGATTGGGTCATCTAGGGTTCGACTCTTGGTTGTGTCATCTAGTGATGGAATCGGATCCGATCGAACCAGCCTTATCCGTAGTTGAAAGAAAGCTGCTGTCTCCGGATAAGATCCTTCAGAGTAAATAATGTTTGAAATGTTAAGCTAACCAAAAAATTATGTCCGAAGTAATTGATTATTTCCTTTCATTTATACGACAATTTCATGGTCAGTGTTGGAGAAAGGGGGATTAACGCGTCCACACTTTGTCCTTTGCTTCACTACACTGGACAATTTTCTCAGAGACCCAAGGACCTAGCTTCTTGCGCACCATTTTTATATCAAAACCCCTGGGTTTTTAGAAGATGTGCATTACTTTTTTTTATTCTTTTTGCTTAAAGTTCGCTTTGATTAGAATCTTGAAAACAACTGCGCAACCTTCCCAAGAGACGTGCAGATCACATTCAGGGTGTCATTAGTCATGACAACACACGCAACTTGTATGTCATACAAGCGATGAATGTCAGCGCCCACTTGTTTTTGCTTCTCTTGCATATTCTTCTTTTCTGGGCTGTCCTTTGCCTCTTTGTCCTATGCTTTTGTCTTAGAAAATAAACATAGACATACTGACCAATTTCAACTAAAATGCCTCGTTTCTGAAAAAAAAATACCTTCCGTATAACTTTTCCTAATGCAATCGACCTTTTGGATGCTCGGCTAATGATGGTGTATTGTGCGTCATGATCAACAAGCCAGCAAATGCTCAGCGCCCATCGATTTGTTTTTTCTTTATCAATAAATAATGTAATAACACATATTAATGTAGGCTGCATTAGATGGAATTATTGCATCGAGCACTTCCACACCCAACTTACCACCTACCAGAAACTCACAACCCTACTTGATTAAGGTCAGCAAAAGGTTTCTGCTGCTCTCCCAACCTACCGCACCGATAAGAGTTATTGTTAATATGGAATAATCACACAAGCTTTAACAATTTTCTCTGAACGGCATTATTAAAAAAAAAAAAATCAATACAATCTCGCATTGTCTTGCCCGTGTGGTGCCTAGGCCAACGCCCTGGCTTTCAGTGTGTCAGAGTGGAAACAAAACCATCAGGCTAGCATTTTTATGATGGAATAAATCAGACTCAACAACTTTTTCTGCGTTATCTTGACTTGTGTAACGACAGCAAATACTTTACACTTTTTCTATTCTCATCGAAAAGCAAGCCACAGCGTGGTCCTTTTTAACAACTGATCAAGGGTGTTTACTCAATTGTGATGTTATGTAGGAATGGCATGATAATGATACAAGGTGTATTTATATCTAACCTTAAATTAGTGCTCAGTACCTATTTCAGTTTTCTTATGAGGTTGATTAGCACTGAATGAATGGATTGATTTTAAACATCCTAACATTTTTTCTCAAATTACCTCCAATGTTTGACTCAATTTTTCTTTCGAAAGTTGAGAGTATATATCTTTCTGCAACTCCATGAATAAAAAAAATGCATTTTATATATAAAAAAAATTTTGTAGTCGAGTGAATAAAGTACAGGATGAGTGAAATCGATGTGCAAATTTCGCTTAATTTTATTTCCTCTTTCAGCTCACGTTCTCCTCCTTAAATTGGAAAAAAAAAATCCTCTTCTCGTCGCTCCTATCAACTCTCCTATGAGACTTATCTGTTGAGATAGAAACACGCACGTGTCATAGAAAAGGATATTAAGTTATGTTTTTTTTAGTTTAACTATGTTGAGTGAACCCCGCTCTACATGCTTTATAAATTTGACTGCTATATTACTTGATAGTATTGTTATCGATGAAACAAACAATCAAAATATCCTCCGAATTTTGACGCATACGATAAAGGTCTAGTAGACAACATCAGAAATTGATTTTATATTCTAAATTGCGCACAAATTCTTTTCTTTGCGTTTGCTTACTGTTAGAATCTGACACCACCATATTTTTTGTCGGTTTGAAAAATCTTTTTCAGGTCAAAGTCTAGAAATCGTAAAACGTCTTGACACAAATTACTTTTTCAGTTGGAAAGGATTGTTTGCAAATTTAAAAAAAATCGGGCAATTACGATAAACAATTTTAAACTTTCTGCGCTGAGAAAATTGAACATCGATATTCATATCTTCGAAGTGCTTGTAAATGATTCCCTACTTTACAGAAGACATAGAAAAAAAGAATAAAAAAGGAAAACATAAAAACTTTCAAGTATCTCATCTGAATAATTGTTAAAAGCTTCAGCCATTATCAATTTTTTGTTTTATTATTTTCTTTTTAATCCGTAGAGGAGCAGCCTACTAATTTATTGGTATTTAAGATCTTGTGAATGAGAAATTTCATAATGAAGATTTCTATCGTTTACGGTGTATACTTTGCTTTTTAAGGTCACAAAATTTAACATATTTTACTGCTATTGTTTTATTAAATACAACATTGAAAAACTGGTTGTTTAGTTTAATAATTAATAGATTTTTCAGCATAATTTACTCCAGACCTGTCGTAAGGACACCTACGTTGACTTTAAAATGGGACACTGACCGATAAAAGTGCAGCTGCCATTATCTCAATTTTTGTTTAAAACATGCTCAACTCAGAGATGGAAGAACAGAAATAGCAACGGTTGCTTCAGAGGTCATAAAATATTCACAGTATTTGTGTTCTGGTGTTTTGCGCTTGTTTATGATCTCGCATAAAATGTTGATGAAGAGAATATTTTGCGCAAGAGATACTTGTTCAACTGTTTCTTTGCTGTATTAATCGCAATGGAGGTATTTTTTTTTTTATTAATTTATAGGATGCAAGATAGCAACGGTTTGGGAATCGCTATCGTGCAGGTTGTCCATGCGGCTATCTCGGCGGACGTGACTACTAATCTTACACCAGCAAAATGTCTTGGAACAACTCGAGTTAATACTTTGACAAAACACTATGTTTTTCTTTTGCTTTTCAGCCTTTTGCATCCTTATACACAAACAGTTTGTAGATGTGACAAACACAGCCTAGAGCCATTCTTTGTTCCTAGGTGCACCTTTTCATCAAAACCTCACGCTATTCTTTTCATTTACATATTATCTAAAACCGCTTGCGCTAAACTTTCCTCTATCTCTGTATAATAACCTCAGAAAGCCTTGCCGATGAGTAGCAAATTACTAAGCAATGTATCCATAAAAAGTTGTGTAATCGTTACTTGTAAATATCTGTATAGCTCCTATTACTAAAAACTGCATTACCTTCCAATCTAACTCTAGGATCCTACAACGGTGCCGATAAAGGACTGCAGCAAATTAATATACTACCATCACCATTAGCGCCACGAATGCCACGAATGACAACCATTGTAAACCATTTCAAGGCTTTCACAACCACTACTAAATTTTCAGCTGTCATTATCCATGCAACCAGAACAACAGCAACAAGAACCACTGCTACTACTACTACTACTACTACTACTACTACTACTACTACTACTACTACTACTACTACTACTACTACTACTACTACTACTACTACTACTACTACTACTACTACTACTACTACTACTACTACTACTACTACTACTACTACTACTACTACTACTACTACTACTACTACTACTACTACTACTACTACTACTACTACTACTACTACTACTACTACTACTACTACTACAACTACTTTTTTAAAAGACTAAACTCTGAATCTTGAAAGCAAGCTTACAGACAATATTAGTGCACATTTTCAGGTCCTCATCGAATTTCTATGGGATAATTTTTTTGCGCTTGACATTTTCCTGTGTGCCATAATAGTTGAAGATTTTTTAAAAATATGAAAAAAACGGCGGATTTTATAAAAGTAATACTCCAACTTAGTACATTGGAAGTCAAACTAGTTTTTACATTGAACTATTATTCGATTCTTCACCAGCTTTACATTAGTTTTGTAAAGACCGCGGTCAAAGCCTCTCTATCATGTAATTCGATTTGGTCCGTTATCCTTTAGATAATATATCACAATGACCATCATATAACTCGATTTGGTCCCTTTTCTCTTAGATAATTTGTCACCATGAAGCTCAATTTCTTATTATGCAGACCACAAAGACTACCACGACGATTACGTTAATCATCCTTACCATCAACATAAGAACATCATCAACACCTTTAACCAATTAATTTTTAAGAACATTTCATCTATATTGAGGATTATTTTTTTCATTACGGATATATAAAACTATGGCATCTTGATTTTTTAACCCTTATACAGATTGCCAATTCCCAGTATCAATATTCATACATAACACCATTCTAATTTTGTTGGTGACTATCAGTCTCGGGATACACCGGTAGCGGCTGTTTCCTCTCTGAGCTGAAGTAGTCTGGTGTAAGCTGGTGCCTCAGGGAACAACTCGGCTGATTATTCGCGGCCTGGACAAGATAAGAATCCCCGCGGCTTATGGAGATGAGGTGAATGTGGTCACTCTGGTACTGAGAGCATTTTTTCGAAATCCTTCAAAATCAGGTCAACAAACCTTGAAAGTCCAAAGATATTAACAGGTTTATTATGAAAGAAAAGTTTCTCGGCTTCTGTGACCAAGGTCTTTCAGGTGAACTTTAAAAGTATAATAATGTGAGTGTAAACCAACAAGTCAAAATAAATATAAAGAGTATTGGAGATATAATTCCTTTTCCTTTGGTTCACAAATTTTTTTTTTTTCAATCGCGCAAAGCGCAGTGTTTATTCTATTTGTGTTTGAAAGAACGTTGCAGCTGTGGTCGAAATACGAGCAACATAGGAACAAAGCCATTATGATTCTCGTAACCTAATTATTAAGATGATGGATCTGTACAGCTCCTCAAGCCTTCAATAACTCGGCGAGACATGTCCCCTAACAACACTATCAAATATTGCCATAAGGCTAAAAATATATGGATAATAATTTTCCAAGGATATTATTTTCATTATTTTCATGTTTTCCTGGGTGCATATTTTTTACCATACACCCTAGATTAGAATACAAATTAACCTGTTAATAAATTTAATCAAATTGATAGCACCTGAAGTCGATGCGAAGCATATAAAAGATTAAATCTAATAGATTCCTTCTAAACCTACACGAACCATGTCCAAGGCGTCTGTTCATAGTAGGTAGAAATTCATTGGGGACTAGATAACAGGGAGTCTTCAGAGAAGAAACCCCCCTTGTAGCAAGTGTTTCGGCCCTGAACTTTTGACACTATAAGGGGGCCGGGTCACACCCAGGTCATGACTCCCAGGTGTCTCCCTGTTATTTTTTTATTTTATTTTTTTTTTCACAGCGCCAGGATTCGAACCCATCTCTTGATGGATTGCTCTAACTTTAGAGCTTTTGTTCTTTTGTTGCCACATATTGAAAGTTGCTACAAGAGGGGTTTCTTCCCTGAAGACTCCCTGTTATCTAGCTCCCCAATGAGTTTCTACCTACTACACATGGCATGTCCATTGACTTCCGGGAATAGGCCGGAGGACGTTCGGGAGAGACCGAAGGACTCCTGGAAAATTTTACAGGCCGGGTCATTTTACTAATATGATAATCCTGTAGCATTAAATATTTCGTTTCATTTTCTGTATATTGATAAAGGTCTTAAAAAAAAACGGTTAAAGTTTTTCAATTCACCACCGCTCTATTTTCACGGAAGTTAGTCCGCAAATAGTGGAAAACATCTGATTCCAATCTATTAAAAGATCCTTTCGAAAGCTTATTAGAAGACTATAAAGTTCCTCATTATAGTGCCTTTCGAAAATTCAAGTTGTTCGCTAGTGCATGATAATGAGCGTTTATAAGAATATAAAAAGATTTGGAATCTTTACAGACTATTTTTTATTGCGATGCGGGACAGAAAGAGGGTGGAAGAAGCTTGGGAGAAAAAAGGGGGGAGATTATCTTTTTGAGGCGATACTATATCTTACCTGCCGATAATCTTGTTGATTTCATAGATTAGCAAACCGATAGGAAAGGAACGATGAGTGAGAACCTTTTGAGATAATATGTATATAAAAAGAACGTACAAAAAAAAGTACTTGAAGGAAGGTAATTTTTTAAAAAGGCTTTATAGATTTTCATTCTAGCTTTTCAAACGTTTTGACAACGTATAAGCTGCTAAAGAAAGTATCCTCATAAAAAAGCTCACACAGATGGAGGGAATTAGAGATTTGCAATCGGAAGTGTTCTGTGAAACGTTGATGAATAATTATGTTACATGCAGGTAGAATACATAGAAGTCGAGCCTTGAAATCTCAGCTACCCAAACAACTGTTTCTATCTTTAGCAATGTCAGCATCTGAGAATATTTATTTTCTCAACGTTCAAGCTCTTTCGGGTGGATTTCAAGAATTATTACTTTGTTTATACAGTTTTTGAATTTTTTTCCCTACATCCCGTCAATGTTTTTTTTTTTTTAACATTCGAAGCAGGTTTAATATCTCTAAACACGCAACAGACTTACTGCCTGCTGTTCCTAGATTCTGCAACTCGTCTGTTTTATGTCAGGCTCGATCCTCCTGGCATTTATTCTTTTCAATGAATCATTCCAGTGAGGGAAAAAAGCCTGTGCTGCTGATATTTCTTATGCAGCATGATGCGTTCATTTTACTCAGCCGTCACGTACAATCCATATCTTTTCAAGCCCTTCTTGGATTTGTCAGCTTATCACTGCGTTTATCATAGAAGAGTCCGCAGCAGCTGTGTTTTCTAGAGATAGAATTTCGAGCTCTAGCAAATTTCAATACTTCGATTTTTATATCGAATGCACCATGGCAATTTCTAATACGGTCAGAAGATTTCCATTTCCTTTATAATAATATGATTCACCCGATGAAACAAAACGGAAAAATAAAAATTAAAGAAACAAAATGAAGACTAAACACATGCTGTAACACTAGAAATTGATGCAAGTAAGTACGTGTATTATTATGTATTAAAGTTGTGCGTAGTTGAAAAAATGAATAAAATTCGCGCAAAATAATACAATCTTAAATCATCGACTTATGTGACTTAGTCATGATGATACTCACCTTAAAAACATGTAGTGACTGATTTTAAACGATTTCTCGATTTTAGGCCTCAACAGTAAGATTGTCTCAAATGTATTAAAAACAATAAGGACAAACGACAGCCTTGATCTTAGTCGTGTTGTGCGCTGCGGGTAAAACTCACCTTTTGCAGCGTATGAGAGATGACAAAGGTGGCGCCATTTTGTTAAACATTTTTTTTCTGATTAGAACCAACAGCGAAAACATACATTCTCTCCTTATTACTTTACGTGAAACAATAAACTCTGATCGCTTCAACAACAACTTTACTTTTTTTGCCAAATAATCCGCATTTTTCTCATTTTTCGATCCAAAGTCTCTTTGTTCTGTAGCGTTTCTAAAAATGAAAATCTTTGAGTTAAGTCTCAGGTCTCAGGCCTATAGGCGGAGAAAGTGCGCACTTTAAGGTAAATGGTGCATCGTATCGTGAAATATGCATCTTTAAGATTAGATGACAATAAACGTAAAATATGTAACCCACGCTCTTAAGTTAATATTCCTGGCATTGGTTAAATTGTATCATAAAGTTCCTATCTATTTATCAACACCGGTCTCAGCTAATGAAACTGCTCACCAGTAAAACGCGTATTAACTCGTTGTTTAAAGTGTTCAATAACCTCAACACAGAAAACAACATTTTTTATTCTTAGCATAAGTAAAAAAAATATCTTGCATTGCCCCCAAAATAAACTAAAATGTTGTAACGGTAGACTTTAAAACCAACTCAATATGTGTGGCACAGATAAAAATCTAACATCAACTTAACTCTGGCTGAAAAAGTAAAACTTAGAAGATTTGCAAGAGGTTGAGAAAGTTCAGGTCTCTATGAAGTATCCATTTGAACCCAATCGTCTCATACATCATATTCGTCATGTATGTGCGGGTTTTCTCTGGTAAACACATCATTGAGTGCAATTCGTCACCGACCCGAACTTCCCTGTTGATCTAGAAGTATTTTTTATTCACTCCCTAATCTATTCTTGGCTCGGTCTCTGGGTATATTGGTAATGCAGTCCACACGAAATCCAAAATAAATAATGATCAGGACGTTTTTCCCACGCCACATTCTTACTCAGTGAGTAAACAATCGAGCTCGATGCGCTCATGCGCACTGCAAACAAAGAAGCGATCATGTTCCATGTGCTTGGTTTTTTTTTTTTTCTTAAAATTTTAAAGAGCTTTTCAAATAAACGTTTAATTTCTTAAAGAAATAAGACATCATGTATCATAACCAAGTGAAGTCTTATAAGTATAGAAATAAGTATGAAATGTGAGCAATGTAGACTTTCATGAGTAAAAATTTGCCCTCATGACGTGATCTAATCCGGCGTGGAATGTCGATGACGTGTTATGAAATTCCACGCTATTTATAGATCCTTGTATATGACTTTGTCATTTCTGGCAATTTCGACGCATGCCTTCTACATCTTACCTCAAGTGTATCTTTCTTTATTGCCTCTGTCTGTCTGTCTGTGTGTTTGTCTTGCTCTGCCACTCTCTGCCTGTCTGTGTGCCTGTCTATATGTCGTCTGTTTGTCTGTCTCTCACTCTGTCTCTCTCTCTCTGTCTCTCTCTCTCTCTCTCTCTCTCTCTCTCTCTCTCTCTCTCTCATCTGCATATTTGCCGACCTCTTTCGTAACTATATGTTTCATTTCGTGTTTTCGAGCTTAAAGCTGTAAACAATGGTGTGCTTTGGCGAAATTCGGTCGCTCATTTGTTCCATGTCTAAGATTTTTCACGCAAATCATAAGATTAACAATAAATATTATAGAAGGCATTCATAAGAGATTGGATAACTTATTCAGTAAAAAGAAATGGCAAGAGAAAAAAATTATGAGAGTATTTTACTAGAACTAGATAGTCTTAAAGTAAAAGGAGCCTTTCCTAGTGAATTTCATTTGATCAAATAAGTACGTAATTAAAAAAAAAGCATTGAGAAAATTGTAAACAAATGTATAAAAGGCGATAACACTTGTAAAATGTAATTTATTTCATACACTTCATACAGATTTTTCATTGTGTCATCCATGCAAAATATAAACAGTGAGGTGATCTATCGTTTGTAAAGAAAAAATATGAAGATTCTTATAGTCAAACTTAAATTTCAGATGAGTGTCATTTGAAACCTGCCGTCTCATTTGCCCTCTATCTGAAACGATTGTTAATCAGTTGTCGAGCGTTTGTTTTGAGCATTTCGTTTTGATTTGTTTTTGGAGAGGTTAAACAATAATACTCAAATTCAGGAAGAAAACTAGCTTTTGAAACACGAGAAAACAAGACTGCACGTGTTCAACTATTTTTGGTTTTGAAAACAACAATTGAATTTAGGTATTTTGGTATTGATAGTGACATTCGTATTGTAAAAAACAAAAGTTGTGAACGTTTGATGTATTTTCGAAGCTATAATTCCACTAGAAAAGTTTACAAAAAAAAAAAAAACAACCAAAAAAGACAGAGATAGTTCGAGACCTTGAAACTGGTAGACAGGCAGAAAAAAAGGAAGAAACCAGGAAAGTAATGAAAAAGTTTCACTGATATACAGTCAGGATTAGACGGTCAGAAAAAATACAAGATGCATGTTCGAGCATAGAGCAAACAAACTTTACTCTTCTCTGGCCAACACTGTTTCAGAAAAATAGAATGAAATAAAACTAGGTGTCGAGAGATATCTCATAGAGATCGCTAGAATCCAGACAGTAAAAGTTCCTCCGCCTTTACAATGCGAACACGAGAAGCCTATCATTGCCCCTGTCACATCGAACAGAAAGCCAGAAAACATCATTTTCCGCAAGCAATTTCAAGCAAAATATTCCTAGAATGGCTTCATTCAACTCTATGCCAGAGGATAAATTGCGGCTTCTCTGCTGGTCCCGGCGAGACATCTAGTTGGTCAAGGAATCCCGAGGCCTGATCAGGTCTTGACAAACCCCGTTTGATTGCATTGTCTGTGATCGATGGTGTGGAAGAATGGCAGGAACGAGAGGTCAATGCTGTTTACATGACAAAATTCTTCGAAAGTCGGGATTGAGTAAGTCCAGATAATAAACCGAGCATCGGGTGCTGTAGTCTAGGATTATGGATGATATGGGATTTCTGCAAGACATTCGTTATCTACTGGTCAGTTGGACTTAGCACTGTCCTTGACTCTTTCTCTCTTATTTTAAAGATATTTACATATTGGGACGAATTTTGTTTTCTACAGAAAGCATTCTTTAATATTTCGATGACTCCGTCAGTTGAATCTACAGTATAAAAGTGACCAATCGCGCTCAAAAGGACATGCCAGCGTTTCCTTTTTGTATCGGCATGAGAAAAATATCATATGCGATGCTTTTGTTTTTACTCATTTCCAGTGGCGACGAATTTTAATTCCAAAGGGTGTCATTAATACCACTTGAATTTGGCCTTTGTTTGAATAATATCTAAAACTTGTATGAAAATTGTAGACCACTCAAATAATCAATCGCTAAAAGTACATAAATCAAATTATTAAACGATACCTGGATGTCATCCTCTTGGTAATCGTTCATTAGTGGGAAATAATCAGGATGCCACTTCACCTTAAGCACGCTAAGATAAAAATTCTAACCAATCCAACTTTTACCGTTCTTTGATAGCATTCTTGTCTCATGCGTACAAAGCATTAATAATTGGAACCAATCTTTCTTTTATTGGGCGTTTCATGATTTGGTAGATCTGTCTTGACAAAACTTGGACACTTTTGTTTTCTGGTAATTTGGAACCAGCAGTGGCCGCAACCTTTTTTTCCTAAATAGAATTGAAAGTGATCGGATAAAATTGTAAAGTTGTCAGTTTGCCCATTCCTCCTTCCTCCTCACTACTTTTCTAGACCAAAGTTATAGCGCCAAGAGGACTGTTGCGGGGATAGAGCAACATCTGAACGACGATTGCTCCGGTATCATGCGGATGATATCTTGCACTGGTTCAAATCCATCTGCAGCACTGGTTGCCGTTTAACGTTCAATCATATACATATGATTCGTGTGTGTGTGTGTGTGTAGCCTAAATGTTGTTTTTGGGAGGGGAGTGGGGGATTTATTATAATAAAAATATTTAGATCAGAGTAAAGGAGACGAATTATCATACAGGAATCAAAAGTGGAGATAAGCTGTTATAACTGTTTTATCTCAACTGATTTCCGCCTGTGCTTTCTTACTTTCATGTAATACTTGCATCTTTTGTTGGTTTGTGGGTCAAGGACGTTTGTGTTGCTTCCTGAATTCATAGAAAGTCATGTCAGTTCTTCCAACTCATTATACTCCCTCTTTTTTATCTTTCTCTATCTTTCTTTTAATCTCACCCTCTCTCTCTCTCTCTGTCTCTATCCTCTTTCCGTCTGTCTCTTTCTCTATTTCTGCCTGACTGTCTGTCATTCTGTCAGTTTCTTTCTCCCTGTCTGCCTGTTTCCCTCTCTCTCTCTCTCTCTCTCTCTCTCTCTCTCTCTCTCTCTCTCTCTCTCTCTCTCTCTCTCTCTCTCTCTCTCTCTCTCTCTCTCTCTCTCCTCTCTCTCTCTCTCTCTTTCTTTCTCTCTCGAGCAAGAATGGAAACAAGAACATCAATTTCAATGGGCTATTTTTGGCTCCAGTAACAGATGGTTGCCTGCGCGCCATTACGATAGCGCGGCCAAGCAACGGATAATGCTAAATTAGGTCGATTCATGTTGCGTCGTTCCACGGAAAGAGTTAATAGCTAAATGGAGCCATTTTCTTCTGGTCATGACGTTTTGTCTTGTAGGCCGCTGGTTTCTTCAGTCATTTAAACGAATAGGTGAAACCAGAGCACCGAACCCTGAAAAGCGAGTCTCTAATATTTCGCAATAATGCTAGCGGCTATTGATTTCATAATCAACTTGCCATAGATATCGATTCACGATTTTTTATGTGTCACGCGAGGACTGTCTCACTCACTACCTAGATGTATGCGAGAGTCATTGCTGATCGATTTCAATTTATTAAAATTAATGGTCATGGACTGTTGAGTCTGCAGCGTGTCAGTAAAAAATTAAAGCATTTATTTTTTACATGAATTTCTTCTTTTTTTTCTCTCCTTGCTGTGCGCTTTCGGAGATTCTCATCCTTCGGCAATCCTGTTCATCTTCTTTAATTTTTCCTATGTGGGAACCAGCTTGCTTTGAAAGCGGCTTTTCTTTTCTCTCATTTAAAAAAGAAAATTGTTGTAAGTGGCAGGTGAGCCTGAGGCGAAATTCCTGCTGCATTGCAGCCTGAAGTTTGCCCTTTACTTCGTTTATGACCTCAGCGTAATTTATAAAGCCAGGTACGAGTTACTGTTCACAATTGGTCTGCACCTTTGAAATTAAAGAGTTCTAGTCGTGTCCAATATGCAACAAACGGACCACTTTTTAAAAAAAAAATTCTCAAAACCATCCGCTGATCTTCTATAGAGCTAGCTCAGCGACCGGATTGTAATGGAGATAAAAGTGTGAAAGTTACTTTAGATCTTAGGCTGATTGAAAAGTAAAGATATTGCTCTGGGAAGATTGCGACTCTTTGCATGATTAAAGTATGTATCATTAACAGCGTTCGAGACGTAAGTTATGTAACAGATAAATTTTTTTTGTCAAAAAGAAAAATGAAAATACATCTTCTACTCTCGAAGCTTCTCGTTAAAGGTACACATGTGGCAAAATGGTGCATCTATCTTGTAATCAAATTATTTAATTTGATTCCCCTTTCACAAATGCATTTTTTCCTCAAATTCTATTACTTTACTTTATTAAAAGGTAATCCACGGGATTTGATTCTAGTAGTTTTTAGAATAATCATCAACCTACGCAAATCAAAAGTGTGTTTTTACCCAAGCTCAGCTTATCGTGACATTTTCAACAGAATTGAGGAAATTAATGAAAAAAAAATGAACGTAATCGTTCACAAACGTTTTTGTTACGAATATTTATTTTCTCTAAGAGGTGATATACTCAGCCTTTATGACAGTTTACTTTGATTGTAAGAAAAGCAATTCATAATGTCTTTAATATTAAGAGGATAATAGTATTATTTGTCTTGATTTTTTTTAAACTGGGTCCTTCTTTCTTCTTATCAACTATGTTTACTGTGCTGTCCTTGAACATTACCAAGAAATGTACTTCACCAATATCAAAATAGGTCTAGCTCAAATCAACTGACGGGGCCAGGGAGCCAGAGGTGCATGTTATAAAAAAACAGATTGTTCTTACAGCAACACACTTGGGGAAGGACAAAGTTTCAATGCTTTGGAAGTTCAGTTTATTGAAATAACAAGCTAAAAGCAGTAAAGAGAATAATTGAATGCTGAAATATAATAATGAAGAAATGTATGAGGTAAAAAAAAAAAAATGATAAAAAAGAACCAGAGATGGAGATCATATGAAAATAAATGGATACACAGATAGAATAGATAGAGAAAAAGAGAGAGAAAGGAGAGAGAGAGAGAGAGAGAGAGAGAGAGAGAGAGAGAGAGAGAGAGAGAGAGAGAGAGAGAGAGAGGGGAAGGATCCGAAAGAGGAATATAATATTATATTTAGCAAGATGATGAGGAAAAAGGCCGTTGCAGAAAGACGGAGAGAGGTAAGGAGAGAAAGATAGATGTATATATAGATAGACAGATAGATAGATAGATAGATAGATAGATAGAGAGAGAGAGAGAGAGAGAGAGAGAGAGAGAGAGAGAGAGGGGGGGGGAGGATCCGAAAGAGGAATATAATATTATATTTAGCAAGATGATGAGGAAAGAGGCCGTTGCAGAAAGACGGAGAGAGGTAAGGAGAGAAAGATAGATGTATATATAGATAGACAGATAGATAGATAGATAGAGAGAGAGAGAGAGGGGAAGGATCCGAAGGAGGAATATAATATTATATTTAGCAAGATGATGAGGAAAGAGGCCGTTGCAGAAAGACGGAGAGAGGTAAGGAGAGAAAGATAGATGTATATATAGATAGACAGATAGATAGATAGAGAGAGAGAGAGAGAGAGAGAGAGAGAGAGAGAGAGAGAGAGAGAGAGAAGGAAGAGGGAGGAAAGCTCAGACAAATTGAAATGAACAGACTCATGGGCCGTACAGAATAACGACCACTCAGACTGACAGAAAGACCTATTAAACAAGCACCAATCAATAAGAAACCATGCTGCTTCTATCTCAGGCACGAGGAACCAGAACAGGTTGGCCGTCCGCTAATCTGTTTTGATTTTGCCTCTTCCTCGATTGCTTCATGGTTGATTTCAAACCTAACTCGTTTAACTATGATGTTCGATTTTGGGGTCTTCAGGAATGGAATTGGCAATTCAAACGCACGTAAATTGGCAATTCAAGCTCACGTATTAGTTTTGGGCTCCCAGAATTCAATTAAGTAAAATGTTGGACATTCTCACAAACGACGACTAAAGCCTAGTAATGAAATGTTTTTTTAGCCCTACACATTTTATTGAACTGTCTTTGGAATTTTAAAACTCTAATTTCTTTTGTTCTCCCCCTATTGATTATAATAAAATATACTTTGTACAAACAAAGTTATGTTGGAAAAACTCGATCAGGCAAAAGCTGCTCATACTAAGACCTAGTAGTTTTCTAACTACCAGTCAGAGGTGAGAACAGATGGTTCAATTTGCTCACAGATTATGTTTTAAAAAATGAGAACCTACTTATCTTTTTTTATTACGTTGAAATAGTTCCACAATTTCATTATTTTTCTTTTGCATGAAATTGCGATTGCACCATTTTTTTTCCATTTTCGTATGTTCTTCCTATTTCTATTGGAAATATTATTGCTATTCATCTGATCTCTATCCCTCTATCTGCCTATCTGTCTCTCCCTCTGTTTGTTTATCTGTCTTTTCGCTATTCTTCTGATACCACTCTCTTCAAATTATTCCTCTCCTCCGTGTCTCCCATTGATAATGGTTTTCAAGACTCGGTCTACGCTCTTGTTATTTATTCTGATTTCTCTCTTAGTCCTGACCAGGCCTCGGGGCTGGCATTGACCGCTCCTAGTGCTGCTGGTCTTAAGTGGATGACCTGGAATTAGTATTGACCAGGCAGGTTGACCTGCATTGACTTCCGTTCCATCTGATGGCATTAAGGCGTTCGATAAAGGCAGAAGAACATTTAATATTAGCCGCAGGTAAACTAAACGTTTAAATGTTCACCGCAATACTTTAATTAGATCTACGTTCTAATTAACTCTGACCAGTTCTGTATCACTATCTGTCTGAGCTTATATATATATAATTTTTTTCGATGTTTGATAGAAAGAAATAGAGGGCGAGGAAAGAAAAATAGGAAAATGAGTCAACGAGAGAAAATGTGTGTGTGTGTGTGTGTGAGTGAGAGATGGAGAAAGAGAGAGAGAGAGAGAGAGAGAGAGAGAGAGAGAGAGAGAGAGAGAGAGAGAGAGAGAGAGAGAGAGAGAAAGAGAGACAGAGTGTGTTTTAACGAGATGGACACATACTATGTAATCATTATCATCTCGAATCGTTCTTATTTTTTTTTTCATCCGCTACTTGATCTGGAGACATACTTTCCCTTACAAATTCCCTGTCCTTTCATATCAAATTCCGAGTTCTCTTTCAATGTGACACCTCCCACTCTCACACACACTCACGCGCTCAACGCCCCCCTCTCTCACATACCCCTGGCGCACTATTCGATCCCCGCAGTCATAACTTCATTCTGTTCAGAGGCGGTCTAGCTCTAACCGAGATCTGTCGCTCGGTGCCTGCAAGCGAACGTGAGCTTCAGACAGAACAGGCCTTTGCAGGAAGAGGCCGCAAGAGTCTTTCTAAGGCTTAAAACACACAGTGAATCACCGCGGACTTTGTGTGCTGCCACAGTCACCCCCTGTCATTCAACTGGTCATAGGATTTTCAACCTCTTTGGTCAGTTAGCTGCTTGCTCGCCGTGATAGTGCAAGGTTGAGCCACAACATGTGAGTTCTAACCATGACAGTTGATGAAAGTATTGACAACTCTACAGTGTTTTCGACGTATTTCTTCTTATTTCGGCATCCAGCTTTGTCGAAGTGAGTCAATCATTTTTTTCGAAATCACTGTTTTAGATATAATTTTTAATCTGATAAATATACTTCCTATTAAAATTACACCTTATATGACCTGACTCAAATAATTAAAACTATGAGTAAAGTTACGTGATATTTATTTACATAAAATAAGCGCTGTTCTTTGGGATTAGTAACTCAAATTAAAATCAACCAAATATTAAAACAAAATTTTAGGACACACCCTTGTGACTAGACAGAGTGAAAAAGAAAACAAAGAAACATTTCCAAGGTCATAGCATCTTTCTTTAATCTCGTTGAAATATTTCAGTTAACATCAAATTAAAAAGATCGAGCACAAAGAATACACTGAAGCTGTTCTAATCAATTTGAGAACGATTGGGCCTAATCACACCAAGACCTCATAACATAATAATTTAAAGTGAAATAAAACTAAATAATTTGACATTGATATTGGATATGATAAGCAAAGTGACACGAGAACAGCTCTGCATGATTATATGGCCAGTCATGAGTCATTATTTAGGAGATAATTATTTATCATCAAATTATTTTTTTCACATTTCTATTTAGAATCATGATTGTTTTTCAAACCATGAGCTTTTAATACTTCAGAGGGTTTTCTATAAACTGTTCTTTTCAAAATACAATTATTATTTAAAAAAAAAAAAACCCCAACGTAAAAAGTGCATATGAAGTCAAAACTAGTTCTTGTCGAAAATACTTTATTTGTTCTCAAAACCAATATTCACTTTCAATGAATCGGCGCAGCGCTCTTTCAGAGATAATAATGTTCTGGCAATGCTGAGACGCCGATAAATATTTATGCCAGTTTTTACCCTTTCAAACAATGGAATGAAATGCCAAGGGAAAAATTGTTACTCGAAAAAATCTTTCCCCGCTATTTATATTTACAAAGAATGGGACAGAGATTTTTGCGACATTTATTGCTAAAATGAGGCACGGACGCCAAATTCACTCGGGAATTATGATCTGCAATTTTGATATCGCTGAACTATTACTTGAAACAGACTCATAATAAGATCATGTTTGATGGCTAAGTCTTTACGTTCTGAGGCGGTCATTACTCGCAAAAACCACCAATATTCGAAATATTTGTTTTAATGTAAATAACAAGTGTCCCATTGTTATAAGGCACAAAATCTGTTATGACGTGGTGAACAAGCAGTAATTTTTTTTTCTCTTATACTGTGCTAGATTATCCTTAGAAATGAGGTGACGCAGCTCATATCGATCATAGGTCATAGTTAAAACCGTAAAATAACTGAAAAAAAAAAGCCGATACTTCTTCCAGGGAAACCGATATATCGACAAGTTTCAACCCGGTTTGTTGCTTCGGGACAAAGTAAGAACGCAAGGGAATGACGTACTGGTTTAGTTAAACGGAAGATGACGATGATATTACAAAGTGACCCAGTAGAGGGAAAAGAACGCACCTTGTTGCGTCACACAATAAGCATAAGAGGTAGGTTGGATAGCCCGAAGGTCAAATATAATTTAGGATAATCATATTGTCTGACACAAAGTGCGACATGATATTTATTCCAGTGTGATCGAGAGATTTGTAATACAACATGAAACAGTTCGGAACGTCCACCTTGTTAATTTCTTTTCGACTTATTTAAAAATCTACCTTTGAAATTCTGTAAACACTTGTAATGCTGTTGGACAATGTATGAGATTGACATGATACTACGTGGTCTGTTGTATGTGCGACATATTTATTCCCGTGTGATCGAGATTTGTATTACAACATGCACACTCCGAAATGTTCACGTTTTTGTTTGCTATTCCACTAATTAAAAAATATACTTTTTAAACTATATACACTTGTGATATTGTTCGACAATGTATGAGGTTAATATGACACTATGTGGTCTGTTGTATACCACAAAAATCAGATTCATATCACTATTTTTGACATACTGCACAACAATAATCAAAGTCCCCATGAACCAATGTATAATGACACTGTTTTTGACTCTCTACTCATTTTGAATCTGGTGTGAAGCAGACAAAAATATTACTTCACCTAGTCTCTTTTAACTTTTTTTTCATTCATCCTTTATAGAAAGATCTTAATAAATATGCACGTAGCTGTACTTCGATTTGATGGTTTAATACTCGTCATCCCAGGGAAAAATATTAATAAAGCTTCATGGTCAATAAGGCATTGTCAATCTTTGTATACAGAGATAAGCTATAGATCTAGATCTAATCTAGTCAGTGAGGGAGTCAGATGAAGGCGGTCTCACTCAGTCTTTGGATTTCGGTGAACCTCGGAAAAGTTAACTCCAGTGTAGAGATAATGTATTGCAGGCAGGGCAACGTTGATGGAATGGGAACTTTAATGCTATAATGTCAGGTTGGAGGGTTGGTGGGATGGAGTTTTAAGCAACTCACGTAGCCGTGTTCTTCATAGAAAACTGATTCAGTTACGTCAATAAATGTAGTGTTCCCATGTTTTGTCAGTGTGTTGAGTTTGACGCGATGTTCACGCACTTATCGAACCGGGACAAAGTTCACACCTGCGAATCTCGCACGTTGAGACTGTAACAATGTCCACGCCTTTATTATGAAGTATGGATCGAAATTATACCCAATGCATACGCTTGCTTGTTAGCTTCACGACAGAACTGGAGTACAGCGAGGCGCGAGTGATTATCAATGAATGTACTACGGTGAGCGAGGTTTGTCGCCTCACGACTCGGTATTATGCTCACCTTTTTTTTCCTGCTAAATTTGGTTCTGTGTTTTCAGTCAACTGCCACTCAGCTCTTATTCAGATCTGTTAGTTTTGTTTTTCATTGAAATTTTACTATTTTAGATCTAGATTAAACAAACAACCTTTTCGAATTTTTTAACTGTTTGCGATCCGCGGATCTTGAGAACTTGGAGAATTGTAATTTAAAAACTCCTGATTATATTGTTTACTTTATGGACTGAAAACACATTTAAAATGTGAATACCGAAGCAATCTTTTAACAGACAAAGTATCCCAAAATGTACACAATCTTATGCATTTACACTGTGGAAATCTGTTTCATTGATTTTTTTTAAACAGATTTAGGAAAGAATAAAACTGAAAAATTCTTTATCAGTAAAGGGTTTTCCATCATCATAATAGAATTGAATATAAAAGATATTTGGCCCGCAAAATGCTATCTACCGCTTTGGCCTTTACATTATTATTTACTGAAACATAAGTTTCTTATTAATTTTGTACAATATTTAAGAAAAAAAAACCTATACCACAAAACTGACACAATTTTTATTAGATTTGACTTGGTTGCTCGTTTGATTTGGCTAGCTATTTAACAACAGCAAAATTCCACATTACCAATGTAATAGATTGGACTTTTTACTTCTATCTATCTGTCTCTCTATCTATCTAGCATGTACAGTCTATATCTCGCCGGATCGTACAGGTACCACGAAGACAGAGAACCAATTTCCACCATTTTCCCGTTCCTCTACTTTTTTCACACTCAGCCAAAGCTTATCAATTTCAGATATTGCAGTCCATCATCTTCTTTCCAAACTTCGTGAAAGATAATGGTCTCATTCGGAAAGTAGATTGCATCAATCTAGATCTAGAATCTTCATGTACGACAACCAAAAGAATTTTCTGATGCCAATCCATGCTGCTTGAAATCTACATTAGACCACCAGAAAGATTCTACAGTGCGTGGCTTTAGATAAAGTTCTTAATTTAATTAGAGATAATAATTATGTAATTTGACAGGGAAGGCCACCTTCGACTTTATTTGCATTGGCGACGATTCAAGGATAATAGACACTGCGCTGGGTGTAAATGTGCATAATGATAGAACATTTTTCATACCAAGTTTCATCGTTGAAATCTGTGATATAAATTGCAATAGAAGGTCAAACCCAACCATGATGATGTAATTGGTTGATGAGGTTTTATATTGTTGTTTGTCATTGTTCCCCCTAATTGTATTCAATGAATCACTTTATATTAGAGTAAGGCCTACATTAAAGAGTGAAACTGTTTGCAGTGGAAGTAAACAGAGACAGTAACACTTACAGAGGGCGCGAAAAACAAGATGTATGTGCTCAAAGCGATTAGTTTACAGTATGTTTAATTGAATGAAAGTTGAATAGTAATGACTAATGATTTGTAAATATGCAAGTAATTGTTTAAAAAGTTTCGCAACTTCATACAATCTTTTTTAATTTTTATAGCATACGTCTTATACCATGTATATTAAAATACGCAAGCCGTGAGGAAGGCACACTGTCAGTTATCCTAATGGTATTATTATTTAACTTTATAGTGGTATAAAACCTGAAACAAGACCTGTTTTTATTCAACGCATCTCTGACTGAACCAGAGCAAATATAGATCAACTTATCCTTCAAGTGCAGTTTGACATGACAAACTTCCCTGCCGTGCTTAGACGAGTTTTTATAAGGACTTGTTTATTTTCTTAACTTTGGACGGGAAAGAGGAGTGATAGGTGGGGGAGAAGAAGAAGGTAGATATGAACCATATGGCCGCAACTTCTAGGAAACTTTAAAACGTAGATGTTATTTCAACTTTAGGCAATAGCGGGCGACAATTTTATCACTCGTTAATAGCAGGTAAACATTGGTTTAAAATCTTTGACAGGATTGACTCGATTATAATCAATTTATTTCCAAAGGTAGGATCGGATTGCTTTTTTTCTTTCCCAAGAATGGAGGAATTAAATGTTCGAAGTGTCGCACGCGATTTGATATACTGTTCACAAGTTAGCAGTTCTCACCAACAGTCTGGATCGGAAATATGATACTCAATTGTCACAAGAATTAATGCACAAATTCTATTTGGTCTTTGTTGGGATACCCATCAAGGGTGTGTATATGTAGTAAGAGAATGATCCAAAGCCATGTCTCACGGAGTGTGTGATAATTGAAAAAATATCAATAAACATGCAGGAGTAGCATTTCAGTCGTTTCTCTAAAACATGATTTAGTTGTTGCATATCGGTTAGCTCGGAAGCTAGAGTCAGACTACCACGGATACTCCATGTTCTTCTAATCATCTTTTGGTGGATACAAATCTTCAGGTACTTACTTTTCTCTGTTTCTTTACGTTTTCACAATACAACCTAATCCACATGTGGTAAACCTTGGTTGTACATAGTTGGTTTTGTGCCATATCTTAGGATAATTAATATCAGATAAGTACTAAGAGTAGCTCGATTGGTACAAAACTGACAAACCAAGCAAAGCGTGGAATTTGATAATAATGCTGTGTGGTGACCAATGATATGGGGGAAAGTCCTTCACGTTTTATTGCTTTTTTTTTTTCAAACAAGTGTGAAAAGCCTTGATGTACTTCTAAAAAATACAATGGTTTTTTTTTTAAATGGCTCATACTCTCTTAAAGCAAGTTAATTACCCGGTCAATTGTTTCCAACATGAAGCTAAATGTATCTAACTGACTGATTGCAGGGAAGCTGTCTACATTGTGAGAGCATGGACATATTTTTTTTTTCATGTTTTCAGTTTTATCAAATTTAAACGAACAATATGATTCAACAATCTAAAGGTCGAGTGCGGAATGGGCAATCTGTTAGAAGTAACGTCAGTTTGACTCTTATGGAGCTGAGCTACAGATGTGTGTACAGCATATGGACATACAAGCCTTTTTAGATGGCGAACCATTAACATGTGGACAGACATGTAATATTAGATTGACAGTGCTATCGTGAACATTCTGTGTGTGCGGCTGGGACAGCAGGAAAACAATGCTATTCCAACAGCTGTGGCGTGTTAGCTTCTCCAGCTACCATTGACACAAGGCCTCCTCTCCCCTTTCAGGCAATTTAACAGTAACATTTTGTAATCTGCAGATATATTTGCCTATCGCCGCCTTTTATTTGGAGTAACCTTTCTTTACTGGAAATCTTTTTTTGGAAATCTTTTCCTTATATTGTCTCGACCAACAAGGCTCTAAATTTTAAATAATAGTTTGCAAAAGACCTTAAAATTAGGGTACCGTCAATTCGATCAGATGATCATCTTTCTCTTTGACCCATTTAAAAGTTCATAGCTTTAACTAAAATTCATAATCAAATCAAATAAATCTAAAAGAGAATCACGTAAATGAAAAAGCTTTCTGTTCTATTTCAATACCAATTAAAACAAAACCACGAAAATATGAACAGCTTAATTTAACAATCCTATAAAAATGATCATAGCTCGGGAAAATGCTTGCGGCAAGTAACGTTACATAAAATAGAGTAAGACTTAAGTAAATAAAGAATTTAAAAAAAATTCAAGGCAATGCAAATATGTACATTTGAATCTTTAACAACAGTAATCCATAAAATTTAAGACCACTCGAAACAGCTGTATTGGCCAGCCTGCTAAACTAAATATTTCAGGGTAATGAAATAAAGAATTTTTAAACTCGCACTTCATTGTGCTGGATTCTTGATCTCCACTTTCATAACATGGATAATCATTCAAAATCACTTTTGTTTTGAATTCAATGTCGACTTTTCTCCGTCTGGGCCCTCTCTTAAAAAGAATAAGTTCTATGGTCTCACAAGCACGAGAAAACAAAATTGAGCAAAGAAATACTATATCCTTGTAGCATTTTATTTGATTTAGTCCTGAAGAAAATTATCTTTCAACGTATTTTCTACGGATGAATACAAAGCTGCTTATCAATCTTGACCCATCTTGAAAGGATGGGTACTTGTGTGAAGGTTTAACTAAACCTGCATGTCTAATTTTATTAAACATTAGAGTATTTGGAAGCGTGTTTTAGCAACATGTTGGTAACTGAGAGTAACTGATTTCGAGTGAACTGAATGCACCTAAACGCGACAAGAATATATCTGGCTTTGTCAAACATATACATAGAGTTGTTGATAAAAAAATCTTTGTAATTCCAATTGGAAGGTTTTGCGGTAAGTCAGTACTTGTTAGGAGAATGAAATGGGAATGGAGTTTTTAAACAGTTTTGAATAAGGCTAAATATAAAATTTTCCTCTAATAGCTCGAGTCAGTTTAACCCTATTGCAAATGCAACATTTGCCAAAATGCTACATATCAACGTATTCATCGCTTTTGTTCCTGTATTTTCCTCTTATAAATTTGATGAATATTATGTCCTTTATATCATACACTGATGTTAAGTTACAGTAACTTCCCTGCAAAAAAGCTCATCCTTTCTTCTTTTGTTTCAAGTGATTAAGTGAATATGTAATGATGGCCATTTGCAATAAAATAAATTAACGCTCCTCCCCACGCCTCTATTATGTGATAAATAGATGGGGTTTTTGTCATATGGAAAACAGTGGGGGGAAGAAGGAAAGAGAGAAAGAGAGAGAGAGAGAGGGGAGAGAGAGAGAGGGAGAGAGAGGGGGGGGAGAGAGAGAGAGGGAGAGAGAGAGAGAGGGGGAGAGAGAGAGGAGGGCGGAGGGAGAGAGAAAAAAGAGAGAGAGAGAGAGAGAGAGAGAGAGAGAGAGAGAGGGAGGGAGAGAGACAGAGAGAGAGAGAGAGAGAGAGAGAGAGAGAGAGAGAGAGAGAGAGAGAGAAAGACAGACAGACAGACAGACAGACAGACAGACAAAGAGAAATATCTTGTTAAGCTGTTATTGTGCTCAATGGTTATCCTTCACTAGCTACCACCGTGTGGTAAATATTGCACTTGAGATAATGATTTGACATTAATCAAACTAATTTGTTAATTTGCATTTGATCACCCAAGCAATCTAACACACGGGGAAGAACAACAAGCCAGAGCTTTCATAGAGAAAATTTTATTGCATGAAAACTTTTGTAATATCAAAGAAGCCTTTTGTGTGTTTTATTGTGCCCATTTTCTTTTGTAAATGACGTTGTCTGGCCACTGGTGCTTTAAAGCGTGATTCAAAACTATTCTAGGCCTGCAAGCAATCTTTATTCTAGTCGCCACATCGTCCGTATGTCGCACAGAGTGAGAACGAGGATCAAATCTCTGAAAATAGCTACTACTTTACTTTTTAAGTGAAAGAGGTTATTATGCTTAAGCGGTATTGTTTTTTTCCAAGGGTAATTTTGATTTTGAATATTTTCTATATCTTCTCGGTGTATAATATTTTATTGCATTAAATGTATCAAGCTGTATTATTAAGAAGGCATACGGGCCATATCGCCAATTGTAATAATTATCTCGTCCTTACTTCTCAAGGGAAAGGAAGAGGTGGAAGAGCATCAAGCTCTCTTTGTCAATCGCGGCATAAAATTAAAATGGGAACAAGTATTAATTTCCCATTCACTATATGATTGTTAGATTAGAAAAGTTGTTAGTTTCAATTAATAAGTAAAGTTTGTCCATTGGGTTTACGAATTCGGTAATATTTTCTGTAAATCTTTTTCGTACCCTTCTATGAGATCAGTTTTAACTGTTGATCCTGACTGAACTCCAATGGCTCGGTTAAACAACTTATTGATCTTTTGTTGTCTTTTTCTAATTCACTCTAAAAGCTTCCTCTCTCTCAGACTAAATTTAAATAATATACCTAATAACCTTAATGTTAAACACTATTCGATTTCCTTTTAACACACGCACACGTTTTTCTTGTCAAAAGTTTAAAGTTTTTTTTTCTCCTTCAAGGCACTATGAAGTGTTAACCTGTCGATAAAATAAACAGAAAACAGTATATCTCAAAAATTGGCGTACAATCTCGCCATTAGGACCATAATAATTTATTCGATTGTGCCTTCGTCCAGCTTCAGATGGAGAGGCAGGCTGCCTTTGTAGAACTACTCTCCAGCTAGTCACCGCAAAAATAGTTTAAACATGCAATTCCCTTTCTTGCGATAGCTAAGAACAATTTCTTTTCTTTTAGCACTTAGCCAGCACATTGATCAGGCAAATGAAAACCATAATCTGCTTCCATTCTCTCTCTCTCTCTCTCTCTCTCTCTCTCTCTCTCTCTCTCTCTCTCTCT
>JAWDGP010004277.1:1522500-1552500 GCA_033675545.1 Elysia crispata | reverse complement strand
AAGGTGTCATATTTTTAGACAGCCACAGCAGCTGTATCTGATAATAAATATCATGTCACTCAGTTAATACTTTTACTTATACAATTACATGACTCAAATACCAAAAGAATCATTTCCATATCAGACGAATGGACCAACACAATCACAATGTATTTTGAAAGATTTCTGAAACCCAAAGCTGGGTACACTTTCATTTTTTATAATACTATTAATGCTGTACGAATTTCAGAGAAGAAGGAGGCAATGAGGAAAAGGAGGACAGAAGAGGGTTTTGGTGATTTTCATAGTTTCATTAGGCCTGTCATCATTAAGGTGGGCATGTCACGCCTTTCTACTATATCAAATAGCTGCCCATCGAGCCGGGTGGAATTGGGGGGCGGCGGAGAGAGAGAGAACGGAGGAGAGGGAAGAAGAAAAAGAAGAAGAAGTATAATATTTTGTTCTTGGCACCCAGGACTCAACATTCGGACTAGCCTGGTTGACCAATATTATTGGTCCATTATGTTCAACATGGTATTTCAGTGCTTCATCCTTGCTTTAAGGGAAATTAGTGTAAAGCTTAAACTGATGTCAACCAACCGGTCACTTCGATATCTTTTCCTAGATTTTTTTGATTCTCTCTCACACACAATCACACAAATCTAAACATAAAAAGGCACTACTAGCAAGACCTAGGGTATAGATTGAATCTACCAACAATTATCTTTATGATATCTCATGTCTAGATGTAGATCAAGACATACCCATATGTGTCTATTATAAGCAACTCTGATTCCTGAAATACAATTCTGGGTGAATTTTTTCACCCTAAACGTTCACTAACTCTTGTTATCCAGCTAATTTATTGAAGGGCTAACATTGCGACTGTGGATTTCTTTATTATGCAATCTCTTCCGAAACCACTATTTGAACAGAGTTAGGTTTACAGAATCTAGAATTGCTAATGCCCTTTTGAAATTTGGTAAAACAAAACTTTAAAGGAAAAAAAAGTTTATCTATAAGTTTTCCTGAAAAGTTCATTTTGCTTTTTACATTTAAGTCCTTATTCTACATATTTACTGAATGAAAACTCATGCTTATTTTAGAATAGAAAATCACGAAACATCTTTAATCTTTAAAAATGCAAATATAAAATAGTGAATAACACAATACGTTTTATATGTAAGATGAAATGTTTGATGAATGACGCCAATGAATGATTAAAGTATGTAATGAGTGGAGTGACCACAAGCATAGCAGTGACAATCAAACAGGTTCGATAACCGGTCACTGTGGACAGAACTTAATTTTGTATTGATTTCTCTCATCCGGTCTCTGTCATCGTTCTAACTTTTTGACCTTTACTTCTCACTCACACCTATTCTGTTTCTCTGTACTTGCCTACCTCTCTGTCTGACTGTCTGGCTTGTCTATATGCCTGTTTATTTATCTCTCTATCTATTTCTCTCTCTCTCTCTCTCTCTCTATCTTATCTCTGAATCAATTTTCTCTTTCTCTCCAACTTTTACGGTCTATTCGTAATCGTATTTATTAAGTTTACCTATCTTTTATCTTCACCAGTAAGTCTCATAACCCAGTATTTTCTTTGACCATTTCATTTCGAGCGATAGGTTTATATTTACATGAACGTGACCGTCAAATGTTCAAAAGCCTAATGCAAAGTCTGCGTGATTTTTTTGATGTTATGGTCTGCGAAACAGTATCACTCAGGTTTAAGACATATAAAAGTCATGTATGAAGGAGAAGAAGAAGAAGAAGAAGAAGAAGAAGAAGAAGAAGAAGAAGAAGAAGAAGAAGAAGAAGAAGAAGAGGGAGAGGAAGAAGAAGAAGAAGAAGAAGAAGAAGAAGAAGAAGAAGAAGAAGAAGAAGAAGAAGAAGAAGAAGAAGAAGAAGAAGAAGAAGAAGAAGAAGAAGAAGAAGAAGAAGAAGAAGAAGAAAAAGAAGAGAAATTGGAGGATGTGGAGGAGGAGAAGGTGAGGGGGGGGAGGCGAGAGGAGGAGGAGAAAGAATAAAGAAAAAAGGAGAGGCAGATAAAAGCCCAGAAAAAGAGGAGGGCAGAAGTTATAAAAAGATAGAGGAAGTATGGAAGAAATGAATACAAAGGAAAAGGAAGAGAAAGAATATGATATGAGAGATCTGAATTTGAACTATGGGAAAGAGGAAACTTCAGGAAGGCTAATATTACTACTTACAAAACGATAAGACAAAATGAATGAATAATAGTAAGAGTAGGAATGAAGGGGAGGGAAGGAAAAGAAGAAGAAAAAATTTGCCGAGCAACAGAGGCAGAAAAAAAAAACAATAATAAAAAACTTGGAAATAAGGAGGAAAGAAGAAAAAAGAGGAGGAGAAGAAGAATATTAACAGGAAAAAGTTACAGAAATTATAATGTACATAATGCCGCTGGGACTGTCCCTCATTATCCGACATCTTCCTCCACATCTTGAACCGACAAATCAGGTAGTCAATAACTCGCCGCTAGAATATGACTGGGTTGAAAGTCAGGAACTTCCCTGTTGACCTGCTGAAATTTTTTCCCCTTGTGTTTTGAGCACGATAATGCTTTTTTTTCGAGAAAGTGTTATTGCTACAGTAAGACTCTCTGCACTACAATTTTATTTGCACAAAAAAGCATCATAAAAATGATCGAACTTTTTACTTTATTTACCATGGAAGTTTAAAAGCTTCTTTTATATATAGACTTACAAATCAAGGTGTTTCTGTGTACTTTCGTAACTTTTTATTTTTGTCTTTAATTCCATCTAGAGAAACCAATATGAAAAAAAAAAAACAACCATTCAATAATATATGTAAAAATGTGGTTCTGAAAAGAAAATCTTTCAAATTTCCTCAATTTTAGTAAGACCTATCCGTTCCTTAGCGGGCACAGACAAAATTGAGTTTTACTCTTCTCTTTCTTCTTGATACCTTATTTCCTTGAGCTTAAACCTTCCCCATCCCATCTTCCTGTCTTCAGAGTGCTATTGATGGGAGCTCCAGGCGTGGGCAAGAGTGCACTGGCGAGGCAGTTCATGACATCAGAGTACAAGGGAACGTACGAAACTAACACACGTAAGTGAAGATTGTGTAGCGTCATAACAAAGTCTTAAGGGTTTACCCAGCTGGCTGCTCATTCACGATGCCAATTTTTCCACATTTCCACTTTGCTCACCCTTATCGTAACATAACAAATCATCGCATCCGCTACTGAATTTTATTTTTTTTTGTTGAACTTGTTAGACTTAAAACAAATTAATAAATGTTTTGTGAAATGCTTCTCAGTCATGTAAAAAAGCGTCATAGGGGTAAGAAAGGCAAAGAAGAAGCAGGAAGTTAAGGCTGAGACCATCATTCTTCTGTTAGCCATGTCCTTCGTGCTCGGATAGCAAACCGGAAATACGATAAATCCACTTTAAATCGCTTGGATGCAGCTTGTCCGAGCCGCAGAAACTGGAAAAAAATTGTAAGCTTCCGGATGACAGCTCTGATTTTCAGGCCAAACTGTGCTGTCTATAAAGTCTTCAATTTATTGACAGCTTAAAAATAAAGATGGCGGACAGATAATGGCGAACTTGTGAGCAAAATTAAAACACGCATATTTGTCTTCTTAAAATTTATCTGAAAAATATAAATTCAACGAAGCTACATACTTTTTGCTTGAAATCGACTTTTTTCTAAATTATTCCTGAATAAGTTTCTTCACTGTGCTCAACCTATTTTCTTTTTTACTCTTTTATTTTCTGTTTCTCTCGCTGTCTCTTTCCCCTACTGATACTCATTCCTTTTTTTCTTCTCGGTCTCTACCTTTGTCTATTTCTTTTTTTATCTATCTATCTACCTATCTGTCTTTTCATTTATCTATCTATCTGTCTATCTGTTTCCTTTTCACTGGAAGCTTGTCCGTGAGTATGGTATCAACATCGGTTAGATTATTTTTTTTTTCGCCGATCGCAGGCGAGTTTAGTTCGATGCCATTTATTGTTATGATGAGAAATAAAGTATGCAACACGTAGTTCAGACCATAAGCTTTCGCATGATGTATCTACATGAAATTGTGATAAAAATATGAAAAGCAATGTAATTTGAAACATGTTCCTTCTAGAATTAGATTACCGATACAAAATCAAACAAGTTGTAATTCTACCTTCTTTTCCCTTAGAACACAAATAAAACATCGCATTTTGCTTTCTGTAATCTCGTCTGAGCTTAAATTGAATGAAGTTTTGCCATAATCATGTTTTCTTGACATGTATAATCTTCTATTGTTACTTTTGAGCAACTCCGATACATGTAGTAAAGCATTTAAAAATATTTTAAGCTGATATGCGAGAGAAATAAAACTTATATATCACAAATCTAAAAGAAAATGAATCGTGAAAGTCATAAAAAGGATAATTTATAAAAGCTTACATCTTAGTCGCCATGTGACTATATTTATAGGTGTTCACCCTTGATAATTATTTTATTTTCTTTGTCCCCACAGCCGAAATAATTGAGCCAGAGAGAAACGTGAATGTCCTGCTGGATGGGAAAGAGTCGACTTTACACTTCCTGGATGAGGAACAGGTGAGGGCAGACAGGGATTCAAAATCAATGGGAAAGAAAAACGTTAAAAGGGATATCTGTGAAGTAGGAAAGACAGCTTAACGAGATAAAGAGAAAGAAAGATAAGGAGGGAGAGATTTATTTTATTGCTTGTTCACGGTGCACTAGGTAAACAGATAAACCGTCATAGGGAAAAGAAGGATGAACGAGAAACTATAAATAAAAACACGAGAGCAACAGACAGGAAAAGAGAAGTATGGAATAGAATGAGAGAGAAATTAATTAAAAGGTAGAGACATCGCGAGTGAGTGAGAGAGAGAGAGAGAGAGAGAGAGAGAGAGAGAGAGAGAGAGAGAGAGAGAGAGAGAGAGAGAGAGAGAGAGAGAGATACAGAAATGTGTGAGGGTCAATAATAGAAAAAGAGATGTTAGTGAGGAAACAGAAAGCCGAAAGATGGAAGTGATAATGCGGGGACCAGTAGAATATACAGAACGAATGGCAGGCTAGAGAGTGAGAGGGGAAGAGAAATGTGCTGATGGGGATCTACAGAGAAGTTTCTTTAGTAGGAAGTCTGTGCAGACTTCATTTTAAAATAGTCACTTTGATTATTTTGAATTTTTAATTCCTTCAAGATAACAGGAATTACAAATCTGTTGGGCTCTTCTGACATGGCGATCAAACTAGTGCAACCGAGAGAACACATTTTCATCTGCTTATTTTATGTTATTTAGCAAAAGTAAGAAGGCATCAATAGCATCATGAAAATTCACTTTCCTGAAAAAGCAGGTGATGCATATCTGTTAAGTAAAAACCGTGTGTTTCATGTCTACATTCAGCACCCGAACTTCGAGGCTGAAGATCTTCCCATCGATGCCTACGTTGTGATTTTCTCCGTGTCAGACTCCACCAGCTACAATGAAGCTCTGAACAGCATCAGGACACTGCGGGAAGTGTACCGGATTAACAAGGCCATCATACTGGTTGGGAACAAGATAGATCTAGCCAGGCAGAGGAGAGTCGCCAAGCACGGTCAGTTGTGGAGAGAGCACAGTAAGATCTGACCAATTAAAGAAAGGGGAGATATGCTATGCTTGATCAATAGGAGTAGTTGAATAATTTTATAGAATCCAAATCTATTTATAGATTTCTTTCTTTATTCATTATCATAATTATAGCTTTAAAAAAAATGCTCAGCTATGAATTCCCGAAAGGCAGTGCAGCATTATGCTCTTATAGCGGGCATGATAAGTTTTCTTATATGGGTTTAAAAAGATCTTAAAATAAATATGGACAATACAGAATGAGTCGATTTCCCCCGATTCGGAAATAAGGTACATTTGGAAATACCTCGTTAGGCAGAGGATAGAAGTGCAAGCATGGCCATAAAGAAGAAAGAGAAGAGTTCATGTAATAAAGAGGGAAGAGGGGAGTAAGCTGAACTTCTGTTTAGACAGACTGGAAAAGTGGGAGCCCACCAAACTTGACCATTTCGGGAAATTAGGTAATGCTACATGTATCAAATCGGCTTAATAAGTAGCATCAAAAAAGAGGGAGGAGGGGGGGGGGGGGGGTCATGCCAGTTTGACAGAGATGATACACTGAGACATGTCAGGTCAGCAAGAGTATGGGACAGTACTTATATCTGATTAGATATATTAGATATATAGGACTGCCCATCTATCGTTCATAATGAAAATGAGAGGAAGGGATTGAATAAATTTACTTATATAACATCTGAATAGTGGAAAATGGAAGGTAATTCAACGATATAGAAAATGATCAGTTTTGCCGTCAATTTCAAATCGAGGAGCCTATAAAGCCCTAGAGACAATCACTGACTGTAATGTTGTTGTAATATCAAAAGTTACAGAGACAATTAGACCCCAGTCAAGTCTTAGCGGTAAGTTGGTTGACTAAGTTCCAGCACCACCACCAGATAACTCAAGTCAGGACTTGAACGCTCCGTAAAATGGTCCAATTGGCACTTTAAAGCAACATGAGTAAAGTCGAATAGGCAGTGGATGGCTGTATGATAATACGGTGAGGATGAAAAGCGGAGAAAGGGTCAGCTATAGATCTGGAACAGGCGGGTAATTCTGAGAGAAAAGTAAGGAAATCATGATCTTCATTTTATGATCCTTTATTTCAGTCTAAAGGTTGATAATGCTGATGGTTGGATTCAAAGGCATAGACATCGGATCAAATAAAGTGCGTAAAAAATCATTTTTAAACTTTATAAAGTTTTGAATGTACTCAGTATGTTAGATTGGTGGGCTTGAGCATTCAAGTCGAGGACATGTAATGTTTTTGACAGATTTTCAATGCCTTCCTTAGGCATTCGTCACTTTACGATATTCATTTTAACACTTTTTCCGATTAGCCTTGAACTGTCTTTTCGGAATTTTTCTTTAGGATGAAAAATAAAATTGTTTTGGTAGCTCTTTATGCCTCTCTTTTGTGGGAATAACTTGGTTAAATAAGACTTCTATTGGACAAAAGACCGAAGGTTGATTTAATCCTATGCTAAGTTGCTCAGAAAATTCATTATTTTGCTCTTCAGGTTCTTAACACTCCACTTAGCCTCTTTGCTAATTGAAATACGCTCGTGTGAAGGCTACGCATTGGTTTTATATTACTAATTTCAGATTTCAGGGTGAGGAACATAAACATGTTTTTTTCTCTTTTCTTTTGCAATATACACAATGAAGTTTGTTAATCGCCCATACAATTTTTATATTCCTTTTTCCATAATATTGGACACAATCAACTGTTTCTGGGTTTTACCCAATTTTTCTCTGTAGAAAGATAACGATGAGTGAGCTGCTCAAATTTGCTTCACAGCGTTGCTGAATTTCTATTTGAGAAATTTCGCAAATCGCTTAAGAGATATTTTAAAGCATATAAAATAATGAGTTTTCATTACTGTCCTCAGATGCCCTGAAAATAGCGAAAAAATATGATTGTCGCTACACTGAAACGTCGGCAGCATTGAACCATCATGTGGACGAGCTTCTGGTCGGTATTCTCAGCCAGATCCGGGAGCAGGTGTCTCCTTCTGCATCCGCCTCGCTTGCTCCTCCTAGCGACTCCAAACACAGGTCAAGATCGAAGAGTCCGGCTAAGGCTATTACAGACTTTCTGGGGAAGATTTTTGGGGGTGGCGATAAGAAAGCAAGGTCGTGCGAAACTCTCTTTGTGAAGTGAGTGATTGTTTCACGCATACAGAGTGAAAGAAAAGAAAAAACCTGGTAGAAGGTGGTGTTGAGCGGAAAAGTAAGAAAAAGTGAGAGAGGAAGAAAGAGAGTGTGTGTAACTGAGAAAAACAATACAGATCGATTGATGATTGATTGATTGATTGATTGATTAGCGGATGGTTTACATTAAAGGAAGAGGAAGAATGAAACGCATATAATAAACACAAAAGGTGAAGAAAGAGAATATACAATGTTTGATTCGAAAATTTTCGAATAGTGCAGACAAATTTATTTGTTTAACAGTGAAAATGGAAATGATATACTAAACAGAATTTCATGAAAAGACTTCAAGAGGAAGACAAAACAGAATTGTGAGAGTACTTTTCAATCTTTTTATCTACTAAGCATGAATATTATTCTTTCCTCTTGCTGTAGATGAAGCATTGAAAGGTTCTTTTTGCCATCTCTGAGATCATCGTTGAAGATATGAATGTATGCACCATCAGTTCAAATGTGAAATGCACAAAAAAAAAATGTATTATAAGCGAAACAATGGTTGTTGTGAAAACTTTAAGACTTACAACAGAAAAGCAAACAAAAATGTTCATTGTTCAAGAAACTAAAGGAACCAGAATGTTCAGTGAAAATAAGGCACATGTTTGGATTCATAACAATAAATGTTTTTTTATTACAGTTGAAATAAAAAAAGAGAAACATTTGCAGGGAAGTAAAAACTGATGTGTGTATGTGCGGTTTGTGTTGGTTTGAGACAGAATGAGAGGTCTATATATCCAAATCAAATTGTTATTGGTGTACATATGTCGATCAGGATACCTTCTTACTCTGTGTGTTGAGATAATTTAAAGATATTTGTTAGTAGGCTAATACACAATCAGAAAACAGATCAACGTAGCTGGTTCTTTCGTTGTTCTTTACCTCTGACAAGAAGCCCTACTGTTTTATCCCCTTCAATGCAATTTCCGGGGTTTTTTCCTCTTCCTCTTTTTTTCTGTTGGTTTTTTAAATAAGACTTGTAAACTTGAGCAATTGCATCATCAAAATGTTCGACGATGCAAAATGCATTATAATAAGATCTTTGAAAATTCCACTTTACTCGGAAAAGACTGCATTGTAAAATGTTTGAATTTTAAAACTACTTCGGTCAAGTAAGATAAAGAGGTATATTCAAACTCCACGAAAATATCATATCTATTAAGTAGTAATTTCATGACTTCAATCGAAGCACTGATTTTGAAAAAGTTATGTTTTTAATTATACAATTCGATTGGTACAGAGATATTTTCGCTGCAGTCTTTAAATTACACTTGAGAATTTTCAAATAGGATCAAATACCAAATGTGGGAACGAGCCAATAAGCAAATACTCTGCAAATTCCATTTTCGCTTTACAAAGTAAACGAAAAAATTATCAATTAATTGAGTCTTAAGTTACTAAAATAATAGCATTTTTTATCAAGTCCCTTTATACCAGTATTTGGGAGATGCCTAAAGTGCTGTTACCAACGTTCTAAATTGTTTATTTTAACAATGCTTGCATATATCATCCCCTTGTGATGTAGAGAAGCTTAAAGCATTGAACTTTAAATCTGATTTTCAGCATAATGAAAGCTTTCATGGCAATAAGAATATGGATTAAACCAACTGCTGAAATGTATTGCTTGTGTCATAATGATAGTTTTCGCTCTTGTGTGCCCCTACTTTGGTATTGTTTAAATTAAACACCTTTTATTATATCATTAACATTTATTTATTTGAAGTTAAGTACATAATTTAGATAATAGTAAATGCAGCCGAGATAAATAGAAAATTATTTCTAAGCTCAATGATATCCGAAGCCTACAGAATAATGGGTTCTTATTTGCAATGTGTACATACAAATATTGAAAGAACGCTATGTTGATGCAGTGAAAGTTTCATGCATGATATTTCCACACTTCAACAGAAGTAAGCAAAAAATTTTCATCCTGGAATCTATTCCTGCGTTCTCCTGTGCTATGATTCAGTCTTTATACCTTTTGACAAGATCAAATCAGGTTTCCATCAAGCTTTTTCATGGATTGTCGCCTGAATCAGTCATGTCTTCCTTGCTCATCGCCCTCTATTTTTCCTCTTTTAAAACTTTCACCCATACTCTACCGATCCCTCTCACTTGCTCTTGATCGAAAATGACATCTCGTATTCGTGTAATTGAAACGGTTTTCGCTTTTTCTTGCATTTTGACAACTTCACCTTTTTAATTATATAATGTTAATACTTTTGTCATATACCCACTCAAGGATGTGCACATACACACACGCCCATATACTGTTCTAGCAGCCAAGAGATTTGCCTGAAATTTGCTTTGATAATGGGCCTGTATTCCTTGTTGCGGGGCATCGTCTCATAAAACTTGATATTCTTTAGATGACAGAATCTTAAGCTATGAGTAAATTATATAATTATTACCTCTTCGCCCAGCAACTGCATTTACGACTAACCCGAGATCACAGTCTACACTAAACGTCCTAGTTTAACCAAACTTCCTTTATTGTCATAGTTATAGCTTTCGATAACATATTTGTGGACATTTCATTATGGTACCCAGATTGCTTGAGATCATCAATTGATTTTTGTTATTTTTAGTTAATTGAAGCTCCCATCTTTATCCTACACAGTCATAGAAAAATATCAAAATACATGTACTGATACAAAAATTAGAAGATTAGTGTCTCAGTCATGCTTTAACTATTTGCAATGCCCTTAACACCCTGAGCCTTTCTTATGCTTTTCAAAATTGTTACTGTATCACCTCGCCGTTAAACATATTGTAAATGTAATTCATGAATTTTCCTCCTGACGTTTTGCAGTCTCAGCCACAGCCCCCACCAATCCACCTCTCATCGCCCTCTTTCTCTTTTTCTCTATCTCTCTGTCTCACTGTCTCTATAACGGTCGTACTATTTGATTCACTTTTTTTTTTACTTTCATGTTCAGCGTTCATCATTTTTAATTTTTATTCGTCTCTCTAACGTCTTCCTCAAAAGTCTTATAATTATACCTTTCCATTATTCATTACATCTCTCCCTCTACCCTTTCCCTCACAACTCTCTCTCTCTCTCTCTCTCTCTCTCTCTCTCTCTCTCTCTCTCTCTCTCTCTCTCTCTCTCTCCCTCTTCTATATATTTTCCCCTCAATATTATGCGAAACAATTCCGCTCCTGGCACTCTCTTGTCCTCTTTTCAAGTTAGTGATGGCAATAGATAAGACTTATTATATAAAATGTAATTCTATAAGATCTCTGGATTTTTTTTATTAACTGAATTAGAACTGTACCATTAGGGTGATTCTAAAATAGCTTCCAATTATCCTTCAGGCATTTAGTTTTTATTTGTATTTTCAAAGACAGTAGTTGTCCAAACCTTTCTTAACCTTGCCTGCATCTATGTGCAATAAAGATTGTATTGAAAAAAGTTGTATTTTCCCAAATAAAACGAACTCTTTTTATATAACTACAATCCTTTGTTTTCTTCCGAAGGTAAAAAAAAATATGAGATTGCCTATATCTATATGATGATTAAAGGCAAATCAAGAATCTGATTTGGCAAGGTAAATAAGAATGAGGGGGAGAGAGAGAGAGAGAGAGAGAGAGAGAGAGAGAGAGAGAGAGAGGGGGGGGAGGGAGAAAGTCAGAGAGAAAGATAGACAGACAGACAGAGACTGAGAGGCAGAAGGGAAAAATGAGAGTAGAAAGAGAGAGAGAGAGAGAGAGAGAGAGAGAGAGAGAGAGAGAGAGAGAGAGAGAGAGAGAGAGAGAGAGAGAGAGAGAAACAGACATACCGACAGACAGAGACTGAGTGCAGGCAGAAAAAAAGAGTGGAGAGACAGACAGACAGACAGAGAGACGGACAGAGACTGATGGCAGACAGAAAGAGACGGGGGGGAGAGAGAGAGAGAGAGAGAGAGAGAGAGAGAGAGAGAGAGAGAGAGAGAGACAGACAAACAGACAGATAGAGACTGAGTGGGTGACGGAAAAATGAGAGGAGAGAGAGAAACAGACAGACTTACAGACAGAGACTGAGTGGCACATGGAGAGATGCGAGGAAAAGAAGAGAGGAGAGAGAGACAAAGGGAAACAGACAGATAGGCAGACAGAGACTGAGTGGCAGGCAGAAAGAAAGAGAGGAGAGAGAGAGAGAGAGAGAGAGAGAGAGAAAAGGGGGGGGGGGAGAAAGAGAAAGAGACAAGCAGAGACTGAGTGGCAGACAGAAAGAAAGAGAGGAGAGAGAGGGGGGGGGGGAGAAAGAGAGAGATAGATAGAGACTGAGTGGCAGACAGAAAGAAAGAGAGGAGAGGAGAGGAGAGGAGAGAGAGAGAGAGAGAGAGAGAGAGAGAGAGAGAGAGAGAGAGAGAGAGAAATCCAAATAGAAAAGCAAAAACACCACTCTTGGAGGACAACTTGGTAATTATAGAGGATCCAAAAAGGACGCGTGTGTGTCTGTAAATAGTGTGAAACAGTGTCTGAAAAGATTCAGACACACAACTTTAGAACTACGGGACTTAAAAAAGACACAACATAAGTGTAGATTTAACATATAGATGTTTCGCCTTTATTGTGGCTTCATCAGAATCACAATAGTCCCTTAGTTATAAAGTTGTGTGCCTGTCTCTTTTTAACAGGGAGAGAGAGAGACAACAGACATGACAGACAGACAGACAGAGAGCAAAATGATATACACATGCTAATGCACTAAATTCAAATTAAAAATAAACTTCATTAACTAACTTTATCAAGTCGAATCATTTCAATTCTATTGCAATTAAGACCTGAAATGTAAAATCATGACGCATGAAGATTCGAAAATTCAAAGGGTGCATTATTCGAGTCTGGTCATATTCTGGTTTTCTCTGCGTGTGAAGACAGTGAAACAAAGTCTGGTTTGCTAACAGAGATAACCGACCATGAAGGGTTGCTGGTGTTCGACCAAAGTCTTTATGAGCTGGTTCGATTTTGTAAAAAAAAATACCCATATATCAAGCTCACCTCACATAATAATCTTTCCTCATTCTATTTTCGGAACTGGTGATTTTGAAAACACGTCTTTTTGAACGAAGTCAATTGCATCTTCAGCTTAGCTAGTTGTAAATTCATAAATTGGTATTCTTACATTTCATGGCTTTAAAAAATGTTCAAAATGGCTTCGACAGCAACAATGTGAATGAAATCAAGATAATTATAATATTTTATAATCTTTTATTCTCGAAAACTTCCCTTCAGATACATTTCCTTTGTATCCTTCCTCTATATGGACCCACGCACAAGAATCTGAAAAAGAAGTGAATAGTTCTTTTTTACTAGATTACCTACTATGCATGAAAAAGAAACACTTATTTCGTTGCTGCGCAATTTTAAGGACGATCAATGTGCATGACTGCATTTTAATGGTCTATAAAGGTTCCAAATTATTCAGCTACCTTTTTAACCAAAGATTTACTCTTGCGCGCACACACACACACACACACACACACATATATATATATATATATATATATATATATATATATATTGCACTATTGCATATAAGAGAAGGAACAAGCGGTCGTCGATTCCGTGATGAAAAGTGAAAAAGTTCTATCAGGCAGTAGTGTCCCAACAACTGATCTCAAACTCTTTGTACAATATGAAAGTTTTGAATTAAATTAACGTCACCAAAGTGTTTCTTATATTGACATTCAGAGAACAGGCTAAAAATGAATTAAGGCGCCCAAATTAGTCCACTGGAAACATAATATTTTCTTAGGTATAATCTCTTCTTTCTTATCTCTTAAGCTATGTTTTCAAGAAGGTGAAAGTCGTTCACTTTTTCTGACTCTAATGAACCTGATCCATGAAAGATTAATTGCTGATCACTCTTTCTCTGTGTCTGTATGTCTGTCTGTCTCTATCTCATTTGGTCTGTCTGTCTGCCTGTCTGTCTCTGAATTTCTTTAGACGAAGACTTTACCTCATCTAGGGCAAGATGGCGCAAGCCTTCTCGCAAGCGTACTGCTCGCCTGGGTGGTACCAGGTTGTGGACACGCAGCAGTCCTCACATACGGCCTGGCTCAAGGTGGCCTCGCATTGCAGAATCTTGGCAATCTCTGGCATGGGTTAGAGATACATGGTTGAGTGATTGTCCTCAGTTTGCCTGCGATAACTTATGGTGGGTTTTTTTTTATTGGAGACCATGTAGAGTTCCAATTGTTTGTCTATCGCGACTTTTTTCAAAACTCTATAAAGGATACAAATTGCCTATCTTGTTATCAGGCTAAGCCATGACATAAAAGCATAAAAGGGAGAAAAAATGGAAAGCACCACTGTCTTTCACTACTAAAATCAAAAATGTAAACCTAGGGGCGTTCAAGTCATAGATAGATATGTTGAACTCACCTTTTTCGAAGTCGCTATAGATGGATCTTTTGTCAGGTGCCGCCCAAGCGCAGGCAATCATGCAGATGACCAAGAGACCAAACAAGAGCTTCATAGTGCTGGGATTTTAACGAGCTGGAAGAAAATGAGGTATTAAGATGGGTATCAAAATATAAAGATGAAAACCATACATGGTTATAATGAGCGCATGTCCTAGAGTGGTTGTCCTCCAAACGGTACATAGTGAGCTTTACTCACATTCTTGAAAACTCTCAATTTGTCCATCCAGTGCATTTATCAAGATTCACTGTGTTTATGAAAAACTAACATATCGAAGGACAAGATTGATTATCATCATTCATGGTGATATAAAATAGTGATGATACATCCAAAGACCTAGAAATACACATCGAGGGTTTTTATATGTAGCCTCGCTTCAAAACTACCGCTTTATAATAATTAATTATGATATAGGAGAATTACTAAAACTGCATGTCTTCTTAAAGACTTGATTGCAACAGAAAAGAGTTTAACTTGTGGGAATGCAACGTCCTTGCGGCGCAGATATACAGTACATTACACAATTTTTGTCTGATTTCTTTATAATTATGGCGATACGGACACTTGATTTGATTACGAAATTATTTCTCTCATTATTTGAGATGTCATTAAGTCACTAAATATTGGAATGACTGCTGTCTAGCATGTCGTAGTTATGAGCGTGTAGGTCGTAAAACTAGCGCACACATCTTTCGAAGTATCTGGAGATATCAACGCATCGACAACTCTGGCTGGTCTGCTAAGTCTCTCGATTGCTGCAATCTGTTTTCTTAACGAATAAATCTAGACCAGCGCATGACACTTCAGAACTCAGATACACGACAATAAGGACCCATACCTCACGGTCCTATTTCAAAACAATATCGATCTCCAATGTAAAATTTGTGGCGATATTTAGCGAAGCATCACTTCCTTTTACAATGTTTCTACTGATTCCTGTTTTAATAATTTAGTCAAGAATAAAGAATTTTTTCATATCAAATTACTACTCTATCTTTTGCAGTCAAAAAGGTACAATATTGGTCAAAATTTTTCACTTTAACTTCACTTCTCTTGTAACAACATACTCGCAAATTAAAGGGAAATTTGTTGAATATAATTGCTGATTTATTCTAAGTAAAGCCTTATGAAAGCTTTAATATTAAAGTTTAGTCAAATTTAAAGATCAATAGTGCTACTCTTACCTGGATTGAGGAGAACACGGAATGAGGGTATTTTCCTTCTTTTATAGTGGAGCCAGTCTTATCGACATCGGAAGTCGTGAAAGAGTGACGTTTTTCAGATAGGATAATCTCTCCTTCCATTGAAAGTCAACAGTTACACTGTTCATCCCTTCACGCTTGAAGGTTACGAAATCTCAGATTACGTGGAGCATCAGCCAGACCGAGGACGTAACTTTGGTTCAACCATGATAAGTGTCGTGCTGTCACTTTTGAAAGTTCCACGGGGTTGACATTATGGCTACTCTCCCGGATTTCTCTGAGAATCAGCTTGAAAAAGAATGTTCAATATAAGTCATCTTCCTGTCCGAAAAATTATTTACGCATCAACAAGTAACCTTTGACACAATATTTTTTTTCGATGCCATGGTTCCAATTCTTAAAAAGATTCTAATGACTGACTAAAATCTTCAAACATTTTATTGGCCTTTCAAATTGATTTAATAGTATGAACCACATCGTTATTATTCTCTAGCTCTTGTAATGCAACACAATTGTACACATTGTTCTCATTTGGTTAGCATCCACTTACGCTTTATATTTCAACTGATTCTACCAAACCTGTGGAGTTTTACATTAAGATTTAAAGATTAGCTCTAAGTGTGCTTCAGCTAATGAACGGTACTGGTTAAATCCGACAAGAAAAGGAGATTAAGCAAGATCTTCGTTCACTTTTCAAGCATACAGGTGCAAAGCAGATATAAGTGTCTATAACGTTCGCCTGAGCGAAAAAAATGAACTGAAATTCGACACTATTTTATTCCAATGATAGGATCATCATGTGTAGGATTATGTAGAATTTTTACACAAAGTCCATTGTATAATGTTGATAAGTATTTAGGAAATTGGATTGCATGTCCTGAAACTTAATCTCTCATTCATAGAATATTTTTCAGGAAGACTACTAGCTCTATTCAGGGAACACCTAATGCTGGTAAAGACCAAACCAAAACAAACCAAAACGAGTTAGAAGGAAAGAGAAAGGTAAAGGAGAGATAGATAACAATTTAGATACAGAGAGAGAGAGAGAGAGAGAGAGAGAGAGAGAGAGAGAAGAGAGAGAGAGAGTAACAAAGAGACTAAGAAGTTAAGAATATGTGCAAAACATGACACAAGGAAGGGAGAGAGAGCGCAGGAGAGAAGAGAGAGAGAGAGAGAGAGAGAGAGAGAGAGAGAGAGAGAGAGAGAGAGAGAGAGAGAGAGAGATAAAGAGAAAGGGAGTGGAGTGATGGGAGTGAATGTGGGAGATGTTAAATAAAGAACGAAAAGAAAATTTAAAGAAAGATAATAAAAGAAAATAAATGAGGATTAGAGACAAATTGCAATGGCCAAGAAAATCTTAATATTATGACTACGCAGCAAAAAATAATAAATAGAAAGAATATTGTATGCATAGACAAATATTCAGACGAGTAGATAAAGAAATAATAAGCTAGTGAGATTAATTGAGAAGTGATTGATGCCTATTAGTTTAAGTGAATTTTTTATAGAGAGAGAGAAGCATAATTATAATGAAAGGATCAATAAAGAAAAACAAAGAAGAAAGTGGCGCGTTATTAGAAATTTTACAGTACGATTAGGTAAGAGGGTAGATTAAGAAATTGTTAAAATCTACATGAAAGCAACAATGATAAAAATTGCAGAGCGAGATAAAGATTGAAGTTTTAAATTGCACTTATATTTCAACGGCATCAAATTAGAATTTAACTTATTTTATAACACTATGAAAAGTAAACCGAAAATAAGAAATTTTGATGTTATTCAAATCTCTATGAAATAATGATGTGAATCAAAATTAATGGAAAAATATTTCCTAATTTGTACACCTTAATCTTTGAATTTTAAATAAATATTTGAGAATAAAAATTTTCATTTTCAGAAGAAAGGCTTAATAAAGTTCATTAATATTTTCAAATTAGTCTAGTTCTTTGGTCTGAAGTGACATAATAGGTTTCAGTAAAGGAACCGCTGAATCTTCTTGTTATATAATTATAACTGGTAAAGGATATTCTTTAACAGAAATTTTGCCTAAAAGAGTCATAGTAAATATTTTAAGTGCTATCGAAGTCGATATGATTGACAATATTGTGTGTTGAAATAGAAGTTTTCTCGTGGAAAAACACTGAAATATAATTAGCTACACCAGGAGTCCATTAAAAGTTATTTTTAACACAAGAACACGCAGATCAACTTGTTGCCCATGAGAATTTAATTACTGATTGTGCAAGAAAAAATAACAGATTATCAAACGGTTCAGGAAAGAAACGAGTGCATGAAAAAATTTTTTAAAAAAGAACGCCAATGGTGGGCTTACTTTTGGTGATTAGTAAGTTATGGGAAATATCTATTTATTAGCTTCATCCACTTATCGACAAACATTTTGCGCTGTACAATGCTAATAGGGTATTCACAGGAAGAGGCTCAAAGTTAGTTGCTTACATTTATGAAAAATATAATTCAAATTACACGCAGATCCAAGAAACATTTAAAAAGCGCAGAAATAGTTTTGTAAAGAAAATAATACCAATATATGTGCATATAAAGGCAACAGTATGAATATGTAACTAAAAATAAAAACAAACAAGTTAAACGGCCATTAAATATTATTGATATTAACAGTTCAAGTATAACTTATGTTTTTGACAATAGTTATAACAGCGCAAGAGAGCATATTTATTTGAACTACGTGGAACAATTATGCAGACTATAACAGTAAAGGAAAAGAAACCGCTCGATGTGATATGAAAATGTTATAAATAACACTTTTATATTTTTAAACATTTACTACTAAATAGCATCAAGTTAGAGCGCATATTGCACCAAGTTAATAAGCAAATTCAATATTATGCAACAACAATGGAACAAAGAAAACAAGGCATAACTAAAATGAATGGATTGACTGACACAAGCCACTTTTCAAAGTGCGACATGTAATTTTTAAATAATTTTGCGCACAATTTTCTTTTAACTTTATCAATATATCCCTTATTCCATTTTGTCCTCCTCCTCTTCCAACTCAGAGGGAAACCTAGAAAATCACATATACCGCAGTATATATTTTAAGCTTAAGTAATGACCCATAAATACACAAATTTATATAATGATTATTTCCCCTTATTTGGGAACGTGAAAGTCAATACTTGAAAGAGAAGGTGCTGGTTTGCTTTTTTTCTTCTTTACAAGATTATGCACGTTTTCACAGTTATTGCCCGTTGCTCGCGTGTTGTCAGTTACTACCCATTGAATGATTCGCCGTTATCAATGAATTCGTAATTTAATAAGTACATTGAGACATTGGATATTTTTGTTTTGACTGCCATCGAAACAAAGCAAAAGCATTTTATAGCAGTTAACAAGAAAGATGAGCACCACTAAAATATCATGTAACTCGAGTAGACTTTATACATTGCAAGTAAACACTGTGTTCAGGTACACAGTACAATTAGCAAAAGTGGGTGATGAAAGATCTGCAATAAATGTGTATAAAATACATAAAATAAGATTATGAAAAGAAAATTGCCTGTTACACATCTACACACCTCTTACTATTACCACTACTACTACTACTTCTACTACTACTACTACTACTACTACTACTACTACTACTACTACTACTACTACTAACACTACTACGACTACTACTACTACCACTACTACACCTACTACTACTACTACTACTACTACTACTACTACTACTACTACTACTACTACTACTACTACTACTACTACTACTACTACTACTACTACTACTAGTAGTAGTAGTACTACTACTACTACTACTTATAATAATAATAATAATAATAATAATAATAATAATAATAATAATAATAATAATAATAATAATAATAATAATAATAATAATAATAATAATAATATTAATAATCATACGAAGAAGAACACACGGTTGATATTGTTGAAATCTAAACCAATTGAGAACTGATGAAGAAATGTAATGAAAGGCTATGGATACTTTTGAACTCAAGCATGTGATTGCAGAAAATGTAGCAATGATGAGTAGTGGAGCCCTTATTCTGGTCACGCAAAGCTGAGTTAGAGCTTAGAACTCGTCACTATAAGCTTTTGAGTTCCGAGGGTATAAATCATTCAACCACTATCTTGCACAGTTGAAGTTAAAAACCATTGTGTTTAACATTGTATCTAAAATGTGATCTATTACAAAAAAGGTGTAAAATAAATATCGTGGTCATAAACGTAGACAATACTTAACCCTCTACTTCAATAAAGCTCCTCTCAAAAATCTAGCTTTGTTTAAGGACTAGAATCTTAAAAAAAAGGAACTGAGACTCAAAGAACATTGGAAAAATTATACAGTAATGTCACGTTAATAGCATGACATTGAGAACCCGTAGGTTTTTTAAGGTGATGCAAAGTGCAAGCTTAGTGAATCACTGTTTATTAACAGAAGACAATTCCAAGGTTCCGAAATTATTAATAGAGTTCAATAAACAATTGCATGAGGATAAACATTAAAATTTTCGAACTCTTTAGTTTCAAAAGCCAAGCCACAAAAAGAGATAATCAATTAAAACTGTAAAGAGATAAGTACATTCTTATTATATTAACTACAGCAGTATGCTTTTAGACTTTTTAAATGCATTTTACTAGCGATTTCCTTTAAAGCCTCATCTAATAAAGATACATTTCAGAAAGAAATGTCGGAACCGATGGCTGGGTCTTGTCTGTAATGCGAATAACACTAATCCGGCGCAAATAAAACAAGATTTTTTTTATATAGTGAAATGAATTGTTAAACCGAGACCCGCTGACATTATTGCCATGATCGATTAGAATGTAGATCACTTGTACAGATCTACACCAATCTCGATTGAAAAGCAGGCCTGACAAAATAGATCGATTACTTGATCTGGTATTTCCAATTCACGTTGTCAAAATACTATCTATGCGATTTAGTTTTGTATCTCTCCAAAATAGTTTATGGAGTTCAGATACAGTTTTACTCATATATTCTCCAGTAGAAAAAAAATACCAACGGTTGCTAGTCAGCATAGATTACAATATGTAAAAATCCAACTGTAGTTTATTTAAATTTATTCTCTAATAAAGTAAAATTAAACAGTAAGTGCGAAAATCAAATGTTCAAATAAGGTGCTGCAAAGGAAAAAGTGAGAGGAACTTCATCATCAACGAATATAGGGTAGTTTGTTTGGTGACTTAAACATCCTAGACCAACTTAAGGAGTATTTATTAAGTTAACTCTTAATATAGCGCACAGCTGAAAAATTAACGGTGAAATAAATTAGAATTTGCAGTTCATAAAAAAGCCAAACAATTATGAGTCGCGAAATGTATGCCTTCAGCAATCAATGAGATGTAATGCATTGTGCATTCTTTTATCCACTTACTCTAAAGCAAACAGACACATAATGCCTTCTTGGTTGGCGTTCTAATTTTAGGGCGAAGATTGTCACAAAAAGTGAAAAATTTAAAGTAACTTACTAATTTGTTACTCATACTTCCACATTTTGCTGTTCTACCTTTCATTCGACTCCCCTCTTTCTCTCTCTATCTCTCTCTCCCTCCCTCTCTCTCTCTCACTCTCTCTCTCTCTCTCTCTCTCTCTCTCTCTCTCTCTCTCTCTCTCTCTCTCTCTCTGACCGCCAGTTAGTCTCTCTTTGTCCTTTTCTCTCTTTCTTGTCTCTATAGTATCTCTCCTAAAATGCGTCTCTCTATCCTTGTTTCTCTCCAGCCATCTGAAGGTATACCAAATCGAAAAACTAATATCGACAAATAAGACGGGATGACCATTAACATTTTCCAAATAACTGAAAATTCATTTTAACTTTCGATAACTTTTTATTTAGTTTTCAGTATGGTGAAAAAATTATAGTATGGCCGTTTCAAGATACGAAAGTATGTACGAAAATCGATGGTGGTAAAATGATAAAAGTGTAATGTTTTACCATCCGTAGGGCGAAACTGTCTTAACTTGATATTTATGTACGGTTTCCAGCACATTATAAGCGTCAAAAATAAACTAAAGTGTTTAATTGATCCATACAAAGGATGTATTCATAATTTTGTTTAAAATATTAAATCTCCAAACTAAAGATGTAACTTATTTCATTAAAATATGAACATAGTTTTTCTGAACATAAAAAAAAAGATTATAATCGACGACGGTTGACTTCCATCTTGGTTTTTATAGGTGGTCAGTGTGGACCGTGTTCACCTTAAATTTGGGAAACAGCAAGTTATTCTTTATTGGACAATGAAAAAGAAGACCAGTGCAGTCGAAAATATGAAAGCGAAAACCACAAGCTCGTCCCTTAAGTCTTACAATAGTCTTAATGGAGATGCAATTTACCAAAACGACGTTTATTCTTCGGTTTGTAATTAATTGTTGTTTTTGGGGGGTTTCGAATTGAGGAATGTCATTTATTCTGAGCTGAGATGAATATGATAAACTGTCTAAGAAGTTTATCTCTTGGAATTTTTTAAGTTTCCCTTAAATTTCGTCTATACTAATTTTTATCTTCACTTGAAAACTTTATGATTATTAAAGCATTAGCGAAAACTTCTCAGTTACACATCTTAGTAAAAAAAAAAAACGACCTTACTTGGGTTTCATCTTTACACTAACATTACTCTCAGGTTAAATAGAAACCTAGAATCGAGCTTTGGTCACTAACTTTATTGAACCTCAAACCATGTTGTGCCTGATATTGCTTCTCCGCCTACAAACCAAGGCTCAAAGCTCATCCTATCGCTAACAAGGGGTGCGCCATAAACGTTTCCCACAAGATCATTCGGACTTTCAGGCTGACCATCTGGCTTTATTCCGATCTCAGTTGACGATATAATGTTGGCTGGTGCGATCTCTGAAAATATTCCAGAACTGGTGGGTTGATTACTTACACCCCACAACTCAGCGCCCGTGTTAACCGTTTGCAACTCGGAGTCATTTTCGATCGGAAGAGGAAGTCCTCTATTCTGCTCGCTGATCTGTCCAGCCATGTAATTTGTCTCTTTTACCGTAAGCGGACACTTTTTTGCTCTCCTTCGCGCCTGCCTGCGACGGTAATTGCCCTTGAGGAAATCTTCTACACAAGCCGGATGTACCATCCAATAGTGACCCCGACCTTTGCCTTGGCGCACTTGCTTGACGAAGCACTCATTTAGGCTGAGGTTATGGCGCACAGTGTTCTGCCAGGATTTTTGAGACGTGCTGATTCCTGTAGTGTGCTTCCTGTGTAGAGGAAATTTTAAAAAACCAATCACTTTAAGATATACTGGATCAAAATCAAAAACGTAAACACATTTGTGGGTACAAAGCAGGTTACACAGATTGCAGAAGCGTCCTGCTCTGACATGGATGCGTAACGCAAAGAGAAAATAACTAGATGAATCTTGTTAAGCATTTGTACCTGGCATTCAGATGTATGTTGCTTTTTCAAGGATGATATATATATATATATATATATATATATATATATATATATATATATATATATATAAAATGGAGGAACGAAAGGGTTAGGACAAGAAAGTAAGAGAGGCTGAGGATTAATACTAGATACATTGTAAAGATATGTGCTCTCTTACCGAATATATGTGTAGATATCAGATATTTGAAGTCTTCCCTCCGGCGAGTCCAAAATAGCCTTAGATATAAGGGCAATGTAAGATTCAACCTTACTATTTCCTTTGCGCTCCCTTCCTCTTTGATCTTCTTCCCTCTCACATTCGTCGCCATTGTCAAGGCCTTCTCCAGTCTCGTTTTCATCTCCCTCATTGTCGCTCCTATTGGAAATGTTGAAATTTTGTAAACCACTACTTTTGTCATATTCAGGCGGATGTAGTATCCCACGACTGTCACTTTCAGGAGAAATGTCAGAAAATGTCGGAGCTAAACTTAAATCACCATTATGCTGAGCATATGGAGCATCATCTCTGCAGAGTTGATCACCTGTTTTGACAAAGTTTTCATCGTGATTATACTCAAGATTGTTGACTGCCACGTACGAGCAGAATCCTTCGAAATCATCTGAGGCAAGCTTCTGTCCACTGTAACTACAAATTTGGCGTGCGTCAGAAGATGGGCAACTGTTGGGTACATATGAGACTGAGGATGAGGATGTATGACCCCCTAAGTTCTTGGCGGTAGTATCTCTATCAAGGTAAGTATATGGGGAGATTGAAAAGTCTGTTTGATTGTAGAATGTATCCTCAAAACAGCCCTGCATGGGAGGGATTAGAGAGGTTGAATAGACCATAGGGCACTCAGTCTGCTCCCTAGACCACATCTCGTGATTGATGTTTGCTGTCTGTAGCTGGAGACAATCAGATGCACTAGACGAAACGGAGAATGCATTCTCTGGTTGATGATTTAAGTCGTAATCTGCTAAATATTCAGAGGAAGATCTGGCAGTCCAAAAAGATTGATTTCCATTTGCCCCCAATAAAGCTCCTGGGGTTTCTAGAAAATTTTCCGGGGGAGCTTGCGTTCTCAATAAGTGAAAATCTCCACCAAATATGTCTGAACTAGCAGCTTGATGGTTCTCGCATTGAATATCTACATTGTACAGATGGTGCTGATCTGCATCCTTGAAAGTATTCCCGGAGAAATTCTGGTCTGGATGGGGTTTATTTAGATTTTTGGATATCTCTGGAATATCCACTAGCAAATCTATTTCCAAATGATGATTTGAAAAACAACCATCAGGTGCATTATTTGTTTCTCGGTTATGAAGACTAATGATATTTTCGGGAAGCTCATTGTTTTGCGAAGTGAAATCGCTCTGACTACAACTGAAATTTACTTTGAATCCACAATCATTTGCATTTTCGGCCCCTGTTGTAAAAGGTCCCTTTCGTTTTCTAAAGATGCTAAAACTTGGCAACACCATCTTGGTATGTGTAGTCACTGCTCTCACCTGTAAATAATGGATATTTAGTGTATACAAAACTGATAGCTACTCGAAATTCAATAACTTCGTCTTCTTTATTGGAATGATTGAAATACTGAAATCAGGTTAACTAAGAAATATATCTAAAGGCCAAAAAGACACTTTGCAAATATCTTTTCCTTAAAATCTAATTTCAGCTGTATGGCAAATCATCTCTACAAATTATTTTATCAATAAACTAAAATGACCCTAAGATATTTGTCGCTACCGGCAGATCATTCTACGGAATTATTAACATGAAATATTGTCAAAGTTTATTATTTTATAAAAGCTCCCTCGAGTTGACTAAGCGATAGTTTACTTCTGGGCTTGGACAGAATGCTTTAAATTTTAAAGTGTTAAGGGCTGGAAGTATTTTTAGAACACATTGATGCTCTTACATTTAACATGGATGCCATAACCATGAGGATAATAATACTTCATATTCATATTACGGCGCAAAGGTAAGCGATATTTATTTCAAATAATAAAGGATAAAAAATAAGGCTATGATACAAATGATGATGATGATGATGATGATGATGATGATGATGATGATGATGATGATGATGATGATGATGATGATGATGATAATAATAATAATAATAATAATAATAATAATAATAATAATAATAATAATAATAATAACAATAATAATAATAATATTAATAATAATCATGAAGCTAGCCGAAAAATGAGACCACCTGGCCAAGTCAAATTTGGCGCAGTTTTAAAGTGCCCTAAAGATTGGAATGGTGGTAATACTTTTCACCAAAATGTTTGTTTGTTGTTGTTGTTGTTTTTTTTTTTTTGAAAAATAAAGCAAAAGTGTGATTATTATTTTCTTAAAAGAAAAAGGTAAATTATGCGAACTATTTCCTATAAGCACAGCTTGACAGAGATCGCGAATGAAACTCAAAATACGCATAAAATATGGGTGGTGGCATATCTAAAACTAATTTTTAAAAATCTACATGATGTGGTGTAATATCTAAGCAATGAATCGAAAAAAAGTTGCTATATCTAAGGCCCACATATTTACAACAGCAAGACTGAAATCAAAAGGTTAAGATCTAGAACGATCTAGATTTTACTTTTAGGCTTAGAATTTCAAAAAGATTCAAGTTCTAGATTTTGTGTTGAAAATAAGAATTATTGAGGTATCTAGTTTCAAGGTAAAGATTGATAGGTGGAGGCAATTATCTGGATCATATAACTAAGTAACAGGATAGATATCAAGATAATTTTAATTTTTAATTCACATACGCACCCCAGGCCCGGCAAATGAACATAACGTTCCCGATTTTAGAATTGTTTTTTTTTATCAACCTATAATAATAATAATAATAATAATAATAATAATAATAATAATAATAATAATAATAATAATAATAATAATAATAATAATAATAATAATAATAATAATAATAATAATAATAATAATAATAATAATAATAATAATAATAATAATAATAATAATAATAATAATAATAATAATAATAATAATAATAATAATAATAATAATAATAATAATAATAACAATAATACACAATGATACGATGATAAATTTGAAAATGATTTGGGTAATTAGGTCTATTGCTGAGGCATGAAGAACATAATTGCATAAGGTGCAGGAGAGGAAAAAAAAACGATAACAAAAATTACCATACTTTAAAAAAGGAGTAAAAAAGAAAACAATAAGAAGAAGATAGCTAAAATAAAAGTAAATAGAGGAAAATCTTCATAATTTGTGAATCAAAAATAACATCTAAAAAGGAAAACTGCAAAAGACGTTGTATGTTAATAATCAAAGAGATTGTTTTTTCAATTAAAAATACATTGCAATGCATTTGATTTTTTATAGAGATGTCGTGCAGCTATGCACGAATTTACACTGTCATTAATGATATTAGTCCCGCTTATCTGGTACCAGAATATACTTGTTTAAATGCTAAACGTTCAATTCTGTAAGCAGAAAAATACAATACTTTTACTACTTTCTGTAAATGACATTATTATGGCGAAAGTATACCTTGTCCGCACACTTTGTTATAGTGTCGAGATTTCTTGAATGTTATAAGAATTAATTTCCAAGTTTTATTGATCTGTCCTGACTGGATACTGTTCCTATTTTCTAGATAGGTTTACGGTTAACACGTATTGAGCAGACATACCTCAGTACATTCGGGAAATCAGCATAGTTTGTATTTTTCTATATATCAAGATCCTTTTAAAATCTATTTAAAAGGGTATGAACTCCTGCACAAAAATGCCAAAAGATGCCTTTAGGAAATTCAAAGCTGCCAATATATTTTAAACCACTTAATAATGACTGTTTCAAACAACCTATAAAAAGAGACTTTTACAAAATTAGCTAACAATTCTTATTCGAGAACATATTTGGGTAGGTACATCGAGATCTAGACTGTACAGTGCAATTGTATTTCATGTAAGAAAACTTACCTGTAATGCTTGTTTGTGTGGTCAGTCTTACACGGTAACCGAGTGGGGAGACGACTCTCCTCTAGCAAATTTGCTCTCACCTGGACTGGGCTTTGGACCTTTCGAAAAAAGGAGAGAATAAAAACCCACGCGAGGTGACAAAATGATGTTGCTAAGATAATGCTTGCCGTCATGACAACCGCACCTCACATTTGGAAAGTTAGAAGGGGTAAAATTCCACACTTCCAGCAAGCAAATGTTCTAGCGTCACAACATTGATTAGCAACGCATTAACAGATAGCCAAATAGTGACTTTTTCTTTGTTCTGTTGAGTTACCTTAGAAGAAAGAGAAAAGGTGTAGTAAGAGCAGAAAATAGGGAAGTGTTTCTAAATGTTGCAATTTTTTTTTTTTTTTTTTTGCGTATGGTTTGGGTGAGGGGAAGGTTGAATTTAAGGTGATTTGTACGTGACAAAGAATGATTCATTCGATGTAAAAGTCAAGCAGGCGGATTAGTTATTTTGTGCCTTTAATTGCACTGAAATTTGAAGGCAAATCTTTAAAACCCTGCTTAGAAAAACATAACGTTCTAGGTTTGATTATTTTTGTGTCCCCGAAATTTCCTGAGGAATCTTGTAAAGAAATAAAGAAGTGTTGAAAGAAAACAAATGAGAGAGAGATAGGCAAAACATGAACGTGTTTATTGTTAACCGATAATTATTTCTAACCACTGAGAGGGTGTCATGAAGAGGCTCTATCCTTTCTCTCAAGAAACTAAAGGAATAGAACAGTACAAGAGGAGTTAAAAAAGGAGTTATTTAAAACATTTAAGCTGTTCGTGAGATTATTTCGTAACCTAGAGCTCAGTGTACATTTTAAACGGAAAAAATCAGACACGTATACACAGGTCGAGGGGTATGTCAAAAATAAGATATATAGGCACACATGGTTCCTATGGAATTTGAGAAAACTCACATAATGAAATTTCAATTATTTCTTCATGTAATCTCTTTAAGACTCAGAGATTGATGCTCTTTATTATTGGCAACAAAAGGGTGATTAATGTGAAGTTAAGACTTTTCAAACAGGACTTGAGAATTGTGAGTCCCAATTTTGCGCAATTCAATGGGAGTGGACAGTTGCCTCTCTTCATAGCATCAGTAAACTTAGTCCTCAATTCCTACTGACTGATTGGTATTATTCCTAAAATATTGCTGCCCCTGGTAAACAAACAACGACCAAAATCGCTTCTTTATCGATTAGTTTCAGTAGTTGATGGGATACTTTCGTTTTCTATAAATATACATTTAAATATTTAAAATATTTTTTTCTGTAATTTTGTATGTGTGTATATGTGGCCCAATTTTGTTGTTTAACAAAGAATATTAAATTTTTTTACTGCCTATCTGCTGTCTCATTGACTGTCACATACATGCTATTTCATATTGATATTATTTTCATTTCTTTTAAATAGAAAAGAGAGAAAGGGGAAAACAACACAAACTGTTTCTCGGTCTTACATCAGGCTATATAAAAATTGTTTATCTTGTTTAAGTTGTCTTAGTCTCCTTTTTATTGTTAAGATTGCATATGTCTTCTACATTCGTTTCTCTTTTCTGGTCTATTTCTGTCTCTCTATTGCTTTCCCTTGTCCTTGTCGCACAGGCTCTAAAGGTCTTAATCTACCTCTCTCGGTTTCTATTTACCTGTTCCTCAAAGTCCGTCTCTTTTTCACTGTCGTTCCCTTTCCATCGGCCTCTCTCTCTCTCTCTCTCTCTCTCTCTCTCTCTCTCTCTCTCTCTCTCTCTCTCTCTCTCTCTCTCTCTCTCTCTCTCTCTCTCTCTCTCTCTCTCTTCAGCGTCATCGGCAAACATCAACCCTCTCAGGTTGGTCCATGCAAGGGTAACCCCATTAGTTAGCAGTTCAGGTGGAATCAGGATACCAAATGGCGCACTACAGTTACACAATCAAGCTCCTCGGCGCAAGGCAGGTGAGGAGACTTGAGGGTAGAGACAGAGCATGAAAAAGATACATAGATTCAGCTCTGTGGATTAGGTTTGTTCATGAAATTCATCCTACCATTGTTCATCCACGATGATTTTAGCGGGGCGTTAAAAGACTCTCATCATTAGTTTGTTCACCTATCTCTTCCTAACCTTCTCTTTGCTATCAGTATCCTAAAAAATTTTTGGGAAAAAATCTAGCCTCCTAGATTTGATGATGGTTTGGCAAAAAAAATACATATTAAGTTTAAAAATCACAAGAAAATGAATTTTAAACGATTCATTTAAAGAAAAAGATGATTGTTTTTTTCTCCATATCACTCATCAGTGGTGAATGAACGGGTAAGAATCATAAAGTTTCACCTTTCATAACTGTCCTTTTTTTCGTGTTTTATTATCTCTGCAGCTGTGCACGATACTCTGTCTGGGCCCTCTTACTGTACCTCTTATAAGCGCCTTTACATCTTTCTCTCTTTCTCTCTGTATATCTATCCATCTATCATTCTCTTATTTCTTCAATATCTCTTTATCCATTTTCCATGGAAGAGTTTAAATGTGTCATTGCTCTGTTCACTTAAAAACTGTTCTGGATGATAAAAATATGTTATTTTTTTTTAATTTGCTTTTCTTTAACGTAGATGTCTTCGTCACCTGAGCATTTGAACGGGGAATAATGCATGAATATAAAAACAAAACAAAAGAAAAACGCCCAACGCATGCATATACAATATAATATGGTAATACGCACTCTCACATCATTAGATCAAGTTTATATGAAAAAAAGAAGGCAATTTTGACGGCATGGGTTAAAAATCTTAGGACGGATTTTCTCCTGGCAATCCGTGCTCCCTGCATCTACAATAGGCTGGTTCTTTCAGAGAAGAACTAAAATATGTTGTTTTTTTTTCCGCCGATGAAGCCCGGGCCATGTGCAACACTTGCATAATATTAAGTAAAATCATCAGTTAAAAAGATCTCAGGCACTCCCCATACGTCTGGACGTGTAGGCTTCCAATGCGGTATTCGAACCCGTGTCTCCAAATTCACATTTCGCAAGATGTATCCAACGCATTATCAGCACTTACCATCTTCGGTTATAACGGATTATTATTGTTTTTCTGTTTTCAGGTCAGATTGTCGTTATTGTCGGTATCTATACCTGGAAGCCCTCCTTTATGTCAGTCTGGACACCTTGACATCCTGAA
>JAWDGP010004277.1:1492500-1517500 GCA_033675545.1 Elysia crispata | reverse complement strand
ACTACTACTACCACAATTTTACAACTACTACTACTACTACTACTACTACTACTACTACTACTACTACTACTACTACTACTACTACTACTACTACTGCTGCTGCTGCTGCTGCTACTACTACTACTACTGCTCAACACCAACAGCATCAACTACTACTACTACTACTGATGCTGCTGCTGCTACTACTACTACTACTACTACTACTACTACTACTACTACTACTACTACTACTACTTCTAACCTACTACTAATATTACTACTATTACTACTAATATTACAACTGCAACTTCCTCTACTACTACTACTACTACTACTACTACTACTACTACTACTACTACTACTACTACTACTACTACTACTACTACTACTATACTTCTGATTCATAAACAACAATAACTCTAAAGTAATAATAATAATAAGAATAACAATAATAATAATAATAATAATAATAATAATAATAATAATAATAATAATAATAATAATAATAATAATAATATCAACCCGTCTTTTAAATTTTCTACTTCATCTGACTGTGAGTGTCACTTCTCTAATTCGCTACAACTTCAATAGTTAAGCAGGATCATAGTCTAAAAAAACGAAAGTAAAAGTTCACAAAAGGGGCCTTTCTTTGCCATCGTGAAAATGTGAAGGTTAAGCTTATAGAACTATTCAAATTCAGATCAGATGAGGAGACAGATTTTTATTAGGAATTTTACAGTTCTCGCAATATAATTTACTAGATTCTAGCTCCTAGATTCATGTTATTTTTAGTTAGAGGTAACCGTATTAAGAAGGAATCTCTCGGGTGTTATCCTAAGACACACGAAGGTTGAATGTATTGATTAGGTCGAGATTCAAAAACACTTGCAAGAGAGATCTTGAGTAACACTCCACTCAGACCTTTCCATTTTTCAAAAAAAAAGAAAAAGAAAAATAAAGAAAAATCTTTCCATTCCATCAAATACGATATTGCCCTCTATGGGTAGTATAAAGTTATAATTTTACATTTTTGTGTTGAAAGAAATAGATCTAGATCTAGATCTAGTGCTATAATTTTTTATATAGATCTAGACGTCTGATACATAGCGAAAAAAAAATGTCTGTAGAACTAGAAGTGCAATGTCATTACCATGACAAAGAATTTAAATAGACCTGGATCTTAGGAGATAGTCATGGCATTTGCATTATTTGTATTTGATTCCTATATTGCAATATGACCACTGATGTTACTAGATCTATAAATAATCTAGAAGAGATAGAATTACCACAACCTGCAAGCCAAAAAAATACCTCACCAACCAAGCATTAGTATAGAAACACAGAGGCACCCATTTTTATTTATAAACGGAAGTTTTTTAAGGGAGCATTAATAAAAACAACTGAGAAGGACTTTGAATTTTATAGTGATGGGATTTGGTAAATTTTAAGATTTAATAGACCTAGTGCGAAAATAATATTGACATTAGTTGTACGGTGCAAAGGCATCTATGGGTAAAATAAAGGCAGCCAAACGAAAGTATATATATCCTTGGCATATTGAAGGGCTTCCTTTGTATTTTTATCAAAGTGGTCACACCTTTTTCTCTTCTTTGATTGAGAACAGCAGTTGATCACCAGGATTTGGCCGATCTTAGACTTCTAGAATTTCAAAGAACTTTTAGCATGATAGTTATCATTTTTATTATTATAATTATTAGTATAATCGTAATAATATTTATTATTACTACTATATAATTATCAATATAAGAGCCTCCAATGTATAAGGCATTGAATTTTTTGTTTCCTTAAATTTGTTAACTTAGCAGCGACCTAGACCAGTTTTGCAGGCAGATTATGTGTTTTAAATTTTATAATTCAAGCATATGAGCAGGAAATAGCTGCTAGTGGTGTTAAGTGATAGAACATTTAATAGTTGCTAAGTAGGTAACATTCTAATTAATCCATTTATTTTATATTTGCAAAATGCTTTTTAAACATAAGGAAATCATAAAGATAAAAGCCTTGTCATTTGCATTTTCTGAGGCCATCTACATTTGAATTAAGCTTCATTTATTTATAAATTTATCTTTTTAAAGTTGCTCTTTAAGAGAATGATAGCTACCACAAAACTCCATGAATGTCAAGATATGGTATTTGAATAACTATCCAATTTTAGACTGGTCAACAAACAGTTAATGCACACTTCAACTGTTTATAAGTCTAAGTTAAATACCTCTAAATTTTGAAGTTTTATTAAATTGATTGGGAAAATGAGTATAAAACAAGTTAAAAGGAAAAAGATACAAAAGCATTTTTTAATTAGCCAGACTTTCTTATATTTTTTAGTCATTGTAAGTGGAATGGGTGTAAAAGAATATTACACGGCATTATTGATCGCTCAGGTATACTTCACATCAATATCTTTGTGTTTTAAACAAGATTATTACTAATAAAATACAGATATTTACATGACTGTAAAATAAGACAAAATCTAGTGCTTGCAAACAATTGCCCTTTATTAAGATAAAAAATTTTTTTTAGTTTATCATATTCAGTTCAGCATCATCTTTACACCAAAGCAACTGAAATCTACTTGTTTGAATACACGCTATTGGCTTCCATCAGACCTTTAAAGCCTAAGCCATGAATCTCATGATTTGATCTTCCATAAATGCCTATGGATTGTATACAATATTTCAAACAATTTAGAAATTCTTTCGTGAGATATATATGTTTAATAAAAACTGTGTGTATCTACTTATATTTATTCAGCAATGTGGAATAGTTTATGATAACAACAACATTTGTTTTTAATTTAACTTCTCAGGGGCTTCTGTTCACATTAAGGCGTTGATAAGCAAGCTAAGAGTTGCAAAATAAACAGTTTGAAAGGTCTCTGCAAGTCAAGATGTTCTCTAGTTCACTCTGTACCAGATGTGCAAATCAGATCCGATCAAGTACAGCTCTAAAAGGAACTCCTTCAGAGCTCAGAGGACATCTTTTACCTGGTGCAAAGAGTTTTCACAACTCAGGCCCTAATAGAACAAGGATAAGAGACAAAAATTTATTTATTCAAAGTAGAAAGTTTCCCTCCTCATTCCCAAACAGAAGCTCACAAGAGGTGAAGAGAGGTTGGAAGAGTAAGTTTTTGATAGGATCTGTTGCTACAGCATGCCTTGGTGGAGCTTTTTACTTCTCTATGACTGAAAAGGACCGCCGCAAAATGCGAGTGTTTGCCGGAGGAATACGCAGATTTATACGGTACCCAATATCATGATAAATAGAAGAATTAGATTTTTAGGGGGTTGCACTATTTGCCTTGTAATAATGTTACATCTCCTTTTTCCCCTCCTCCTTTTCCTTCTTCTCCTCCTTCTTTTTTCATTTCTTCTTTATCCATGTTTTTCTTTTTTCTTAATTGTCTCATCTACACCTTATTTTCTACTCATCTTCTCTATTCTTTTTCCTCCATGAGTTGGCAAAATGTGAAAAATGCACTAATTCTGATTATTGTATTCCTACACATCTGCCTTTATCATGTTTAGCATTTTTAACTTTTTATTTTATTTGCCTTATTTTTTTTTTGCTAGCCTGATAGAGTCAAAGAGATATGAGCTAACACAGGTATAATGGCTGATCATGTTATCACATATCATTCGGGAAAAACAAAATTATAAAAATTGTGAGAAGCAACTGAATATAAGCTTTTTCAATATTCTTCCCAATCTTCGTTTACATGAGCTTTTAGGAAATTATTTAGGTCAAGCAAGAACAGGAGGGTAGTTATATTTTTTTCCCCTTTTTTTGTTTTTTTATTTGCAGCTTTTTCTTTATAATTAGGCACATAGAGAGTTGTAGAGGGAGTCTTACATGTAAGAAGTATGTTGTCTTTATTTATCAAGAGTGAATAAATGAATGGACTTGATGACAAAAAATCTGTAAAAATTGTATTAATATTGAAAACATGGCCAGATCTCTCTCAATTGGAATTGCCATCTCAACTGACTATAAGTGGACACTGAGGGGGCTGGAAGATGATAGCGAGGAGTATCAGAATCTTATCAAGGAATGCCATCAAAGAGCTGCTGAAAGGATTCTGGTTGGCTGTCTGAAGAATGGTGGCCTTTACATCAAGTTAGGTCAAGGTAAGGAAACAACTTTGTTTTATTTTATGAGTCACTTAACTTGCAGGTAAGTGACCATAACTAGTAACACCCATTCACATGATATAAACATGTTTAATTGAAGTGATTTATCCTGTTCTTTCACCTAATATCTATGACTGTGTCTAGGTTTATCTGCTTGTGATGGTGTGCATAATTGGTAAAGAGTTTCCTTCTTCAGATTTTTTTTCAGTGATAAAGCTAACTTAGTATGGCCAGTTTTGTCTGGGAGTGAAAAAGTGTAAATTATTTTATGCAAAAGGATATGCTGGAATTAATTGAATGCCCTTAGCTTATTCATGTGTCTGGAGGATGTAAAATTCTTTGTAAAACTTCAAAGGGAACAAAAAACATCCCTGAGACAGATGCACTTGTTTTCGCTACCTTTGCCTCAGAGTTAACTAAATTAATACTTCCTTGTTTAAAATTCCTTTTAGTTGAGAGAAAATATAAAAATGTAATATTCTTCTTTGCAAGTATTAGATCATATATTTTATGAATAAATTGTAAACATTGAGATAGATAATGTACTCTTAAAACAACTCGTGTTATTTTTTGATATGCCACTGTTCAAAGTAAATCTCATTTAGCTATGGTTGCAGAAAGGTCAAGCTAAAAATCTCCTCAAAAACTAAGATCCACAGGATTTTCAACTATTTCTTATCATACAATGGAGTACTGATAATAGGAAGGTATTATCTTTAACAGCTTCTCTTCCTCCAACATAAGATTAATATATATATACATGTATTTCATTTTGACTTGTCTCGGAATAGCTCCCTTTTTTTAAAGCTATTTTTTCACCAGTTATATGTGTTCATGATTCATTTTGAAATCTGATTCCTTTCCAGGACTTGTGTCCATGAATCACATACTGCCTAGGGAGTTTTTGAGCACCCTGGTCGTTCTACAAGACAAAGCTCTCTCTCGCCAACCTCATGAAGTATTTCACAAGGCCTTTTCAATATAATATATCAACCTTGATAGAGAATGTTGCGGTTGCAGATTTGCAAATTTTGTAAACTTTATCTCCTTTAGCTACAAAAGCTATTTAGATTGGAGTATTAAAATAATAATAGCACTAATCAGTCATGGGCATCAACTTTGTAAAGCATCATCTGAAGCCAGTAAAGTATTGGTTTTTAAATTTCATTGTATAAGTGCTTCTGTCATTGTTGCACAATACTGAGGTTTCGCAGACGAACTACATACCGCTTATCATGAATCATAAAATAACTAGCATGTGATTTTTCTAGTGCCGTGTGCAAATCGCCTTGCGTTGCTCACATTGCAGGGCATGTTAGTTGGGAAAGCTTCCCAGACCTCACTATAACTGTCTTGGATCATGTAAGTGTGAACATGGAGTTGAAAAACACACTACGTTCGCTAAAACTAGACTAGATTAGTACTCAGTAGTAGTAGCATTAGACCTTTGCTAGCAGTCATCGTGTAACCTTTCATAACGGTTAAGTTATTGATGGAAAGGCTAGCATTTTTACGAAAAGCGGTTATGCTTTGTTGTTCTAGGTAGGAGGAGTTTATGTAAAGGATGTAGGTCAGTCTAAAAATATACCTTTCTAATCTAGCTAAGGGCCCATTAGCCTCATCTGTGAAACCTCTTAAATAATGATCTAATGAGTTTCAACTATATAAATAAAAAAAGGTTTAAGAACTTAATTTTTCTCATCCATTTGTATCATAAAACTTTTATATATTTCTCTCTTATTCAGGTGGAGCAGCTTTTTATGGAAGATTTTGGTATGAAACCTACAGAGATGTTTGCCACATTTGAGGAGGAGCCTATTGCAGCTGCCAGCTTGGCTCAGGTTCATAGGGCCACAACACACAAAGGGGATCATGTGGCTGTTAAGGTTGGATTTTTAACTCCCTTTGCTTTCTTTGTGGTTTCAATGTTCCTCTAAGATATTTAGAGAGATAATAATGCAATATTTGCATATTAGCACATAAAAAAATTTTCCTCTCTATATTCATCCTCTGTTGATTTTCTCCAACTTAATTTTTCGAAATTTAATAATTTAAACTTTTTTTTAATATTATTTTTTTACTGCTACTGCTGTCTTTGTATCAATAAGTAAAATATTCTACAGGTTCAATACATTGATCTGCGTGATCGCTTTACTGGAGATGTGACAACTTGCGAAATTCTTCTGAAACTTATAGGCTGGCTTCATCCCAAGTTTGAATTTGCTTGGGTTTTGCAGGTACCATTACATACTTCTGCACCCTATTTTTCTTGTAGCTCTGTTTCTTCAACTTATTAGGTACATCCTATTTGGACATGGAAAGGTAATATATATGAATGAATAAAAGGTTAAGGACTTGAGATACAGTTCTTGTATATTAAACTGAGTTGATGGTCCTAAAGAACATGTTCCATATTGCAAAAGCTGTTCCAAAAATTTACAAATTATTTAAATCTCTCCGAGATTTTGAATGCAGCCCTAAAGTAGATCTGAAGACAAATTCAAATACTTCTCTTAATTTTAATGTACCTCAAATTAATTGTTTCATTAGTAGGAGCAAAAAAGTATATGCCAAGGTGAAAGTTGTCCCCTATATCTGGTTCAGTCTAGCAAAATCTGATCGTACATTTTAATCATATTTTTCTGATTTAGTCACAATTTGCTACGTGGGCTAGGCTGTAGATGCTGGGATGGGAAAGGCATTTGACTTTTTTTTTTCCACTTCAGATCAGTAAATGTAATTGAATCCAAATTAGTTATATACCGCTTTTTTTCACTTTCAAAAGTGCCAGTATTTGGAACAGGTTTTTTTAGCCTCTTATTGAAAATAATTACGTAAGGTTATCAAATCTGTTCAGTGAGCTATTAGCTTTTAAGATGATTTGAAACAAGAAAAGTTAAACTACTTTCAGTAGCTAGATTTTTAAATTGAAAGTTTTGGCATTTGGACTCATTAGGATTGACTGTAAAACAAATGCGTAATGATTTATGGATTTTATGTCTTGTTTGAGTGTCTGTCTTCATAAGGCTGCTTTATTAATGAAAGCACCAGCTCATATGGGCCACCCAGGAAACTAAGGAGATCATTAATATAAACAGTAAAGTCAAAATACGTTATAATTTGTGCATCAGTAAACATTTATTTAAACGTATCATATAAGTTTAGAGCTCCTAGCTATGAATCTGTTTACCACTTGATTATTCTTTTACATTTTTTGTGTTGGCAGCTACTTTGTTTATATTTTGTTCATTTGTTTGTTTCCAGGACCTCAAACAAACTTTGAGACAGGAGCTTGACTTTGAAAATGAGGCTAGAAATGGGGAGAGATGCAGTCGTGACCTGTCTCACCTAAAATTTATCTATGTTCCCAATGTTCACTGGGACCACACTAGCAAGGTAGGCAAGTCAGGACTTATACATTGACTTATACAGGATAATCAGAGTCTTTAATGTAAGATTGATTTTTTATTTCTTATACCCAGCCAAGCACTGCAAAATCATTTATTTAACTCATGTATACTTAATATTAATTTTGATTTACACAAGGTAAAATTATTAATGAAAAAAAAAAAGAATTCAAACGGAGCAGATGCTGCTTAAGTAACTCCATCTCAGTGCACAATCTACATTTGGACTCTCTATAAGAGGGGGATTAAGGTTTAGATACATAGTTTATGTCAAGAAAAATATGCCTCAGTGTCATAAAAATATTCTGTTGGATGTTTGCTTTGTGTCAAAACAATTGCAGCCATAGAGTTGCAGCTCAAGATGCCCAATAGTAATTGCAGGGGAGGGAATTCGCTAGCGCTGTCAACTTTGTCAGAGCAAGTGAAAGGTCAAAGCAGTATTTTCATTTTTTATTGAATGAAAATGAATGTATATACAGCTGGAACGACATCGGCTTCTTTTCCATCTCATTAGATCTGTTGCCTGCTATTTGTTATGAAATGTTATTCTTATTATGACACTCATCTATGTAAGTATTTAGGTCCAAAACATTACATCTATTATACACACAAATAAATACAATCTTATTCTTTTACTTGTGATTCATTCACTACATTAGTGTCTCAAGTGATGTTCTTGTTTTGATTCTCTATAGGCAAATGAAATTTCATCCAGCAGATTTATATAAGGGTTTGTTTTTTTTGCCTATGTTTTCAAGTAAGATTTTTTTTTTCTTTAGTGTGTGAACGCATTGAAAACTTTTTTTTTTCTTTCTTTCAAATTTTTTTCCACATAGAGAGAGATTACACGTTTTTGTTGTTCTTGAATGCGCTTTTGCTCTGTTTTTAATGTTCCACGAGATGGTGTTCTTTCATAGCCTCTTTTATCCTCTATATGTGTTCGCTAAAAGTTGTTTCAAACTGTATAAGTCTAATTCTGAAGCTGGGGTGTGTTGGATTTATCTACTTTTGAGTTTGTTTTCCCAGCTTTCATGGTTTTCTTTTACTTTATTATGACTTGGAAACAACTCGCTGTAGAAAGTTTTGTTCTGACATATTATATTGTTTATAGTTGTTTCCCTTATTGCTGCCTGCGCTGAGCATTGTTTCTGTTATATATATCATTAGATAGGTATGATGGCTCTGTATAATTTTCTATTATTATTCTTAAAAATTACAGTTATATATCTAGATAAAAAGTCATACATAAAGTCTTTGCAATCTATAGTTTTCTTTTGTTTGTGTATAGAAACTTGTCAGTTACAATGAATTCCATATTTTGATTAAGCAGAAAAAAAGAAAGGGAAAATTTTAGGTAACTTGTACCTGAAGCACTGAGATGATGCCCCTCATATGTACCATGATGTTTTTCAGGATTTACTAAGTTCTGTTCTTTTTATTACTTTTTTTTTACTGCTTTTAAATTCTTTTTTTTTCCAATCAGAGAGTTCTGACGACAGAGTTCATTGATGGTGTAAAAATCAGCAATATTGAAGGAATCAAGAGCTATGGACTCAGTTTGAAAGATGTTAGTTGTTTTTTTTTATTTCAGTTTTTTTATTATTATTATTATTATTATTATTATTATTATTATTATTATTATTATTATTCGATGGTCTAAATTACAATAATTAAGAAATTACAAAATTTTTTGTTTCTTTTTTTTTTTTTAATAACATGGAATTTTCATTACCTGCTCAGCAATGTTATTAAAAATAATTAACCTTTCATTTGCTACTTCTTTCATTTAATGGCCCAATTTTATTCTATATTCCTAAGGATATGCTATAATAATAATTTAGACAAGGTGTTTCTTCAAGTTGCGTGTGAAGTTGAAACCTATAAATTCTTTATTACCAAAAGTATCGCTTACATTTTCTTTATGATTTTTTAATATTAAAAATTATAAAAGATTATCAAATACAAAAACAAGACATTACATTTGAAAGAATGCAGGAAACATTTATGTTTTGATATAGCAGATGTTTCGATGAGAAACTTCTGTTTTGTTTTTACTTTATCTACTAAACCTTACCATACTAGAAGTTTTAAAACGTATGACTTTAATTTAATCTTGAGTTGCTGTTCAGAATAATGTTGAGTTTGCTCCTTTAATGATATAATTAAACTTCTTGCATCTTAATAAACTGGAGAGATAGAATAATTTTATGCTTTAGAAACTATGTATGTGAAAAATCCAAATATAAATTGGTCTGAAGACAAAAAGACTGCCCGTGTGTTGCCCCTTCATCACAAGAAATTAATATTTTTCTTCCTTTGAAATTTTAGCTTTTTTTTCTCATGTAGGTAGACCACAAACTTGTGCGTTCTTTCTCAGATCAAATTTTTCTCTCAGGATTTGTTCATGCTGATCCTCATCCAGGAAATGGTTAGTGCACTATGTATTTGTTAAATGCATCAACAGAATTATTGTATGAAAACTTTTTATAAATACTCATTATTTATATTTTAAAAGGCTAAATCTAGGAAAAGCCTCAGCGAACTGAAAATTTGGAAGCTTTTAGATTATCATTTAAAACTGTTTAAATTTTTAGCTTAGATTTTTTAAATCTACAGATTTTAGATGGGATTGTTTCTAGTCGTCACAAATGCAATTACTCTACTGTGAGGTACCTTGATTTCCTCAGCAGATACTGTTGGCAACTTGGATTATAACTTAGAAAAAAGACACTTGAACAAGTATATCACATTAGATTCTAGTTCAATTTACAAAAAAAGCAATGTCATTTACGACAAATTTTCCATTCCAGCATGGCAGCCTAGATATTCAAGTATATTTAGCGTAGTTATGTAAAGTTAAAGTGAAGTTCTGGGAACACAAGGTTGTGGCCAAAATGGTCAGTTTAGCATGCATGATTTAACTTTAATGTAAACTTTAATGATAAGTGGCAGAGAGACAGGATGCAATTTGTCAAACTATACATTTGTTTATATGCTAGTTGTTTAATGTCTAAACAATAATTGTGAAGATGAATAATTACTGAATCTGAATTTTTAGTGCATCTTTAAAAATGTCATTTTTTAAAATAGCCATTATTTCTCTTTCATGTTGCCCAAGGTCAACATATGTCAGATTAGAAAACATGGTGTACAACTACTGAACTTCTACATCTTCCCATTTCTCCTTTCTCTTCCCTCACACTGTCTGTCTTTGCTTATATGCAGTGTTTGTTCGAAAAGGGGCTGATGGCAGGGCACAGCTTGTTTTGCTTGACCACGGCCTCTATGACAGCCTAGAGGGTCCACATCGGCGTGCTCTGTGTCAGCTTTATCGTGCTATTATCATGCATGATGAGGATGCCATGGTCAGCAACTCTGTCAAGCTAGGAGTCAATGGTCAGTGCAGAGTTAGATTGGATACTTCTGGTCAGGTCATACTTTGATGAAAATTAGAAAGAGATAATCAATAGTGATAACATTGAGATAAATGGATAAGGGGCCTCCATTTCTTGGAATCTAAAAGTATTTCATATGTAAGGATCCTCTGACCCGATGGTTTAGCTAACTATTGCATAATGTGAATCTGTATAGAAAAAAGAAAAATGAAATAATTTCGTTGTATTTTATCCATCTTAAGATGCTTGTATTTTATTTTTTTTTCTGTTTGATGGCTCATCTTGCTTTATTCAACAATTGACGAAAGAAATGAAGCTGATGATATAGGTGAAATTCCTGATTTTTTTGTTTTTGTTTTTTTTTAATTTTTTGGGTCATTATTCCTGTCATTCTCTCTGTGTCATTTCTTTAGATTCATTGATATTTGCCATCATGATTATGCAACGGCCAGTAAAGATGAAGACTCAAAGACTGTTTGACATCAAACCCCCAACCCACGAAGAATGGGTAGCTATGAGTCGTGAGGAGAAAGCTGTTTGGAGAGACAAATTTAGGGAAATTCATGATCGGGTCTTGGTCATCATGAGAGAGATGCCATCACCCCTCTTTTGGATTTTTCGGTAGCATCATATAAATTCACCTTTGTTTTTTAAGCTTACTATGTTTTGTGAAAACTCTGTCTTTTCTCCCTTATTTAGAGCAGTTGAGCTGTCTGTTTTCTAGCTTGCAAAGTTGAAGTTGTGGTGTTTATTAGACTCAAGATTTTGCCCCCTTAGTATTGGACTCTTGAATATGTAACGGGTTGCAGAATAGCATTTTTTCATCTTATGAATCAAATATTTGTCTTTGAAATTATCAGCACTTTTGGTTGATTTGTGCCATGAAATGATGTCAATGAAGTTTTGGACTTCAAGAACCATGCATTCATTAATGGTCGATAGATTATTATGTCTGTTGAAATAAAATGAAGTACATCTTTGGTCCTCCAGGTTTCTTCAAGTTTTTTGGATGCTCTATCCTAAAATTGATTAAAATAAGGAATTAGGTCAATGCAGGATGGTCTGTGTGGACAAAACAATGAAATGATGTTTGCAATTGCTGTCAGCTTTTTTCTCATGCAGCCTAGCCTGGATAATTTTTTGTAATTTTACAGCATTTCTCAGTAAACTTTTACCCTGAAGTCATCATGTCTCATTCTTAAAGCCTGTTCATGACACTATCTTAAAGACATGGTTGTGAAACAAATGCTCTGTTTCATCACGAATTCTGTAGATATCATCATATGTGGACTTAATCATTTATTTTATTAGTCTCTGTCTGCTTTTCTTTTGTGGCTTTTGGTTGCACTCTATTCATAGATATGTTTTAAGGTACATATAGTTTACTTTGTGCTGGTCCTTGCTGATTGTCGTAAGCCAATCAAACAAGGATTGATGACTTCTTTGACCTGTTTCCTTCTATGGCTGCTACTCTGCTGTAAAGGCACTTGGCTTTTCTGCTGCCAACTGAGGAGTCTTAGCTTTTCTATCATTTATTTGCTTTGCTTCTCCATTTTTTTTTATTTCATGTTAGATGAGTGTGGCATTCAAATGTTTAGCAGCATCCTTTCCTTTTGTCTATTTTTCTCATCTTTTAAGAAAGGCATCCAGGAAGATGAGACAAAATTAAGTTGAATTTTCTTTCTCTTCTCTTGAGTCAGACTGGGCAATATTTGCAGAAATCCTTGTCCAGCGTCCAGTGAAGAGATCAACTTTATTTTTACCATCAATGTTGAGCCAAGCTGATATGGAGTACATGCAAAGCAAGGCCCGCTTGCACTTTGACCATATTATGGCTGTGTTGAGGGAGATGCCACGTTCCCTCTTGCTTGTCATCAGGTCTGCCTTTGTCCTTTCGAAATTCTGTGAGGTTGCAAACTGTCATTTTTTGTCTTTTAAAGCTGTTTGTTGTTCCATCACTCTGCTTCTCACATCTCTCAAGAGAAAGCTGAATTTGGAATGACCAGCTTCAAGTTTTTTTTTTAATTTTTCCCAGCAGATTTGTAAATTTAAGGTGCAATTTCTTTCTTTTTATCATTTATTTTATGGATTCAAAAGCTGATCTCAGTAATGCATATTACACTTAGATTTTTTAAACTTAACATAAACTTCATATCATATGTCTTCTAACAAATGGCTTTGACTTTATTTGCCACATCTATTCATTTTTTCACTGTGGATTACTTAGTGTTCTTTTGCTCTTTCATGTCTCATAAATCAGGAAAGAATCTTTTCAGTGTACAGTTTGAATATTATCATGTTTACAGCCTGCTGTTCATGCATTTGCTTTGTTTTATCCTTCCTTTTTTTCATGTTTTATATAAAGGTGTGTCAATTCATGAGAATTCCATATTGCATGTTAAGATAATTCAACTCCTTATGGCTTGTCATTTTATCTTCTAAATTTATTTTATTGTCATTTCTCCTAGGCTTTGTTAGATCGATCAAAGATTTCTTCAGGATATCAATTGTGGCAAAATATAATGTAAAATTATTTTAAAAAGCGCTTCATATGGAGACATTGCCTTACTCAATTTAGGTTGACAATTTGATGATCTTAATTCCTCATGAATGTATAAAAAAGATTTAAGAAAGTATATATATGAAGATGCAACCTCATTTTGAGCACAAACTGTGCTGCAAATTTAATTTTCTCGCTATTTGAGAACTATCATGTTTTAAATTAACTTAAACAGAGATAAAAGCACAATGCAAGCTAAGCAATGATTCAGCAGGAGAATTAAGTGCATCTCTATGAAAAAAAAAAGAGGCGGTGCTGTGGAGTTCTAATCTTAGGTAGAGATTTTTAGGTCATACTGTTTGGGCCTTACCAGTTTTGTGAGATTTGTACACATCTTTTGTTTTCTTCAGGAATTTAAATACTATTCGAGCGATAATAAAGGATCATGGCAACACAGTGGATAGATATGGAATTATGGCTCGCAGGTTTGTTCAAATAACATATTGGACTTTACTGAAGTTAAAATCCAATGTCTGCTTTTCCCTATAAAAGTCTCTGAAAGCATCTTATTTGTTTCTTCAAATCTAAATCATCTAGACTGTTTTACATCTAGACTGTTTTAGCTTTTACACTATCTAAAAGTGAAAACATTTTTGCTTTTTTTATTCACAAAGAGGGTCATCTCTTACAGAAAGTGTGCAGATGTTCAGAAAAACCTTTAAGAATCTTTCATGCATAATCTTAACACCATAATTACTAAATTCAACGCACTTATATGATTTTTTTTCCTTTTTCTTGTGATTATTATGAAAAACAAGTCGGTTGAATACGCCTTTTTTTTTTTTTTTAAAAAAGGTTGAAAAGAAGTTAATTTAAAGCAGACCATAAGAATATTTACTCTAAATAAGAATTTGTTCATAAGGATCCTAATGATGTAAATTTCACACAAACAAGTTATCAAACTTTAGAAAGGGATCTGGATTTACTTAATCATTTTTATTTCTTAATTCTTGCACCCTCAGTGCCATTCGTGGTGCCCACCAAGATGACCCAGCCACACGTGGAGTACAAGGAGTTCTTAAGGCCTGGTGGTCCCGCTGCCATTATGACTACTGCGTGTGGAGAGAGAAGGTGACACACAATCTGAGGATCATAGTTGCCATGGCTGCCCTCCGCATCATGCAGATCTTGGGTCGAGCACCGTCAATGGAAGAGATCCGAGCATTTGCTGCTGCGGAAGAGAAGAGGTGAGAAACATGCCTCCTCCTAGCTAAGGCTTGTATAAGTTATATCTCATCTGAACAAGTATGACGGTAAATTAATGCTGAAATAAAAACTATTCTTTTTTTCTCAATGATCATGCTGGGTTTTTTTTTAGAACTCTTATATTGGCTTTATAAGGCAAATGAAAATGTCAATACCAAAAGAAATAGGTGCCACTGCTTAGGATTATTCACACAATTTGTGTTATCTGTAATGGCCAAAACCTTTTTCTTATCTCCAAAGGTTAAGAGGATCAGGCTAGAGAGATTTGGTTTCGTCTTTTAAAAATTTCCGACAATTTTGATACTGAGAAATCTTTGGAACCGAATTTTCCGACTTGGTGGAGAAAAAAAAACACCTCAGATCTTGTGACTGGGCACTGAGAGAAATTTCAGTCATATGTCTCTCATACTTGGAATGATTCATTTTTTAATAAAAAAAAAAGGTTTAATCTGTTGAAAAATTTCACCCAAAAAATAGTCCTGTTTGGGGTCAAAAGTTGTTCAAAGTAGTCATAAAAGAAGAGCTTATTTAAGTTCTTTTTTATTTCTGGTGGAGCATGCCTCCAGACCCCCCTAGCAAACTTGCTCCTTAGGCGCTCAATGTTGAGACACTTTCAATGATGTGGTATGGTGAAAAAATTTAGGAATGATTTTAATCTGAGGCACTTACATGACTGTGTCCAGATTTTGTATGCTTCAGACAATTGCCTTTCAGATCATTGATATGTCTGTTTCCCACAAATGATTGTCAAATTATCAGCAATGTTTGCATATTAAAGACATCGTATCAGCTATTCAGCATCTACATACTTATCAGAACGATATTGACTGCCATATGCTAGTAAGCTGTTAACATTGCTGTCTCATATTACGTTAAAAAATTTAGTATAGGTTTTTCAAGTATCTTAAAAAGGAAAAAAAGTAATGATAAAAGGAGTTTGACAGATCAAGAGATTGAAGTTTTTAAATGTATAATGTTCCATTTTATGACAAAGTTCAGCCTTATCCAATTATAAAGATATTTTTTTTTGTCTCCCTTGGTTTACAGACTTGTATCTAATTTTTCTCCACAGACTAGACACTGTCTGAACAGAAGCTTCACACCCTTTGGTGGAGCAGGAGGTGTATTTTGTGCATACACCAAGGGAAAATTTATAATTATTGAGCTGATGCTTGACTCTAAATGTGCATTTTATCCATTTTGTCTCAGTATGTCAAAGTTAAGATGTACAAAAACGCAAAGCTTCAAAGTATATGTCTCATCTTTCACATTCAGTTTTTTTGGTTTTTTTTTAATGAATTTGTGTTAATTATATCAGTAAATATTCTTTATTAATTTTATTTTTGTAGAATAAAGTCAGGAGAGATGAGAAGAGAAAACGTGAGTGATGCTTAAAGAGGAAGAGAGAGCAAAAGATTAAGGATGGATTTATTTTTAATACATACATGCTGAATAATGGTTACCTTTGATCATATTTTCTTCTGTTTCCAATGTAAATTACAAAAACAGGAATAGGAGGAGCAAATTTGAGAGCAAATCTTTTATTTATCAGTAAAATTGAATAAGCGGATATTGTATATAATTATCGACAAATCTGAAGAGCAAATTGATATTCAACATGAATGAGAAAAGAATAAATATGCATTTTCATATCCAAAGTCTTGCCATATTAGAGTTGTTATTATATTATTGTGATGTTTAAAAAGACTGGACTAATATTAATTGAATATTAAGTCACATAAAAGTCTGAAAATGCCTTTTAAATATGCTGGGCATTTTTGAGAGGACGGAATTATAATCAATAAATGACTTTCATGATACAAATGTAGTGGTTAGTAAGTGAAAAGATTAAAATCAAATAACCAGGTAATATAATTGTGAAACACATAAATTATTAGCTAGCAAGAGTGAAAAGTTTATCACTGACATGACATGGAATTGATTTCTATGTCTGTGATGGTACCAAAATTAGCATGTTTGAAAAATGGTGCAAGAGAAATTATATGTTGTTATGTTGAAGAAAACATTCTCTTTTAAATTTTAAGTATTCACTCCAAAAATCATCTCATTTGAAGATTGTGCAAGTAAATTTTACTTGTAATTCAAGATAAATGTATGTGTTGTATGGCATATGAAGGCACATCTGTATTTTTGTCAGTTTCAACCTGCTGTTATTATTAAACTACTTGAACTAACAAAAATTTGTATTTAAGAAGACATCTTTTTGTTCAAGGACGTATGGAAGTAGCTATATGATATGAATGATACAATGAATGGTTTAGCATAAAAATGTCATATCAATTTTCCCGTGTTTTACATTTGTGAATTTTAGGATATCTATTACAGTGAATTATGGGTGAAATAAAGGTCAAGATGCACAATAAGTAAAAAAAAAAAAATCAAAAGCCTCTTAGTTTTTTTAATTTTATCTCAAGTATAGTTAGAATATGCATTTTCTTCTGTGATTTGTTTCAAAAATAGTATTTTTAAGGTGTGCCGTGTTTCACAGATCCATTACAAAAATAAGCATTTCATTACTTTTTTTTTTAAGGGAAAGAAACAGCTGATTGTCAGATCCATATGCAGAATACTGAATAGAAAACCATTTGTGGCTGTTCTGTTCTTAGGCATTTCAAGGGCTTTTCAGTTTCTACGGATTATCTTTATTCTCAAATCAGAAAAAAAGTATAAAACGTTATATTATTTCTTTTTATGTTTGTTTTTACTGCAACACACTATGTCATGTCTAGTAAAATTTATCTTGTCTGAGATGCTATAAGCAAAATGAAAAAGGTATCAGAGGCTGTAAATCAAAGTTGGAAACAAAAATCTATTATTAGCATTATCAAGCATTATCAAGCAAGCTTCATCAGCCAGAGCCAACATAATTGCCTCTTTTGTCCTCTCACAAGGTTTGCCTACAGGTGCAAAAGTTTTCAATATTTTCTCTCAGTATCAAGCATACAATGTCTTCAACTTAAAAAATTAAAGCTGAAAATGTAAATATAAACAAATTGCACAAACATCATTGGAGAATATGGTGGTGTCACATCTTAATTAAAATTACTTTCTAAATAATAATTATTCTCATAAAGATCACAGTCTAAATTGTGCAGATATATATTCAGCCTTAAAATAAATCTATTTTGATTCTAGGCAAATATATATAAATATCTGCCAACTTAACTTATTAGTGTTTATGCAACAATTGCAAGTGTAGTCAGTCATATTTTTTTAATGTCACACACGTTTTTCATATTAGTCAAAACAATTTGAAGAGATAATTACTTATTGATGTTGCCAATGAGAATATATAGAAGTCACAACTGTATAACATCGTCATGAATGAGTCCCAAATGGATACACATTGTCATGAATAAATAAATAATGATGTTCTCTTTACATTTGAAAGAGGCAGAATACTAGAGGTGCCCCACTGTCCACAAGCAAACATCTGAGAGACAGTATTAGTATGTTGTAGATTCTTCTTGTTGTGTTATTACATGTATATCACATCTTTAGCCTCCCAGGTATTTCATTCATTCACCTTAAAGTGGACCAGACTTTTTTTTCATGTTAATTCAAATTATTCACAGTAATCAACATCAGCAGAATTCTTAAAGACAGTTTAAGTTTTGTGCAGAAAGTTTGAAGCAAACCGTTTTCTTCTCTCAGGGATATTGGATCAATGTATTTGTAATATATATATGAAATAAAAATAAAAAATTTATTTTACACATTAATATCTATGAAGAAGGAAAGTGAACTTGTTCTGATTGCCTGGATTTGTAATTATAGAAGGTAATTTCAGGTTATCATGTAAATTTTTAGTGACTTTTGTGAAGAATGGACCCAGTAGCCTTTAACATTCCATGTTTATAACAGTAAAAGTAATTTCTATACGCCATGGCTTTACAAGTATAGAATTTTTATTATCAAAGTAATATCAGTTAAATTGATGATTCTGTAAAAATACATGAATATTTAGAGTGTTTTTACACAAGAAATGAAACTTCCACACAGTCAAATAAATAATTTACATGCACCCTAAGACAATGTATATTTATAGAAGGATTGTAAAATTGGAAGTCTATAAATATTGCCAGCGGGGGTATATCAATGCCTCTTTTGTTACATTGTTTTGAGTAAAAAATTCTATAGCTATGCATGGCTATACAATCATATCCACAAATGTACAAAGATCCTACCCATGTAGGACTTCAGAAAAACTATGGACGGATCAAGGAAATAATGTGCAAGTTTATAGAGCCACATCCTATCAATATCTTTTCATTAACTTCTATGTCAGTGTCACAAACTCTCAGTATTCAGTCAAATCACCTGTAAAATCGTCAGATATCTCTTCCTACATTTTGCTAGAGTCCTAGTCCTCTATAATTGCACAGTTGGGCTACAAAATTTTATAATAACCCAAAGTATTATTAGACTTTGAGTACAATAATACATCTAGCATGTACGTGAAAGTCACATTCTGTCATTACCAGGTGCCAAAAATAATTTAGAAAATCGGTTGGCAGAAATAAATTGTAATCGAGGAAACAATTTCATTGAATTTGTTTCACCTTTGAAGGCCAAAGTTATCCTATCAAATTTAAACACCTAACAGACTAGCAGCAGAGTCTCGGGCAGCAAAGATTTGGTCTATTGTTGAACTTTCTACCCCGAGAAGGTTGTGGAGCATATCTTCATCACTACCTTCTCCGTTTTCACTTGTCTTTCTTCTCGTGTGTACATCGTTGCCAGCAACAAATGTTTTTTCTGACATGCAGTTTGTACTTCTTGCCTTGTCTTCCTCATTGCAAGTTTGATCATGATTAGCAATTTGATTTTCACTCTTGTCACATTTGGTAGTATGTTCAATAGTTTCAGTTTGGTTCATAGGGTCATCATTTTCTTCAATGTCGTCTCCATGAGTTCGTTCATGGGAAAATGGTAACTCTTCAGTCGTTGGTGTCCCAGCTTTGCTGCTATGGTCGGCATGATGTCTGGCTATGTGGCGAGTCAGGCTATTCTTGAGGCTGAATCTGCGCATGCAGACTGAGCACTTGTGAGGTCTTTCGCCTAGTGAAGCAGTAATAGAGATGAGAGAAAACAAAATAAATTACTTGTAGGCAATAAAAACAAACTGAGTTTTGATCAAATTTTATGACTTCATGTAGCAATTAGTGAGCTAGTTTTAGGGTGTGAAAAAAATGTTGCTACTATAGGTCAGTAAATGTTATGATTGACTAAGGTTACGCCTGAGACATAAAATATCTGTAAAGTTATTTTGAAAAGTACATTTACGTGTATTTACATTATTGTCCTTTGAACAAAACTACTAGTATGAAAAATTTAATAAGTAAAAAGTTGTTTGAAAGTGTCTCCACAAATATACATCTGTAAGAAAATTGCGTTTAACATAAGAACATGCCCATTTAAACCGTTTAAAACGCAAGACACCATGAGAACCTCACCTGTGTGAGAGCGCATGTGCGTGCGCAGGTCTGTAACAGACCAGTAGCGTTTTGGACACACCGAGCAGTAGAACTTTCGCCTCAGATAGTCAAGGCTGGCCACCTCCCACAATACACATGTGTCTGTTCCGTTCTCTTCATCACCGGTTTTTTCAGAGACACTTTGATCGCTGCCATCGTCGCTACTTCCATCGTGCTGAAACTTGGTAGACAACTTCTGCTCGGAGTTTTCTGACCTATCTTTGTTCTCCTGATTCCCAGACGATTTGTTGAGCTTGTCTTGCTCAGCCTTTTGCAGATCTTTCTCGTCAGATAGGCAGGAAACATCGTCGATTTTGTCATCTAAGGCTTGACCTGAAATGAACGTTATACATAAGGTTGCCTGTCGCTGACAGAAAGAAAATTAACGTATACAGTATATCCAGGTTCTTTTTCTCCTCTTTATTTTGGAGCCAGAATGATAGCCGCATTGGCATGATCGTTTTTGGTGGACAGGTGGACATGTACATATTACAGTACTTCTCAACTTCTAAATGTAATCTATTTCCTTCTTCTCTCTCTCTACACTCCCCCTTTTCCTCGTTCTTCCCTCTGTTATCTTGCTCCTCTTCCTTTTCTTCTTGTTCGTCCACCCTGATATCCGCAGGGGCCTTCAACGGTAGGTGACTTTAGAGCATCATGTTTTCAGCTCCGCTTAACTAGAATCGGGGCTTAGGTTTGATATGCAAAGAGGCTTGAGATCATCATATTGGAGACGGGCCTTATCAAAGAATAAACACATGTTCCTTTCTCCCTCTCATTTTCTTTTTCTACCTCTGGTTTTGCTCTATTTTTCATATTGCCTTAATCCACCCTGGCTCATTTATGTTTTGTTCTGAATTGATTTATATGAGCATATCTGCGACTTTGAATATTTTTTCCAAATACTTTATATCCTTTTGCATTAAAAAAAAAAAGTGATTTGTCTCTATTCTTGAACATTTGGCTTTCTCCACATAAGAATATATATTAGCCAAACTATTTGTCATAGTTATGTCTTAAGTCCAAGTCAGTTCGTAAACCTTACCACTCTCAGGGCTCAGTTCTTCGCTTGCTGTAGCACTTGCTCCATTTTGTCGTTTGCTTATCTTCCTGATCATTTTGTCCAGTCTAGTCGCGAACACTTGTATGTTGCCGATGTTATTGCGGACACAAATGTCTGCCCACTGGACCCTGTGCGCATGCTCCATGTGCTGTAAACATTCCACGCGAGAACAGAAGGCCATGTCACACAAGTGGCAACGGTACGGCAGCTCAAGCTCATGGTCGTTCTGTGTAAGTGAACCAAATAGTCGAGCGAGATGAGATGAAACGAGTGTAGAGATTATAGCATAGCATATCAACTTTTACTAGAAAGGTCAAAGAAGAAATATATCATTTGCAATGTTTATTTTTTTCCACGTAAGTTACCTAAAAATTAGTGCGTCATAATATTACATGGATGAGTCTAAATGCGCGTGGTATAGTCAAATATGAAACTTACATTTATATGAGAAGCCAACATCTGGTTGGTAGGAAACTCCTTGTCACAGATAAGACACTGTGCTCCTTCCTCTTTTCTGTCATCATTGGCAAACATGAAAGAATCCGCACTGGAAATGGAATCAGCTCCAGCTGAAAGAGATTTCAGATGGCGCTCTATGGCTGGCGTGATGACAAACTTTGACCCTTCTTCTTTGGCGCGTCTCTGGCTGTCCTCAAGAGCTTGACGCACACTCTTGTCCAGGAAGTTTTTCATAGTGTCAGTGAGCACTGTATCATCAATGCCGGGCCGGGTGGACGCGCCTGACTTGCTGGTATTGAAGAGCCCTAGGTTGTTTCCACCATTACAGACGCCATTAACATTAGTGTAATTGTCGGCTCTGCTTCCCGAACTACTAAGCTTATCGGCTGTTATCGCTAGGCCCGTCCCATTCTCTGTTGCATCTATACTAAACACAGCGTTGCGCTTTTTGTGGGTGTCGTGCACAGTTTTGGTGATATAGTTATTATTGGCGCTGTTACTATGGTTACTATCGCCATCTTGAGAGTAGTTCTGGAGCATTATGTCCCTATCGGAGAGACCTCTCAGCGACGCTTGCTGTTGGAGAAGAAAAGAAACAAATGTCTCTGATAATACACCAAACAAAACCATAGTTGAGGGGGGCGCAAATTTACCGATATTTGGTCTAATAACTGAAATAGATAAGAGTTAACCAAGTCCACAGCTCTTCCACAAGCAGCTTGAACAAAACCATATTTAACTTTAAAGGTGCTCAGCTTTTCTAGCCTTACTACAACAGTCATGTACAATCATTGACGATCAGTCTTAAGTCTTAATTATCAAGTTCCTGTCCTCATAATGGGCTTTTTTGTTGGTGCTTTGTTTTCTTTTCAACCGAAAGTTTATTCTTCAATGAACAACAAATTTCTCATTCATAGTCTTGCTTTTATGAACCAATTGCTCCTTTGCAAGATTCATCATAACCTTATTTTTAATTAGAGGCAGTTTATAAGTGTTGGGCTATTAAAAATTCGCAAAAATGTCAAGGTACAAGCTTGAACGGGCAGAAAAAATAATTAGAAAATGTTTGTTAATATCAAGGGAAAAGTACCTGGAAAGAAAGGAAAATCTGAGGAAAGCTTTACAACTTGCTTGAATAAAGCTTAGGGCATGTAAACTTACCTCTGCTAGACTATTGTACTCCTCCTCATCCTCGTAGCTTATCATGTCTTCAGGCTCGCCGTCTGACCCAGCAGCGTCGTCCTGAGCCTGTGCTGGTGGAGTCAGCTCTGGATGGCGGTCTCTGTAGTGTCTTACCAAGTTACCTGAAATTTAGAAGTCATCTGGTCTATATTAACCATAAACACACATTGCTATTGTCTAAAGAATACATTGATAAGAAAGCATGCGTATAAAGTTATCACTGTTAAATTTTTGTCTCGCTTGTCCTCGTTCTGGAAAAAAAAGTTTCTCTGGATCGTTTTAACTTATGTTTCATAGCTAGAAAAACCCGAATTTAGTTTAGTTTTATTTCCAAACATCCTGAGGTAGCAGTGTAAATAATATTATTGCAAAATAAAGTTTGAAGTTACAGAGTATCGTAAAACACAAGAGATTTCCTCGTGCAACATTCGTCAATAGCTTGAACTATGATTGAAGGCTGATTGGGCTGAAATATTTTTGTAACTTACAAGCAGCCGAGAAGGAGCTGAACGCGCATAGATGACATTTGTACGGTCTGTCTATGGTGACCTTTGAGGTGCAGTCAAGCATGTTCACGTTATGTTTCCGGATCAAGTGACGTTCCCGGTTCGACTTGGTGGAGAACGTCACGGGGCATCGTGGACACTTGAAAGGTTTCTGACCTATGATGAAGAGAAATGAAAAAGAAAAATGGAGAAGAGAAGCATAGTTTTGTGGGAGTCTAGGAAGGGAAACCTGTAAGAGAGAGATAAAGGACGGGGACAGCACCCTCACTGGCTTACAGCCTGAAACAATTTGGGAAAACATACTGTATGATCGAATGGAATATATAAAGGAGGTAGGGGAAAAAACACACTGCAAAGAAAAAAACAATCTTTCAAAATGTTGATTGCCTTGATCCGAAAGCAGAAGTTCAAGATACCAGTTCCTTCTTTCTCTAAATGTTAAATATGATACCTATATGTAATTACAAAGTCGAAGCTGCCTCTGACGATAGCAATTGTTCTGCCCGATCAATTTGTGATAAAATATTATTCCAGCTCACATATCTTTCTTCATTACTCATTAGGTACAACATGCTCGTGCTCCAGCCAATTGGTTAAGAGTCAGGGAGGGGGAAAGGAAGGTTTCTCAAGACGGCTGAGCCAGTGGGTGTTGAATTGGGGAAAACTAAGAAGCCCTTTCGGGGAAATACTTTGGGGAGCTGCATCGAGACATGTATGAAATGTAAAATCACTACTTTTTAAGATCTAAAGAAACATGTTTTCCGAGAAAATAATGTTCATTTAATTTAAAATTGACTTCCTCGGTAGTACTGCTTGTGCGTCACAAAAGCTAGTCTGATAAGCAGAAAGGATCTGAGCTGATGGTGATGTGGATATGATGTAATTTTAACACCAATCAAACATCAAATAATCTTTCTAGAAACTTGAACAATCAGAACCTTCCCGTCTTTTTCTTACCAGTATGCGTGAGCAAATGTCTGTTGAGCGAACTGAGCCAAGGGAAACATCGTGAGCAGTAAGGGCAGGAGAACTTATGGGGAGAATCAGCGTAGGAGTTACGTTTCTTTTTGGCAGGAGAGCACACGTTTTCTCGCGAAACTTTCTCAATCAGCGCTGCTATCGCCTGCTCGCTCATGTTGTTTGGATCTGATACTTCCGGCTGCAAGATGAAATAAAGTCTAAATAAATAACATACAAACAATACTAGTAATAAGTGAACTGAGATAGGTGAATAATCGTACATAACCGAAGAGACAATTTATTTGTGTCGTTAGCAATGAAGTGCAGGAAAGCTAAAGGGACCAGACAAAATTCAAAGCGCCCATTCTGGAGTAAAGATTAAGTAGGCCTTCCTTGCACCTTTTTGTATGAATTACAACTTTTTAGAAAATCTCTACAAAACAAAAAAATCTTGAGCCTTATATCGATTAATGTCTTTTTAAACAGTTGCCCTTTAACGCAGGTAATGGAATAGCAGTATAAAAGGAGATACATCTCCAGAAAGAGTGATATTGTACTATAAGAGACATATAGCAATTACATGACAAGAATAGCATAGACTGCGTTGAAGATCTTATTTCTTTGTGGGCTGTATATT
>JAWDGP010004277.1:1452500-1490000 GCA_033675545.1 Elysia crispata | reverse complement strand
CACATAGTTCTCACCTTTCTTTGACTAAAACCATTATCAATCGCATACATGGGAGAAAAGAACCACAATGATGAATCTTAATATCGATTCCTTTTCTTGTTTGTTTGGTGTTTTTATTTAATCGAAATGGAGACTATGAATGAAAATGATCCGATTCGTGCAATGCCATTTCAAAGTAATTAACCTGTCCTGTCCAAAGTTGTGATAATTTATAACATTTGACATAAAAAATACTACATATATATTATGTAATATATATATATATATATATATTATACATACAGGGAGAGATGGAGAAAGAAAGATACGCAAATAGATAGACAGACAGACAGATAGAGAGAGAGAGAGAGAGAGAAAGCTAGATAAAGAGGAAGAGATTGAGTGTGTGTGTGTGTGTGAGAGAGAGAGAGAGATATCTCAATGAATCATTCGTTAGCTTCCACAGCTAACAGCCCTAACACCCATACTCTTCAGAATGATGTCTGGTGATTGACAATAGCTGATATTTAGTATTTTTAACTAAAGTTGTTTTTCTTTCTATTCTTAAGTTGTGTGCGAGGGATAACGGAGGAAGAGAGTGGAAGAGAGCCAGTGACCATGATATAGAGAGACAAATAAACAAACCGAGTTCGAAGGGTGGGGTTAGAGAGAGAGAGAGAGAGAACGGCTAAACTGAGAAACGTAAACATTCGATAATGCAGATTTTATATTTAAAACCGCATAGTTATGCAGCAATCATAGCACCAATAATAAACATTCATTACAGTCGATGGGGAAAAATTGAAGAAATACAAACCTCTAGCAACCGCTGGTCCTTCGATTTTGCCGCCAGCCCTCTTCGGAGGTGTCCCCATTGGTGACCTTGACCTTGAGTCTACTTGGGGAGTTGTCTTGGGGATCCCTGCTGTGAACACTGACGGGTGGAGAGTCATATTGTCAGGTAACAAAGCAGCCATCTTCTGCTGGAGGCTGAGAGCCGATTCTGTGCTGCTGCCGGGTCCCGAGACCATACGATTCAAGCCAGGTAAAAGATTAGCTGCGTCAGTTGTGGCGCCTGCAAGGTTTCCTTGTAGCAACATGGCTTTGCCAATCGACGGCGGCAGCATGGAGATGTATTGTGGGAATGCCGGGTGTTTCTGGACGATCATCTGGCGCTGTGACTGGGCGGTGTCGATTTCACCTGAATTTTGTTGACTGAGGTTGAAAGGAGAACGATGAGGTTGAGCCTCCTTTGGAGTTGCCCGAGTCAAAGCTACAGGTTCACTAGGATCAGAGGTCAAACTGGAGGAGCGAGGACCTGACAAGGACCTGAAAACATCCGTATTCTCGACTTTCACACCAACTTTTCCCAAGTCTGATGATTGGCCAGTCTGGAACAAGTGAGTGCGGCGCTGTTATTACTCGCCATATTTTTAAAAAAAACTATCTGGATGCGTCACTTATACAGTTTTGCAGATAGATATGTCAAAAAGAAGATGAAAGCATAATTAGACAGACGGATAAAAAAAAGGAGAAATAGATCGCAATAATGGTAAGGAGTTAGAAACATGGAAAGATAGATAGATAGATAGATAGATAGATAGATAGATAGATAGATAGATAGATAGAGAGAGAGAGAGAGAGAGAGAGAGAGAGAGAGAGAGAGAGAGAAGCGAAAGATAAGAATACAGTGAAAAATGAGAGGAGAGAGAGAATTTTTATTTTAATTGCGTTTATTTTTTTCTTTATTATTATTATTATTATTATTATTATTATTATTATTATTATTATTATTATTATTATTATTATTATTATTATTATTATTGCTACCGTTACTACTACTACTACTACTACTTATAATATCAATGATAGTAATAGTTATAATAATAATAATAATAATAATAATAATAATAATAATAATAATAGTAGTAGTAGTAGTAGTAGTAGTAGTAGTAGTAGTAGTAGTAGTAGTAGTAGTAGTAGTAGTAGTAGTAGTAGTAGTAGTAGTAGTAGTAGTAGTAGTAGTTGTAGTAGTAGTAGTAGTAGTAGTAGTAGTAGTAGTAGTAGTAGTAGTAGTAGTAGTAGTAGTAGTAGTAGTAGTAGTAGTAGTAGTAGTAGTAGTAGTAGTAGTAGTAGTAGTTGTAGTAGTAGTCGTAGTAGTAGTAGTAGTTGTTGTTGTTGTTGTTGTTGCTGTTGTTGTTGTTGTTGTTTTAGTAGAAGTAGTAGCAGTAGTACTAGTAGTAAGTGTGTAAGTAATAATAGGAGGAGGAGGAGGTGGTGGTGGATTTAAAAGTGATTTCAAAACTTTCAACGATTGAATAATTTTTAATAATATTCTTAATGATGATGATGATGAAGAAAGTTACACATTTATACAGAATAGGTCATGGTATCGTTATAGGTCGCGTGAAAGTTGAAGAGGAAATTGTAGTTATGTGTGGCAATGTTAGACGTCGGATACATGGCGTATGGTGATGCCGTTTAGCATAATTTTCAACTCAATAGATTGAAGTCGAGACAGGTAATGCTTTCACTTTGCCTATTCCGGCTAATTTGGCTGTTAACGTGAAGAAAGAAACGCCCATTTCGTGATAGATAAGCTTTAATAAATAAGTTGAAGTGTAAAAAGGGACAGTAGGTTAGTCATACTTACGAGTGCAAAAGCTTGAATATGGGTGTGTGGGAGCCTCTTTTTAAGAAATAATATTTGAAGTTAGGAAAACATTTTATCTGCGCTCCAAGGATTTAAAACATTACATTTTTTTATAATTCAAGTTCAACGTAAATGTGTCGTTCATTTTAAATGCAAGCCTCGAAATCATCCTCTTTTTTTTTTTTCTGCAACTCTCTATTATATGTAACACTCTCAGCTTTCTCAGTTTTGTTGTTACAGTATGCAAGCTCAGAAACAGAGAGAGAGAGAGAGAGAGAGAGAGAGAGAGAGAGAGAGAGAGAGAGAGAGAGAGAGAGAGAGAGAGAGAGAGAGAGAGAGAGAGAGAGACAGACAGACAGACAGACAGACAGACAGACAGACAGACAGACAAACAGACAGAGACAGAGACAGACAGACAGACAGACAGACAGACAGAGGCAGACAGGCAGACAGGTAGACAGAGAAAGATAGTTTTATTACTGTAGATATAGAGTAAAAGGGATTTAAAAATTAACAATGTAACAGAACAGTAACAGAATGTGAGAAAAAAAAAAGAACAGAAGTATGGGCGACAAAGGTAGGCTAGAACGTGGCTAAACTTTGGTTCTTTCATTATGCCAGCAACTTAACTCAATGAAGAATAACCATGATCTTGTGTCCAGCTTCTGCTTCATCTTTATAGCTTCTTATTTCGAGATAACTTGCAAGGAATAAATAGTCAACTTTTTATCTATGTCTTTAAAAAGTCAAATCGAAAAGTGCTTCTTTGACAAAATAATGGGATTGAGAAAATTTTTGCAAGATGATTAAGTCTATATCTTCTGGATTATTCAGGATTAAAGTGTGCATAAACATGTTTCCTTAAAATGCTTATAAGTGAAGGAAATTTTGTTATGAAAGTGACATACACAAAAGCTTTAAACAGTGAGGGCAAACCATGTGTTTGTATTAAAAGGCATTTATTAAACCTTAGAACATAAAAAGAATTAATGGTTTAACATAAAAATAAAAAAATCAAATTTTAATTATATAATGATTTTGTATAATCTAAGATCTTCATGAAGCATTTATTAAAAAAAGAAATAACAAAACTGAGTGTCTTCTCCGATCTGATACAAAAATTAAAATTGGAATCCATGAATCTGAATTTCTTATCTTTAACGTAATAATAGCATAGACATAGTTTCACGATGGCAAAAAATGCCATAGAAAAACAAGTTAGATTAGAGATGTTTTTATTTGTTATTGACCTTTCACCAGAAAAGTAAGGATTAAAGCACCACATTATGGTCTTGACGAGATTTTATTGCCTCCATCACGAAATGGATTTCTTAGCAAAATAAAAGAGGTCCAAATACTTCAATCAGTATTCCAATCGGCTTGATTCTTAGTGCAGGCTGCTTAAGTTTGAAGCCCTTGTCTTTCTCTTCATGAGAAACTATCGTTGAAAGATAATATTTGTACTCACATAAAGGTATAAAAGTATGAATAAACTATCCCATATAAACCAAGTGGTCGTGTAGATTGAAAAAAGAAAAATTTTAACATGATTAGAGACAAATATGTTCAAAAAATTAGAAAAGAAAATGGCTGCAAGTACAGCTGGATTTTCTGATAATATAAATAAATAACACAGCATCAGATGGATGAAGTCATGAATCACAAATCATTTGTATAAGTGGGCTGCTGAGTCCACTCAATATATTATAACCATGAAGGACATTCTGTTATCTTTCTGATTATTTTGATATCAGGTTTTTGTGTCCTCTTAATTAGCATAGACTTGTCAACAAAAGTAAAAATTGCATGGATAAAATATCCATGTTCGATGTATAGTTTTCATTTCTGCAAAATGGCAGTAACTATTCAAATATAAAGATCTGTTCTAGAATCGAAACTCTTCAGCTTTTTGTTTCAGTTGTTGAAGTGTGGGTTTCAGTGGTGTAAGTGTAGTTTTTTGGTTTTTTTTTCTAATTGTTTTTGACGCTGTTGCTTTAATTTCCTTTTTTCTTTAATTTGATCACTGAGTAATCTAGAGAGACAATTGTTTTGGAGGTACCATTTGATTAAAATCAAATTTTGAAAGTAATACAACATCCAACTCATGAAGGTCAACTAAAGCTAAGTAAATGGACTGTTGGCATTGTGGATGTACAGGTAATATTTACATAAAATAGCAGGTAAACTGTATTTTGTGCTTAAGGGCATGTGCATGGAGTAATTCAATTAAACATGGATAGCAATATAGTTGGCACTGCTTGGCATCTAAACATAAAATATGGCAGATAATTGTGTATATAACAGAAAGCTGTTACTCTCTTGGATTTTTTTTAAAAATAAACACAAAGACATAAATAATCAAGTTGAAAAGAGTTCTATTTGCCTCATATTTCAAGTTCTATATATGATTAAAGAAAGGTCCATCATCAAAACAGAGGGATATTGCATTATTAATTATGTGAAGATTAGAAGTTATGCTCCATATACATTTGGTTAAGAGGTAAAGACTAGGAGTCTACACAAAGTTTGGGGAAGAAAAAAGAGGCTACAAGCAAAAAGCTACCAAGCTTCCATTATGTTTGTGTTAGTGAAAGGAAAATATCTAGCAGGAGGCACCCCTGAAAAGACAAGTTAAAACATCTTCGCTGTTTTCTTTTTTTTTTTTATTGATAGTCACTGCTATCATTTTAGATATCCTGAATCCTTTTCATACAACATTGTGATTAGCATGTAGTGTGTGTTTATAAGATAAAATGGGGTTGCCTGGCATGAAACTTTCTCATCATTCTCATTCTTTAGATTAAGAAGTATGTTGTGCTGAAAGTAATGGAATGGTCACTTTTGAAAATTTAATGGTATCGACACATTTTTGTGTACTTCAACTTATAAAAATACAAAAGCTTGCAAAAAAAAATCCAAAATGAGGGATAGTTTAATGCACAAATTTGACCGAGTCAGGTGTCTACAGAGTAAGAGTCAGGGATGCCTCAAGGTCTTAGCAAGCCACACTCTCAATGCCACACCATAGAGCTCCTCTACCTTGTTTGGAGGGATAGCCTGAGCTTGAGCCAGGGTCACAGCTTTCATCCCTGGTGAAGATGACTGATGTACTGGTTGTCTGGGCATCCTAGACATAGACAAATCAATTGGCACATCAACCTCTTCTGGGGACATCACTGCTTCATCATCATCATCCTCGTAAATATTTTCAGTGGCATGGGAGGATTGGGTTTTCTTCTTTTTTTGCTTCCCTATCTGAGCTGAAACTGATAATTCAGAGTCCAGTTTGCTACGGCCTGTGCTGCTGAAGTCCAAGGGCTGATCATCATTATTTCCTGATGCAGCAGCTGTTAGGCCTGCCTGGTTTTCATAAGGGAATGAGAAGGAACAGCCTGGTGCGCTGGTATTGTCAATTTGGCTATCTAATGAAGCGGACTCAATCAGACCTGGGGGCAACAGAGCAAGCAAGTTAGCAGGTAGGTTCTGAAGCAGCTGCTTCTGGTGGCTCTGGTGTAAGGTGGATGTGGAGGAAGGTATGACAGATCTCTTCAATTTCAAATGGGAATGAGCTGGAGGTGGAGTCATCAAAACAGGGTTGGAACCTGAGACGTTGGCACTATGCATGTCTCCAACTATAGTTCCATCCCCTGTTTTTTCAAGGCTGGCAGTAAACCTGTTGTAATCCTGAGCTGGGACAGATGGATGCTGACTGCTCATATGGGAAATGAGAGCCTTGCGAGAAATGAAACTCACCTGGAAAAAATAAGAATGGAAAATTGATACATTTGCTCAAGGAGAGAAGTTAAATTTACAATCAAAGCACTGGCCAGCTAATAAAATAAAAAAATAAAACAGAAAAGATGTAGCCAATTATTTTTCGAAATGTTCCGCACTTGTCACAACTTGTTACATAATTTATTGTACACTCTATATGTGCTTTGTCTGTACTTTTTAAGAACTGTTAGCAGTTATTTGTGCAACACCTAAATCTCTCTCAGAGTATTGGGTCAAACATAGTGTGAGAGATTATGATTTCTTCAACTTTAATTTGACAGTCAGTCTTCAAATCTCGAATAGACTGATGAGCCCAATAACTCATGATCACTATATCTCTTGCTCTCAAAATCTTATAACAGATGCATTCAGCCTTGCGTCTTTTAAGATCAAGATATCTTAACATATATAAATAATGAAAATACATGGGATTTCAAACTTATTTTGAAGTAAGATCTTTCTAACTTATGAAAAAAAATCTTCAGTTAGATATCTATAATGTGAAAAACACAGACAGGGAACAATAAACTAAATTATAAGCCAGATCAGTTGAAGAATCAATGCAATCTTTCCTCCCAAAATTGAAAGAAATTTAAAATGTGTTCACCTTGCACTTGAGGCAAAGATATCCTATTCTACAACTTGGGCTGACTTGCAGATGCTGCTGCAGCCCACGAAAGTTGAAGAAGTCCACATGACAGGTAGGGCAGCAGGTATTGCTAGCAGTAGATGGAGAGGGTGATGAGGTGGCAGATTGGGAGGGATGTATCAAGATATTTTCCTCATCAACAGAAGGGCTGGTGGGAAGACTACTTGATGCGATGATATACTGATTACATTTAATTTTGCCTGCCATCTGGTCCCGATCAAGGCCATGCTTTTGTCTGGAGATGGTAAAACCAATATAAAAAAATAATCAATGAAAGCTTGTTTTAGCATGGAATATAATAAAAGCAATAAAGATAAATTACAAATAACTGACAACATAGGAAAAGAAAAGAAAATATGCAGCAAAACTAAACTGTTATTCAAGAAGATTTTTCTGCATAGCAATATGATGTTATAGAGTTTTGACAAATTTAATAACAGGATGACAAATAATCACAGAATTATTGAATATTCACTGAAAAGGTCATACTTTACTTCTACAATATGGAAAAAAAACCTAAGCTGCATACAGCACAACAGATTATATGCGATTGCCCAAAACAAAAGGAAGCTCAGTAATTAATGATTGTTGGCAGCAGCTGTAATTTTGAAAAGACTTATTGCAAGAGAATGACATAATTGCAAATTCACATCAGTATCCCAGAACTAGTTTTAATGAGTCTCACCTTAAATGACGCTCGCAGTTGGCTTTGGTGGTAAAACTATAATCGCACACGGCACATTTGTAAGGTCGTTCTCCACTGTGAGTGCGCATATGTCGCAGCAATGTGCTCTTATCTGTGCTAGTATAGCTACAGACTTGGCATCGGAATTGGGCTGCCTCATGGTGGGTTCGTTGGTGATCTGGTATGGGGGAAAAGATCAAGGTTAGTACCATAAAGAAAATACATGGATGTGAGTAACTTAGAAATATGAGAACATAGCACAGACACTGAAATAGAATTTCACTCATAATTCTTACTGTTGAAAGAAAATGGATTTTTTGTTTCCAAATTAGCAACCTATTAAATCAGATATACAGCATTTTAAAAACTGCTAACATTCTAGACCATTTGAACTCAAAGTTTAAGATCAGTCGTCAATTTTACATTAATTTAGTTTTGCGATGAACCTTATACAGAGTTGGAGGCATGGATAGGACCTGTTAAATGGGACAGATCCTACCACCTGATCACCCAATCATGGATCAAATTGAGGCCTCCCTATAGTTTGTCCAAGACTCGATGAAATGAGCTATCTGTGGCTCTTTGAGGTCAAGGCATGGAGATAGGTCTTGTCAAAGTTTGTAATCAAACACATAACAGGTAGTATAAAAAAACGGAGAGAGAAATAAGTATTTATGAGAGCATGTCCCTTTTCTAAGTTTAGGTAGTACAGAATAAAAAAATAAAAATTGAAAAGTTCCATTGTATAACACTTAAGGTCAAAATGATAGGAATGAACATTTATATTTTGTAGTAAAAAAAAGTAAACCTAAACGAGACCGATTTAAAAAATACGAAATGAAAAGGCTGGGGCTTAGTTATGCAACAAATTTAGATATAACCTCCTCCTACACATCTAGTAAAAATGCTGATGGCCATTGAAACAAGGATTGATAATGCTTGTTTTGGTTTTGTCTTTCCTTTGAACTCCTACTTTGAGATGAGAAGAATAAGAAAATCTTCTTAATCTAGCACATATTTAATATACGCTTTGGCTTAATATCAATGCTAATGATGGTCTTAGCTTATGAAAAACAGCTGATCCATCATTTGACTATGTGCATGCCTGTCAATATGCAATTTCATATTGGTAAACATTGGCAACATGCTCTTATACTGGTAAGGAAGATGGGATCAATTTCTATCTCACTTTGCCCAGAGAGCTTAAAAAAAACATGCAGCAGTGCATTACTTACAGACTAATATAGAAGATAAATGAATAATACCAAATGCACATGCTAATCACATGCCTTTTTCCTCTTTGACTAGCGCAAGGATGAATCAGATTAAATTATAAAAAAAATATGCATGTTTAAATTTTTCAAATCCTGAAAAACATTTATACAGCACATTCAAAACTGAAAAATACACATCAGATTTCTAAGCACAAACACATTGAGAGATGGGGTAAAGGGTTCTAGGGCATGATGCAAAATACACAGAAAAAAAGGTGGAAGTCCAGATTCTCAAACTTTTGGTGGACATAACAAAGCACAAATAGTTTCTTACCAACTCATCCGGTCTGAGTAAGCATAGGAAGGAAGAAATTAAGTATCTTAAGATCAATGTCAAAATGAGTCATTACTAAAACAATGCACTTAGAAATCATAACTATGTTTGAGATACATTTTACTATTTCTTTTATTCATTTTATAATCTTATAAAAGCAGAAGAGTATACCGGTATTCTTGTGACATCAAAGTCATCAAAGGTGTAATAAGCTCTTGTAACGAACAACTCCTGGAGAGGCAGATGCCTTGGCTGCGTAAGGTGCCATTCAAGGAGTTTTGAAGGAATACACACAATCACCAGATCCTGAACTGTCACTGCCTTGACTAGGGCAAGTTTAATTGAGCCTCAAGAAGAGCAAGAGCCCCCTTCAGGGCTCATGCCTTCTACCTAGTCCATATCTCGAATCCAAGTTATTAAAATATGATATAAATCACCACATCTACTTTATTCGTTTGAAAACTTTCATGTAATAAGATAGGGTGAAAAGTATCTATTTTACACTGAGTTAATGTCAAGGAAGTGATTTTGAAAACTCACGTTTAAGGGCCCGAGGGCTGGACAGCACCATACCACAGTGCTTGCATGGAAACAATGGTGGCATAGATGAGTCCTCCTGTGAGTCGAGGCCAAGGTCACTCCCACTAAGGCTTAGAGGTGAAGGAGATCTTGATGGGGCAGACTTCACTGCTGTTCTCCCACCAAAGAGGCTGGGTGAGATTTTCAAAGATGTTGAGGATGATGATTTCCCTTTCTCTACAAATTTGTCTCTATTAGAAGATAAGGGCAATATGCTTGATTGTGCTTGGGACAAGTCTCCTTTGTTTTCCTCAATCCTTTCAAGTCTGAGTTTATCATTTAATGCATCTGCAGCACCTTCAAAAGCTTCATTTCCCTCCTTCTCCTCTTGCTTGATTAGCTGAATAGTTTTTGCTTTTTCTTCAGCCAAAACCTCAGACTTCCCATCTTTAGGGGGAGGAATGTCTTTTCCTTGCTCTTGTTCGGTTTCTAACATATCTTCTAGCATGGAGGATGGTAAGACTCCTATATCTTTGGTCACCAAACCAAACTGAGCCAGAAAATGAGCCTGTGATATGGTGTTACCTTGAGAACTGTCACTATTACGAGATTCTTCAAAATAAAGGTCAGAGACATGCTTGAGCATATGCAGTTGGAGCTGGGAGGATGATGAAAAGTGACATTTGCATGTTGGACAAACTGTGTACTCTTCTGGCAGGTGAGAAACCTCATGCAGGTCACGAGCTCCCTCTACAGGAAATTCCATTTGACACTGACTGCAAGGAAAAACAGGAAGTCTCAGAGCCCGAGCTGCCCCTTCACATTCTTCCTCACAGAAGGCTTTAGCAATCAGTGGAAACTTTTTGGTGGTGAAACTTGCAAAATCAAGACCTTGAAAACCTTGGTTGTCAGGTTTATTATTACTATTGCAGTTATTGCTGCTGACAGTGTTTCCTCTGTTGCCGCTTGATGGTGAAGGTGAAGCAGCCTTTATGGACGGAGATGATGAGGACAGATTTTGGCACAGAGTAGACTTTGGTGAGGGGGTTTTTCTTTTAGAATCTGGCTCAGTTAAATCTTTCCTGCTGGGGTGGTGAGTCAGGGTGTGAAGGAGGAGACTTTCTTCTGACTTTGCTACTGTCTTACATATCTGCAAAATAAAAATGGAAAGCTACATGAGTAATGTTTGTTTCAACTTATATAACCTCATATTTAATTCTTCCATATCATATCTATCTTTTGTATCAAAGACAAGTAAAGTCTGCTTCTAATGCAGACAGAAATACTGGCTCCTAAGAACTTAAGTATTCATAGTTTAGCTTTATTTTCTCCTTCCTTTTCCTTTTTTTTTTTTTTTTTTTTTTTGGGGGGGAAAGAAAGGGTGAGCATAATAACACTTTCATATGGCAGTAAAGGCATTGGCTATTCAGCAACCTTGAGGTTTATTTTGGTGAAAGATGTCCTTGCCTATATAGGAGATTTCTATTTTAGAGATAAACAAAATATTCCTTACTTTGCACTTGGCACAGCCATTCTCTTCCTCCATTTGTTCATCTACTATCACATGGCTCTCCATGTGACAGTCCAGAGACCACTGACTAGTAAATTTCTTGGGACACAAGTTGCATGTAACAGAGTGTTGGGCCCGGAGGTCTGGACTGGGTTCACGAGCAATCTCGCGTGCCAGATAAGGTAATGGAGCATGACTTGCAGTAGCGGCCATCATAGCATGAGGTGAGCCAGATGAGAGACGAGCACGTTTCGCCAGCACCTCTCCAGTAAAAGGGTTCAGTATGGGCTAGAGGTAAAGAAAGAGGAAAAAACTGATTTGCTATAGTAAACAATTTATTATCAACAATTACTTTTTTGTTTTGTGTGAAGCTTCCTGTTAAAAAAAACACTACAACTTACTGTTTAGCAATCTTTCAATTGGAATAAAATCTAGATTTTATCATTTGTTTTTCCTTTATATTTCAAATATTTGTGGTTTAGTGTTGATGTTCGTGACTAACAGGGTCTGTGTTCTTCATGAATTCATTATTTTTGTGTGCAACACTTTTTTAAAGAACTATAATTAGAATTGAACTACAAAAAGTAATAAAATTTAAACAATAAAACTGCCACTCACAGATAGGTATGGCAAACGGCTGGACTCGGCCATCATATGCTGGTAAGGAAAAGCTGGGTGGTGAGAGCCAAATGGGAACATCAGCTGTCCCATTCTAAGACTCATGTCATCTATTTAAGCAGAGGTGAAAAAAAGAATAGTTAAAATGAACATTTACACAACATTGTACGATTAATTTTGTAGAAATTCTTCCTATTTTTATAAAGATTAGGCTAAATAGTCTCAAATGAAAACCTAATCTCTTTTGTCACCTAAAATATTTTAAAAATGCATTGTAAGAAAAGTCAGTACATTTGGAACATGAACCTATGAAAATTGACAGCATGAAAAACTTATTTATATAAGAAAGACAGACTCAGGAGGCCTAGTTTTCTGTGCCTAAAATACAGAGCCAAAAGAAAAGTCAGTGCATTTGGAACATGAATCTATGAAAATCAACAGCATGGAAAACTTATTTATGTAAGAAAGACAGATTCAGGAGGTCTAGATTTCTGTGCCTAAAATAGAGAGCCAACAGATATATTTGAAATTATTAAAACCCTTATTTAAGCTTTATTTAGTGTAACATTTTCTTTTCAAATAATGGGCATCTTTTTTTTGCACGTGATGATTTCATGAGGGAGTGATTAAGAAAATCATTCCAGATACATGGCAGTTTTCAGAGTTATACAGCCAATACAAAGCCAGAACATATCATTGTACAGTGCTAAACCCACAGCTTCAATTGCATCTCACCACTGTCTTTTTAAAGCTTGCCCAAAACTTACTGTAATACTGCAGAATTGGGTCTTGCTGAGATTTGAAAAGGTCCAGCTTATCACTGCCAAATTCAGATATCAATGGTGGGTGTACTGAGGATGAAGAAGCAGGAGCAGTCTCCCTTTGTAAGACTTCTGCTTGGCCTTGGCCACTCTCTTTCTTACTTCGACCAGTTTTTGAAGATGAAGGCTGTGTGTGCGAGGAATTTGAAGCAGATGGCTTCCTTCCTGGAGGCTTTGGGGCACTAGAACCATTCTTTTCATGAATGCGAGCATGCCTGTGCATGTTGCCGTTTGTAGTAAAACTCATGTCACAGATTTTGCACCTGAAAGGGCGCTCACCTGGTATAAACAAAAATACAGAGATTTGGTTTAAAATTTGCAGTTGTCAAGATGTTTCTTTAATCTAAGCACTGAATAGTGACCATTTTATTTGAGTATTATATATTCTTAACTTCTATATAAAATAAATGGCAATATCATTTGATTTAGATCATTCAAAGACACTTAGAAATTCTGAAAATTTTGTTTTATCAAGGGGCAATAAAATTTATTTCTGAATTAACTTGATTAGATTATTACAGATGTGAATATTTACCTGAATGAACAAGCATATGGCGGTCCAAAGAGCTCTGAGAACTGAGCGTTTTTCCACAGATTTTGCAGGTATTGGGTGTTGTCACCTGACCGCTCACATTTTGGCTGTTGTGTGACCGAATGTGGACTGTGAGGTCATGGTCATTGGGCAGTTCAAGGGCACATATCGGGCACAGATAACGGGTGCCACCATCTCCACTGGCAATTGGCAGAATCTGAGTGGAAAAGAAGGGGTATGAGATGGGTAATTTCTTTTCATAATTCTTGCACAGGTAACTTTCCTGCTCGATTTATTGACAATAGAACTTATTATTTTCTGAAATAGGTCCCACTTATTTTATTCTTATGTAAAAAATGCAGGATAGAAAATACTTGATTTTACCTTTGAACCCCTCTTAGTGTTTGCCATCTGCTTGGCAGCCTCAGCAAGACTCAAACTGGATGCTACACTGGACACACTTGGAGCTGGACTTGTCACTCTGGAGGAAGTTCCACCAACGCTACCATTATCTGAGGCACCATCACGCTGATCTCTCTCTGATCCAGATGGGGTGAGGTTCATGCCAGAGTCTGGATTTTTCTTGTCTTTGTGTGCAGCCTGATAGGTCTTGGGCACATGAGGTGGGGAGTGAGAGGGTGAAGGAGAGGGTGTTGGAAGTGGCTCCACAAGAAAATTGTCTGGAACGTTTGGTCTCTCACTGCTTCTGTCCCTCATATCTTTGATCTGGCCAGACGTGGGCTTCATTTCCACACCAGGATCTAAGACCTCTGCCGGGTAGAAATCAGAGAGCCTTTGACCAGAAGCTGAAATCCTGAGCAGGTTATCATCTTGGTGGGCTCGTTTCCTTGGGTTGCTGCTGTGAATGCTCTCTAAGTCATGCATAGAGAGAGCTGAAGGAAGAAACTTAAGAGATGAACCATGCACATATTCTTTGAGGACATTCTGGGCATTGGTCCATTGGAGTGGGTTTTCAGTTGGACACATGAATTGATGCTTCTCCACTATTTGTTTCAGATTCAGCAGAAACTTGACCAGATTTTCTCCTAGAAGGGCTTCATAATGGCTCTGGCTGGTGAATACTGAAGAAGATATGATTGAAAGTTTTAGGCACAGAAATATAATTTCATATCTCATTGTAAATAAATAGGGGGCATATTGTACTGTGAGGGGAAAAAAAGAAGAAATATGATCTTTCATAGTTGTTTAACCCTACATAAACTTCACAATGTAGAGGGATCAAAAGTAGAAGCCGAGAGACTCAAGATGTTAAGTAAAAGTGAGAATAGGTTCATCCTTAGGTACAAACTTAATACATGCACCCGTAATCTTGTCAAGCAAAATGTCAAACACCATGTCAATTTCACTTTTTTGCAAATCTACCTCTATTAAGGATTATACCTAATTGTGATTTAATTAATTATTTGCAACAATGGTCAGGGTATGGGTGAGACATGGACAAAGTTGTGTCACCGACTATAACGTGAAATGTACATGATATTAGGCTTAGTGCCAGACTGATCGGCATGACCTACCACGTGTGAAGAGCATGAGAGCAAGACTTCGAGGACAGACTCCATTTTTTATTGTAAGAGTTCCATCTGAGTCAATAAAATACTCATGCCCCTCAACAGGGGGTTGTGGTGGTGAAGAGCCATCTGATAGTTGCACGGGACAGATTTTACACCTCGCTGACTTGCTAGCATTGCTGCTGTTGCTGTCATCATGCTGGTTGCTGTCTGGCAACCTTGTCCGCCAAGTGGCAATGCTCTTTGGAGATTTCTTCCGCCTGGCCATTTCATCAAACGGTGACGTTGGGGGCAGCAATGATGATGAAGGAGTTGGTGGGTGTGGTGGAAGAGGTGGTGTGAATGGATGAGCTATGAGGTGCGGAGGCGGAGGGAGAAATGGAGATGGGAACAAGGGAGAGGCAACTGAAGAGGAAGGTGAGGAAGGGGAAAGGAGGAAGTTTGGAGGGATAAGAGGCGGTGTTGGCCGGTGAGGGTGTTGGACAGAGCTTTTCACCTGCATAGAGAACAAAGCAAACAATAAGATAAGAGTGAGTTGAAAAAAGAATGAATATGACTATGCAAGCCACAAGAGATTTGCTGGCGTTGCGTTCTAAAATAATTGTATCATGGATTCTAGATTGATTGTTCTACGCTGGATCTGCAGTTACTCCAGTTTTCGCATTGTACTTACAACCAAGTCACACGATCATGATCTCCATTATGACTCTGAGAGTGAATTGTTTGTTAAAAATATCGAGATATATATATAAATGAGTATAACCAAACTTTACAAAGTAGGCTGTAATCGGGATCAGATCCAGTCGTCAAATGGCGCGTACTTTGATGTGCTAAGCGTTCTACTGTGCCCAAGAGGAGGGGATGATCACGATCGCTGTGGCCTTTTCGGACATGAGTTTATTGGAGGCCAAATATTGACCATCGCGGATTTCCTCCATCCTCTGTTGGTAAGTCCTGTCGGTGTCATCAGCGTCACCATAACAATAGTGGGCCGCTGCAGCAAGCCTCTCTCTCTCTCTCTCTCTCTCTCTCTCTCTCTCTCTCTCTCTCTCTCTCTCTCTCTCTCTCTCTCTCTCTCTCTCTCTCTCTCTCTCTCTCTCTCTCTCTCTCTCTCTCTCTCTCTCTCTCTCTCTCTCTCTCTCTCTCTCTCTCTCTCAGTTTCAACTTCAGTATCATTGCCAGTCCGTCCCTGCCCCGCCTTCAGATCACATTTATCCATCAGCCAGACCCACCGAGGCAGCATACAGTTCGGAGACAAAAGGGAGAGCGAGAGCAAACCAGCAGGGAGACACGCACGGGTTGATTGAATCACTGTTCAAACACAGTGATCGCCGTTTACACATTCTTATTCCATCACGATCAAAACTAACAGGAACTAAAGAATCACCCTAGGATGCACACAAATGTGAGAACGAAGGAGCGAGGGAGAAAGGAGAAAGAGAAAAAGAAAAAGGGGAGAGATTACAACCATTCGATGCTTGAAGCTCGTAACTTTTGGAAGAGGGGCCTCTCCAAACGCTGCAGTAAAGTAGCCATTGTTACACGTAGCCTCCTTTACTGGCCGAGCTGGGTGTCACTTTGTGACAAGCTCTGACACGAGCAATGCCGGTGCTTTATGGTTCTATCTCTATAACCTTTATAATTGGTGCCTGAATCATGTGTCTGAAAGAACTTTTGATTACGCTACAAGTTAAAACGTGGCATATGTGGTCGGAAGATCTGTTTTGTGTACTCGATTAGACTAACGTAAAGATTCAGACCTTTGGAGGCCGTTCTTATCGTGAGTTTGTATTAGTTTCGAGAAGCAGCATGCGAGTTTTGCGACATGCGATTGCCAGATAACTTTGTAACATGGGCAGACTACTAGCTGAAGCTGAACCCAAGTATATATATAATTCAAGGCGTCAACAGCGGCCTATGCCTCTGCCAGAATGATGTAGTCACATAAATGCCTATGACTGTATATCATACGACCAAACACGTTAAACGTTATTCGCATTGTTTTAAAAAGGTTTGACAATTACTTTGCCAGTAGTTAAAACGATGGCGATCCAATAACACTGTCTTACAAGAGGTAAGCCTCTATGTCAAGGGAAAAAGGTTATTATCTTTCAAGAAACATATCATTATCAGTTATCCTTTAGTCCTTAACCCGAAATACAAAAAAAGAATAGGAGTAAGCTTTTCAAATTGTGGATAGTCTTTACTAATTACAATAGATGATTAGAAGTAACGAACCTTAACTTTACCTCAGGTTTTTCTTTCTACTTCCCTGTCCATATGACGAGTAAAGATGGGTAAAATTATTTCAACTAAAGCAAATAGCACTCTCTGTTTCATTTCTTTTTTTTTTTTTTTTTATTTACAAAGGGAGCAAAATAGCTTAATTGTTACAGTAAAACAACCTTGATAATATAATTATAGACATTATAGCACTGACCGCCCACAGGTTGCTGTTGTTCCATTTACTGTTACTGCTGCTGCTACGATCCAGCCATACTCCATACCTCCAATAGCTGCAATCAGCGCCACCTGAAGCACAATCTAGCGGGTAATTAAGTCTATCCAGTATTGCTTGTTGACTTGCCAACATCTTTAATCCCATCAGATAGAGCTCGGTCCCAATTAGCCAATCATTGTTGTCCCCTTCTGTCTGTTTCCCCTGTTTCAATCTATTTGTTATACCCCGGCCTCGATCCTGCTTTCACTTGACATTGCCAGCACGTGTGCAATTATCTCCTGAGTGTAGAACGCACTATGAAAAAACCCTCCCTCCCGCTTCACCCTTTAGAAATAAAAAAAAAAACAGGAAAAGATACTACAATCGAATCTTTAAGATCAGGTTTTCGTCAAATTGTCAAAACTTTGAGGAGAATTTGAGTGCTTGATGACCTCATCTCGAGACTCGATGGCGTTATTACCCTTACTGATCTCTCTCTCTCTCTCTCTCTCTCTCTCTCTCTCTCTCTCTCTCTCTCTCTCTCTCTCTCTCTCTCTCTCTCTCTCTCTCTCTCTCTCTCTCTCTCTCTCTCTCTCTCTCTCTCTCTCTCTCTCTCTCTCTCTCTCTCTCTCTCTCTCTCTCTATCTATCTATCTATCTATCTATCTATCCCTCTGTGGTTCAGATCTTCGTTATCAAGTAGGGAGCAGGTTAGAGAGTAGAGCATTAAGACCATGAGTTCTTAGTCTGCGGCAAAGACGCAGCTAGAATTTGGCAAGAAAACTATTCTGCGGTGACGCCAATCAGTGTCATTCTACAGAATGGACGGCGACCAATGGATCTTTATCCGAGCTTGTTATGCAAGGCTACGGGTGTTATTAAAGGTAAAATAGTGACACGCACAAAGAAAGTCTTGGGTAAAAAGAACTCTTTAAAGAAATAAATGAGAAAAGATTGGATTGATATCTATATCGCATATTTCATTCAGAATTTAAATACGTATATCACTGTTTTTGCCCTAAAAATAGTAAACAAAACTTTGAGATAGTCGCTTAAATTGCTCTTACCTACGGATGAGATTTAAGCTTTTTGAAAACGGGAGAGATCCAGTCAATTGGATTTAGATAACATTCTCGCCAAAAGTTACATTTTTCAATTTTATTGTATGGTTACCTGTTTGCATAATTTATGTTTTAATGCTGTTACTGTTTGTTTCTTGTTATGTTCTTGTTACGTTTTGATACCAAAAAAAAAAAACCTCCCCACTCTACAGTAAAAAAATAAATTGGAATTCTGAGAGTTTGGTTTATGGTCCGCCAAGCCGGGTCCCAGTTGAACAATGTTCTCCTCGATAGCGAAAATTGAGGCTTGAACATGTGGATGTGGCGACGGTGAATGGAATCTTTGGCAGATAAAAGGAAGACCCGCTTTATCTCCGGTACATCACGTCGAAGGTACCCGACAGAACTGGACTAAGAACTGATGCGGTCAAAACACTGTAGTATCTTCGCTTGTATTCGAAAGGCGAGATGGCGACGTCTAGATCTAGTTTAAAAAAAAGGAAGTGAGAGAGAAAGAGAGAAAGAGAGAGAAAAAGAGAGAGAGAGAGAGAGAGAGAGAGAGAGAGAGAGAGAGAGAGAGAGAGAGAGAGAGAGAGAGAGAGAGAGAGAGAGAGAGAGAGAGAGAGAGAGAGAGAGAGAGAGAGAGAGAGAGAGAGAGAGCGAACAAGCGAGCTTAGGTGGTTTTAATGGCAGCCTGCTATTGTGAAGAGGGAAGTCGTGTGTGTAATTGCTGGGTGGATGTAGTAATCTGTTTTCCATTTGATGTCTACAGAGTGGCTAGATGGTCAACTGGCACAGGACTAGGGAGGCAGGGGAAACCGACAGGCATATGACAAAAGACTCAGTGTTCGGAGAATTCGCATAATTCTAACACATGAAAGAAAAAGAGAGAAGAAAAAGGGAGGTAGAGATGAGGGTAACAAAAGATGTTCAATAGCAATGTTCATAACAATAGTGTTAAAAGGGCAGTGGCAGTAGGAAAGTATCAGTAAATAGTTATTCCCTAAGTTTATTATCTGAGATATTCATAATCAGGATTTGTCATTTCCGCATTTAGTTACATGTATTTGGAATAATTGGATCTCGAACATATGGTCTGGTTTTTTAAATCACAAAATTAGAGGACTTGGATAATAAATATACACCTCAGGGAAAAAAAAAGACAAAAAAAAAAAAAAACAAACAAAAAAACGTAGACCGCTAAATAGCATGGTATGCAAACGTTCCAGAGCAGAGTTTAGTCGAATTAGATATAAAAAATGAAAATTTGAAAGCGGCATGCAGAGATGGTGAGATAAGTGGATAGTTATCTGAACGCGATAACAAAAAGGGTAGGAAAAAATAGGAGGAAAAGAATGCAAGTCAAAGCATGTTTGCAGTTTGGTGAATCTGGCTCTTCTAAGTCTTAGAATTCACCTGAAAGCGTTTAACGATGGTGAAGAGTGATGTTTTCAGCACTGTGCATCAAGGTTTTCTGGGTAAACAGAATGAAAAGATTATGCTGTTGGTTTATTTTCGAGGGTTGGAAATAGATTGGACCCAGTACAGCTGTTTCCATGCTTACCGTCGCTTTTCTTCCAGTTCTTGTGTTCAGGTGTTTACCCAAGCGGAGCAACAACATCTCCATCAACGGATGGCAGCAGCTGAAGACATCATTTACAGGTTGTTTCCAGGCGTGGTGTCTTGTCCACATTCAATGGATTGTAAGGTGATGCTCTAACTGACTACGCGTTTCAAAGGGGCTGTGGTCATCCGAGTACACTGACCAAGAGTGGACAGTAGTCACCATGAATAATTCACGGTTTGTGTGAGCGACTTGAAACAGATGTTCGAGGAGAGAGGAGCACTCAGAATAGTATCAGCCTGGTACACAATTACAGTTGAAAGGACTGGTATGAGTTCGATTCTTAGACACGCTATTTGGGAAAAACTTCACTACACAAATTTTGAAACTGAAGAGGGAAAAAAAAAGCTGGCTTCAATATCTTTTCACAATTTAATGATGGGTTAGGAGTTTCAAATCTAGCTTAACAGTTTCTTAAGACTTTACGAGACAAAGAATTTTTTTTTTAAAGTCCTGACGAGCTCTTCAGGCCTAGGACGGTAGCAATCCGGAATAACTTTTAACCAAAAGACTATCATATGACACGGCATGGGGCAGCATGTTTATGACCATCTTGAATTTTCATAAGTTTTTCGGTGGAAATGTCCTTCTTATAGCAACATAATAAGAGATAACAAGAATACTGAGAAATCTCTTTAAATTTATAGCTTATTTCAACTGGATATGTTATACAGAGGATATTGTGATTTGCATACATCATAACTGTACTTTTTCTTGACCAGTAAACGGCACTATCCACAGGCTAATTGATTATAAAGGTGTCCTGCGCTAAAGCAAAACATTTGTTACAGATTTCTTTGTTATATTTCAAGAATAATTATGTGGAATATAGTTGCCTCATAAATTTGGAGAAAATTAATGCTGAGGCGTCGGTGAATGACATAATAACATGCTGCAACCCACGGGATATCTTCTCACATGGATTAAAGGCTTACAAAACGATTCATTCCATTAATATAACTTCGCTCTATTGCTTTCTTTAAATGCGAGCCTATCAAATATTTCTCACTGAAGAAGATCGTGAAAACGCTAGGATTTTTTCTCTAAAATGAATTCTTTTTTTTTTTAATTCATGAGACTGAGTTAAGGTGTTTGCTATAATGTAAACATGCTTTTTTTTTTTTTTTTGAATAAGTCCTGCATCAGCGTGTAGACTGTATAGAGGGATAAAAGGCGGACACCCTCAATATTCATGTGGAAGATCGCGAAGCTAGTCTAGTGGAACCAGTCAACCGGCATAGATGGGTTAGGTATGCGCTGTAGCGCTCGTTTCAAGTTAAGGAGATGGAACAAAGGCAGAGAGCTAGAAAGGCAAGAGAGAGAGAGAGAGAGAGAGAGAGAGAGAGAGAGAGAGAGAGAGAGAGAGAGAGAGAGAGAGAGAGAGACAGACAGACAGACAGACAGACAGACAGACAGACAGATAACAGACAGACAGACACAGACGGAGAGCGATAGAGAAAGAAAGAGAGAGAGAGAGAGAGAGAGAGAGAGAGAGAGAGAGAGAGAGAGAGAGAGAGAGAGAGCGAGAGAGAGAGAGATGGGTGAGAGAAGTATCAAATGAATGAAAAAAGGTAATTAAAAAATAATAATAAACTAAAGGCGGATCAATAGACAGTTTTAACATTTTTTTCAATATATTTAATTACCAAACGAAAAACATGTCGCGAAGCAAAGAAAAATGACTTCATAAAATATTAGAGGATGGAACAGAGGATCTGGATTGTATGCAATAACATAGCTATGCCTAAGAATTTTGTTATCGTGATCAAAGGCACAGATGCCCTGGACTTATGGTTAAAAGAATGTACATGATTGTGCAAAGTCGTGGATGTTGAGGTGTATGTGGGGAGTGGGCGAGGGCATCACAGAGTTTGTACAATTATAGAATATATTAAGAATCTGTACTGTATCTTCGTGTGGGAACCTCTCCAACTACTCGTAGTTTCTCTAGCACTGCTAATCCTTTCACCTCTCTCCACCCGCATCCTTCCCTTACAGCTCCACTGCCGCGATGTTGTCATATCGTGAGACAGGAAAAGGGTCGTCGAGCGGGTTAATAGGTGGGGGACCGTCCACAAAGATGGCGAGAATGGTTTCTTTTGTATAGATGGAGAGTTGGGTAAGACTTAAGTTGCGTTTAGGCTTGGCTCTAGATGCTGACAGACCAAGTGGTGCGTACCATACAGGCTGATGCTGAATGTCGCGGATCGCGGAACAAAGGGAGCTGGTTGGGATGAAGAAATACCTCTTGGGTACGAGATGTGTCTACTCTGAGAAGAAAAAGAAATGGCGACGAGAGCCAAGCGCGGACAATTTAGAGTTTACCGAAAAAAGGCGCGGAAGGGGGGGGGGGGGTAAGATTAGAATAACCCATGCTTTGAGTCAGGCTTATGTATTAAGCCTTAAACAGGTTTTTGCCACAATTCGACTTGTACGCAGAATAGGTCAGAAATGAGAGGGTTAACGCTGATGTACGGTGATGGAGCTGCAACAGTAGGTTTTGGATTTTCTCTGACCGCAAACATTGAGGCAAATGAAACGGGTGGACACAAAGGTTGAGGACTGAGGTTTAAGGTGGATGACGTTGGGAGAGAGGGGACAGTCCTTGTCTGGAGTATGCCAGGTTGAGCAGCGCCCACTAATGACCGAACCGTGGTCAGCTAGCAGGGTGGTCCTGATACAACTACCACTACAAAGACAAGGCGATTAGTTCATCACGCTCTCGCGCGTTCAACCTGGCCTCGTGGGGGAATTCCAGAGCTCAGTCCCTTCAGGTCAGTATTGGACTCTTGACCAGTCACCAGATTCTTTGCAGTTGCCCGTGCCTACGCGATGGGATTTGCCATGATCGGAGTCGATGCTGACTCCTTCCTCCCTCTCCCTCCCACTTCTTCCTACCCATTTTCAATTTTTCTGATTTTTTCACACACATGCACAATTTTTAGCTATCAGAAAAACCTGTTATTAACTGGAATTCCAGATCCGACACGCACCAATGGCTTTTTGGCTTGTGTGAATCACAGATCGCAGATATGAAATATTTTTCTAACCCCTCGGTTTTTTTCCCAGGAGCCTTCAAATGCATTAATTTATTGTAATTTTAAAAAAAAAGGAAAGAGTGAATGATCCAAAGTTATTTTTGCCAAAAGTCATCTTTGAATTGAAAGTTCCATTGCGGTAGTGATGGGTTGGGTTTTTCCACCTTTATAGCTGCAGATCCGTAACATTGCAAGAGAAAAAGAATTTCAACAATGCACGAGGATTCGAAAACAGGATGCCGTCACGGTGATTTAAAGGGTTCAGGCCACACCCACGAGTTATCATACTTTTATGGTTTCTTTATAACTAGCATCATCGCTAGGATAGTCTATTATTATTATCATCATCCTCATACCCAAAAGGTCACATGTAACAGGTCCGGGAATTGAATAATAATTACCGGGGGAAAAGCTTTTGTAACAAAATTTTTGGGAATTGCGTCAAGATAGAAGATATTTGCTGTAAGGTGAAAAGTCCAAAAGAAGGAAAAAATAAGCAGCGGGATAGAGTGAAAAAATGAGCGAGTAATCGGAAAGTGAAAGACGCACTGGGAGAAAAAGTTAAGAGAGATGGAGAAATCAAAGAGAAGAAGATAGAGCCACATGGAGATTCGTTCGAATCTCTGGCATGACGAACCAATTTCTCCTGCTGCGTCTCTCTCTCTCTCTCTCTCTCTCTCTCTCTCTCTCTCTCTCTCTCTCTCTCTCTCTCTCTCTCTCTCTCTCTCTCACACACACACACACACACACACAGAGTCCTCCACTTTCCAGATATGACATTCATGCTTACTAATAATCTATTGTAACAGAGTTTGTATGATCGGCTCAAGAAAGGTACCGGGTACACAGTTTTTTCTTTCGCAACGGCAGCATATATCACGTCAAAACATACGGTTTGTTCCCGCTTACTACAGATTTGTTCTTGCTTAAAATAAAAAAAAAATTAAATTATAGGGTGAGATTTTGCATAAAAATTAAAAATTGCATCCTAAAAAGGTAGTAGTAGTAGTAGTAGTAGTAGTAGTAGTAGTAGTAGTAGTAGTAGTAGTAGTAGTAGTAGTAATTATTATTATTATTATTATTATTAGTAGTAGTAGTAGTAGTAGTAGTAGTAGTAGTAGTATTGGTAGTAAAAGTAGTAGTAGTAGTAGTAGTAGTAGTAGTAGCAGAAGCATCAGTAGTAGTAGTAGTAGTAGTAGTAGTAGTAGTAGTAGTAGTAGTAGTAGTAGTAGTAGTAGTAGTAGTAGTAGTAGTAGTAGTAGTAGTAGTAGTATTGGTAGTAAAAGTAGTAGTAGTAGTAGTAGTAGTAGTAGTAGTAGAAGCAGCAGCAGCAGTAGTAGTAGTAGTAGTAGTAGTAGTAGTAGTAGTAGTAGTAGTAGTAGTAGTAGTAGTAGTAGTAGTAGCAGCAGCAGCAGCAGCAGCAGCAGTAACAGTAAGTTGTAGCAGCAGCAGATCTATTTTTAGTGTATGGTAGCAGCGCCAGAAGAACCACGAAGTCAGCCATGATTACAGTAAGTTGTAGCAGCAGCAGATCTATTTTAGTGTATGGTAGCAGTGACAAAAGAAGTCAGCCATGATTACACACTTTTTCATCTTCGCTTTATTTGTAAGCATGCATGGCACCATATATGGGTTAAGGAACTATCCAGTCGCCTATTGATATTTTTTTTAAGTCTTGAGACGCATCACTGTGACATCCACCTGCTGCATTAATATTGTTTTTCGCAATCTACCACCTGCACTTCATGCTTCGTGTGGCTTATTGTAACCATATGCTTCCGACAATTCTTTTGACTCCGTCATCACTTATGACATAGTTACCTCATGACAAACTAGGCCCAAATGCTTCTGTTCCGATGTTAACTTGTTTTCATTAGGAATTGATTTTGCAACGAAGTTGTTTCTTCATTTTATTTCCTTTATTTTTAATTTACATATTGTCAACATATTTTACGGTAGGTGTGACCATGTGGGGGTTATTCATCATACTTGATACAATCTGTTTCTGAATTATTTAACTAGCCTGCCGGAAAGGTGGCAAAGAAAAAAAATAAGATGATCATCATTCTGTTAAGAAGTTGTGGGGAAAGACTGAAGCCATCCATCCGTTACTGTTACCAGACTCAGCTAAGATGCGGTCTCTGAAGCCATCCATCCGTTACTGTTACCAGACTCAGCTAAGATGCGGTCTTTTTGTGGGAAAGAGGCTCTTAGATTTCGAGATAAGAAGAAGGCAGGGAGACGATAAACCATGACATACACACACCCATTCCGCACTCATTTGTCGAGTCCGTAAAAGATTTTTGTGACTTTGTCTCGAGTGAAGGTAAGGCGAGCAGGAGATAAGATGTCACTGTCCTCGTGGGTGATAAAGGACGTGACCTCTGGCTGTATCATAAGTTCATTTCCTTGTTACAAATAATTTTGTTAATATTGGATTCTGCACTATATTCACGTTAATATATCAGCTGTAACAATATCTGTGAGTCCTTTGGTCGCAAGTTCAGTTCCTATAAACAGGCAGGCACCAAAATGAGGAGTTCATAGTTACGTGTTTAACTGAGTATTTTACGAGATCATTTTATCACAAATGTAGAAATTAGAAGCATGTTGGAGGAGAGACGAAATAGAGAGCATTATCGCAAACAAGTAAAGGGCGTGGAATGACAGAGTAACAGGCAGTATACGAAAAGACTATTATGATAGGATTATTGACATATCAGATTTAGCATCGTTTCAGCCAGTATGATAATTCGTTTATACTAGAATATCTAAACGATCGTTTTGATATTTCGATCAGTTAGACTAATTTTACTTTGGCGTCAAGCATAAAGTATCTAGATCTCTAACTCGATCTAGTTAGTTCTTTAAAAAAAAAATTGACCCAAGATATGTTTGTACAAACAACTTAGTTTTAGGCATAGAGTGACTACAAAGGAGAGAACCCACTACAATCCACTGATGACAAGGGGTCTTGAACCTAATAGCCTGTAGATCTCAAGACAGATGAATACCCGGTGTAATCAAAGATATGTGCGTAGAGACATGCAATAGATCCGGGGCTTAAATTCAACATCCGTATAAAGACTAACATGACATTAATGAAAATCCTTTATGATAAGTTAATATTAAATTTTAGATAGGCCTACCGTCTAAATTGTCTGGCCCTGAAATATTCATATTCTAACTTGAAAGTAGATTCTACATTATTATTATTATTATTATTATTATTATTATTATTATTATTATTATTATTATTATTATTATTATTATTATTATAAATCTGGTTTTATCATTATTTCTCCCTATATTAAAAAAAAAAAAAAATAAGCTGTGATTGATTTAAACAAAAAAAAAAAAGTCCACCAGTATTAGCCTCACTAACAAAAATGTCAAAAAGGGTATCACCCATAGATCAATTTGAAGATCGAAGTGGAGATTGTATCTGAATATTAGTCTTGATCAACTTCAACAACCCTTTAATTCAGCTTGGTTATAAAAACTCTTTTTCAAATTATAGTTATGGAAGTGACTTTTATGCCTCTCAATTCTAGATTAGACCTACCGGGCTATGAGCACAGTATTATAACCACTGTTTAGAAATGAAGATTGAATTTATACATGCCATATTTATATCAAAATAGATTCTAATACCCGGTAAGGTGCCACATCAATGCTAAAGACTATTATAACTGACGATGACAGAATCATGTCGTATATAGATCTATGTGATCTTTGTTGTTTTAACAACTTCCAAAAAGGCCTACAATCCATCCCACATGGAATTTCTCAATGCTGTCTGCTTTAGTTGTTTGTGTGATTGTTTTTTAAATCCACAATTTGACCTATCTTACCGACCAAAACTTATATCTAGATCTAGATCTATAGGCCTACCTTTTATTTACAATCTATTCTCCCTGAAAAGGTCGCAGATCTATATCTAGATCTACTCTAGATTTAAATGAGAGTGCACATTATAGATAAGAATTTACTAGATTATATTTAAACCTCTATCTAGTTGAAGCTGTAGTTAAGAAAATAAAGTACTCACATTTTTACATTGGGAGACATACACGTGCTGAGCAGCCACGAATCAATGGAGGTGAAGTTACAGAGTAAGATCTTAAAAATTAAATCTGTATGAGAACTTCACACGCTTTCAGAGCCTGGATTTCTTTTCATACATTAACGTTAGGTTTGTCAATCAGATATGAAAAATGGTTAGGTCTAGTGTCTTATTGAGACCAACAAAAATTCATCACCCATCGCACGGGAATTGCCTGGAAGGCTTATCTTTGCTGTTCAAGCGCTGAGTAGAACCAAAGTGTCGAGCGCTGTGCTGGGGCACAGAGAGGCTAACGTGACGACCGCCGGCGTCTGTTGACAACGGGATGGCGAAGCGCAGACGAGAAGCGAGTAGACAGCATCACGGGAGGCGGAGCTAAGGAGGCTGCGCCCGGGCGAACAAGATCAGTGCGGGCCTGACAAATGATGGCTCAGGTGCGAATGGTGATAAGCTTATTGCTCTACCCGCCCATGACGAGTTTGTCCAGTTTTCTGCTGGTCTGGGGGATGTCTGATATTATAGTATAATAGAAGACTAATTCTAAAAATGTCATAACTCGGAAGCACAAAAAAAAGGTTTGTTGAATCCACAGGCATTAAAGTTTCAATATCCATATAATTTTTTGACGATTAAAAAAGAAAATGTCCTGATGGAAATGAGTTTGAACATGCTCCGGCTCCATCTCTATTTCACCTTTCCCAATCTTTTCACACCAACCATCTCATGTTCACTTTCTGATACGTTATGCTGTCTGGTTGTCCATAAGCAGGTTGAAACATGGATTCTCCGTTACACCCTCCCTCACCCAACCCAACTCGCCACATCATTTCATGTCACACCTAGGTGACTTCACGCAAAGATTGGCTCGCACTCCCAAGCTAAGTTAGGCCTTGCATGATACGCACATACAGACAATCTCAAAGAACTTGCAGTAGAATGTATCAAAAAAAAGGGGGAAAACGCGAAGAAAACTTTAAAAAAGGAATAATTTTGGTAGAAGATGTGAAAAATTACAACGTTGAAATTATAGTTGTGACAGCAGGCTCAATACACGCAATCAAGGTGAATAAGATAACAGTATTTTAATTGACATTGTTTCAGTGATGCTTAATGTGATGGAGGATAATTATTGTTAGGATGATGGTGGTGGTTATTTTGTGGAGATGATGGTGGTCGAAGCGCGAAAGATAAAAAAAAAAATAAATAATGGTGAAGATGATGATAATGATGGTGTTACATTGAAAGACGATTTGGATGAAATGATGACGTTGATGTTGCAAGGATCATGATGGGGGTGTAGGTGATGGTGGGGATGATGGTGACTATTAAAGTCAATGTAATAATATGAAGTTGGAAAGGGGTGATAATGTTTACAGCGATAATCGTTGTGATAAGGCCGGGAATAATGAGGCTGAGGACGGTGATGATAAGATTGGAAATAGTATTGTTCTTTGTGGTGATGAAGGCGATGATGACAATGATAAGGCTGGAAAAGATATTGTCGCTTATGGCGCTGAGGGTGTTGCTGATGATACGAGCAGGAGGAGGAGGATGTAAAAGTAAGTTGGACAAAGTCGAGCTTTAAGTTGAAGAAGGTTTGGCATGGTAAAGAGGGAAAAGGAAAACTAATGCCAATACCTCATTTGCCTTAGGTTATGATGATAATGATGATAGCGGTGTCAACGATGATGATGATGATGATGATGATGATAGTGTTGGTGGTGGTGAGAATTGTGATACTCGTATGTACAAAATTTTGCTAACAATACCCCCCATCGCTAACAAAGATTAATTTCTCGATTTTTGTTTGTTTTCTTACTATTTTTTCCTCGTACAAAATGTAAAATCATGACAAATCGACCGCTTAGAACGTACAAACAAAAAATACAGCATCAGCATTTTTGCCACATCTCTCTCTCTCTCTCTCTCTCTCTCTCTCTCTCTCTCTCTCTCTCTCTCTCTCTCTCTCTCTCTCTCTCTCTCTCTCTCTCTCTCTCTCTCTCTCTCTCTCTCTCTCTCTCTTTTCTCCTCCCCCCCCCCACTTTCTCTCTCTCTCTAAAACCTTTAACATATGCAACAAAATAACAATTAGCCTGCCTACTACAATTTTATTCTGACCCCACCCTCATTCCCAAATACCCTTCTCCTCCCCCTCCAATCTCCTCCTCTTATCTCCACTTTTTATTTCTTTCCATCTCTCTCGTTTATTTTTTTTTTTCAACAGACTCCGCCCAATTTTCTTCACGGATGTCACGATCCGGTCACTTGCCGAGCCTGAAAACAACCGTGGATGGAGAGGGAGGAAGGAGGAAGGACGGTCGAACGAACTCGTTGCTGTTGCTTGCAGGTTTGAGAGGAATTTGTTGTGTTGCGCAAGGTATAATAATGCCATTGGATCATTTTTTTTTCTTGTTGTATTACGCACATCTAGGTTAAATAAAAGAAATGTTTTGGAAGAAGTGACTGAATGAAAACTACTTCCAAGAGAGGCTAATTTGAATCATCCTAATTATCTTGATTAATTTGCAGTTACAGGTTCAAAAGCTTTTCTATTATTCCTGTCCAGTTTGATCTGTCACAAACTCAAGAGCTAAGTCTAATGACTTATTTACGGAAGGTTATAAACAAGAACATTCGTTAAATACTTTTCTACATGGCACGCCTGATCTGATTGCGTCAGCATTAAAAATATGACTCCTTGTCTCAAGCCTGAAATTTAATGACTAGACATTGCGATCTATACTAATTTATTGTTGATTTCATCTGCATTTTTCAACAACTGTGTAGTGCACAGTGACCCCTTAAATGTAGAGAGTAAAAAACATTGGCGGATTTCCCGTGTAGAATATGGTTAACGGTTATCAAATTATAATTATATCTGAATATATTTTATAATCAATACTTGTTTTACATTCCATTTGATGAAAAAAAAGGGATAATGTACAGTAATATTCTATGAGCTTCAATTCATTTTACTGTAAGAATCGAAGTATGGGCATGGTTGTACTTTAAAGTTTCCAAAATGGCACATTCTCCTCGCTAGCTATCTATGACTGTATCCATATCTTTGCTCGTATTATTTTGTTTTGTTTTCAATAAACAAACCCGCAAATTGATATCATGGAAAAACGTTGGAAAAATAAGCAGCTGACATAAAAGTTTTGAATCTTCAGTCCACGTTATGGCGCTCGACATTTCTCCGCAGGAAGCGTGTTTTTACAAAATGCTGCAGCCGAAGAAATAAACAGGTGTCGCGTGATCGGTAGTGAATAAAGACCAAAAAGGTCTTTATTCAAACAATATCTTCCATTTTCAGTCCCCGAGATTTAAGTTATGTACAAGTTATTCAGCAAATACAAATTAAGTTTGAGTTTTTAAAAAATGTTGAATTCTGTGATCTAAATTAATCTTTGCATCTTTCTTCCGCATCGGAAGTCGAGGATGCTATCAAGCAAATGAGAATTATGGTTAGGTGAGAATATTACCTTACCATTGGTTCACACCAGGGTTTTGATAACACCATAATGCTACTACAACTTTTTCTTGCAAACCGTCTTCCGCAATGATATGAGCATACGACTGTACTGCAACCCCAAATCAGAAAAGTGAAAGTCGATGGTTCAAGACATCAAACTCCTCCATCACTCGTCTTTGAATAGAGTCTGTGTCGTAAAGTTGCTCCTCAAAGAGCCTGTGTCATCATTTGGCTGTAAATTTTTTTTAATTAAGGGGAAATCTGTGACCCTGCGTCTGACGTCCCCAAGTTCTAAAGTTGTGGATATAATCCAAAAGGTTCAGGATTTTCTGCATCTTCCTTGGAGTCTTATAAGAGGATAAATATTTCCTAGACGCTTCCAAGTGGGTACGAGTCATGTTAATGTCAAAATGAGGTTTGGGTCTCTCATGTTCACGCTTGGTAGAACTGAATCATTTATTGAAAAATCTTTTTTAGCGTTTCTTCTAAGCTATTATTTATATTCTATTCTTTTATTTTTGGTAATTAAAGGAAGATCATTCATGTACGAGCGAATCTGGATGAAAATCTTGCCTAGAAAACTGATGCATTATCATCTTAATGTGGATGGCTAAATCCAATCAATGTGAAGCTGCACTTATGGGAAAAATACCACACTTAGATTCCTTCATGTCATAAAGTATGAAAATGGCGCCAGTCAAGTCCAGCGACTGGTTCTTCATTCGATGATAAAATTTGCATTGTGCCTCGGCGAGCAATAAATTCAATCTGGAATTAAAGCATGAAGAATTAAACTACAACGTGACTCACAATTTTTCTATGAGAAGATTGTAACGAACTTTATATCTTCTAAGAATGTAAGACCTTCACTTAATCTGAGATTGAGAAAATTTCTGATTACATCGAAACTAAAGAAGTTTATGTCACCTGGAAAGTTGATTACATCTAATGTATTTCAAGACCAATTATGTCAGGAGAGGGTAGATCGGGCTCTCGAGTTAAGAGCAAACAATGGGCCTGTACCGTAAATTTCTAGATATCGACCAAACTCACGTTGGGCTTCACAATTGAATGTTTCCCGACAAAATCGAAACTTGTAGTTTAATGGGGTTTTAGAGCAAAACAAAAATGCTTATATCTTGAAAATTATTTATTTGCAACGAATAAAACCTTCATATTCGTGTTGAGCATATCACGCTTAGGGTGAGATGGGCCGATAATTGCAATAATACACTGGATTCTAAGTCTACATACAAACTAAAACAATCAAATTTCGAGTAATTAGATACTCGTACCTTAGGGTTTTTATGTGTTCTGGTCTTGATCCAAACGAATCGTCTTCATTCTGCACAGGTTAATAATAATATCTTTTTATAGGTTATTACACTTATTAACCTAGATCTAGATGTGGAGTCTCAATGTCAAAATAGATTTAAGTATGAACATGCCAAGTTCCCAGTGGTTGTGCTCACAAACCTGTCGGGGTCTCAAGACTTCTACCAATCATCAGAATCCTTAGGTTCTATTTGCTGCCAGCGATGACACTGAAATCAGCAACGTTTCAAAGCTGTAGATTGGGTGCTGCAAGGTTTCGTCATCGACAAGAGGCTAATTTCCTTGGGCCGAAATCACTAATAGCCAAAATCAAAACTTATTTTTAAAATGGAAAACAGTGATGGAGTTAATAGTTGTCACATCTAGCTGAGTCAAGATGCGAAGGAGAAAAGATCCGGTGCATTTTGAGTGGACCCGTGCTTCACGAGATTAGATCTTATCTATTCTATGTTTGTGCGGGTGGTGGAGGTATTTTTTTTAAAGTGATCGGCTTGAGGGCAGTGAAAGCTCACATCCTTGCCGGGCCGACAACAGAATGATACACTGACACAGTCATCCCTGTGCTGAAAAAATAGACGAAAATTTTACACACATCACACACCTTTGCTGGTATTGATGTTTGTTTCATTGCCTAGGTGTAAAAGTTATGATGAACAATCATTTCTCTAGCTGATAGATGGTCACAGCCAGAAAACATTACCATCTTCAAAAATGTACAACGCCTCACTTAATATGGCATGGAGTTGGTCCGATTTTTAAGACGGCCTCCTGAACGGGAAGAGGGTGTTTTCCTTCCATCAACCATAGTTTTGCAACGATTGAGCCATAATCATAATATTTTATATTTTTGATGACACAATTATCATGTTAGTGTTGCCATACTTCCATCATTACTATTAAATTTGTCTTCTGGCCATTAACTAAATGGGTCACGTTTGGGTTAAATCACGTCCAGTTCACAATAATCAAGTCGCATTGGGGCGAGGGAGAAAATGTGTACTCCTACAAACTGAAGGAAGACCAACGCTGATGAGTTGAAGTTAAAATAATATTTATATCTCAGAGAGACGTCACTTACCAGTTGAACTGGTGTGATGAGAGTCACATTTTGCACCTTGTCCAATGTGAAACAAATATTGCGGAATGAGGACACGATTGTACATTTGCTAACAATTTTATCATCCTCATCGTCATCCTCCTCCTTCTTCTCCTCCTCCTCCTCATCATCATCATCATTATCATAGCCTCTCTTATCTTGATCCAATAATAGATCTAGCAATGAATTGAAGATTTGAACTTGGCGCCTTCTGCTGTTCAGCATCAAGTTTTATGAGTTAACAGTTCACAGGAAAGAAGTCGGAGAGGTAGTTTTGTCCTTTTCATCATGATAAAAAAGAACTAAATAGCAGATGCAGAAATAAATTAGATCTTATTAAATTTGATGTCGGTTTGTTTGATTTGGGTTTCTCTTAAGAGTTGCAGCTGACAATTATTGTTCAAAATGTTTGAACATAAATTATTTCTCTCTGATGTATAAATCCTAGTACTTTGCGTGGCGGTGGATTTTTGAAGGTGTGGATCTTTGCATACCTCAGCACATAGTTAAAGGGTGTTATAGGTTGATATGTGACGGAACAAAGATCACTATGTACTATCTCTCTCTCTCTCTCTCTCTCTCTCTCTCTCTCTCTCTCTCTCTCTCTCTCTCTCTCTCTCTCTCTCTCTCTCTCTCTCTCTCTCTCTCTGTTTCCCTCTCTCTCCTCTCTCCCTCACTTTCGATTTCTCTGTCTTCCTCTTTGGTTATCTCTTTAACTGTCTATTTTGATTTTTCTCTTTTCTCATTCTCTCTCTCCCTTTCTGTGTCTCTGTCTATCCATATATCTATCTAGTTAGCTATCTTTCCAGTAATCCAACATACTATCAATTTATTTATCAAACTATCTTTCTGTCCTCTTCTTCCTCTCTTTCCTGACTGCTAGCTCTTTTGCTCCCTTTTTTTTAATTTGAACGTCTCCCAAGTTTCACAACGAATCTTACACAGAGATAGAGAAGTCTTGATAGAAGAGAATAGTGCAAAACACGTGCAAAACATGAAAGAGTTTGTCCCAAGCCTAAAACCATTTCCATTCGTTTAGAGTAAAGGCCTCTCTTGTGATAAGGGGGCGCGAAAGTTAGATTTTATAAGATGCAGGAGGAAAATGGAGCTTAATTTTCTTGGTGGCGAGGGAGGTTGACTCAGAGGCTGAGCTTTTTTTCCTGTGTACAAAGTAGAGGTGAGATGAGTAAAGAAATTAAGGTACAGCCTTGAGTGATTTAAAACTCAAATAAAGAGAGGTTGTCTAGATTGTTGAGGGATGGTGGGACTCGACAGTGTTTTAGAAGTAAGCTGTACTTTCTTTCTTTTTCCTGCCTTTTTATATCTCTTTCATACTTCTTCTTCTGCAACTTCTGAAAAGTATTCTTGTTTTTCCTTTTGCCCTGGCATATTTCCATCACCCCTTTTTCTTTTTATACTCTTCATTGTCTACATTAACTTTCATAAACATTTGCCCCACCCCCTTCCAAATAAATTAATAATAATCATCCCCACCAGCAACAACAACAACAACAACAACAACAACAACAACAACAACAACAACAACAACAACAACAACAACAACAACAATAACAATACATGAACAAAATTTAAATCAATTAAAGAAAATCCTTGAAAAAAATGCATTGGTTTAAGGAAATCCGAGTTGACAATCTTTTCACGCAACCCTTCGATAGAACCTTAAGAAAAGATCAGGCTGAGTTAAAATTTGTAAAGAGATATTGATATTCAAACATCTTTCGCGTTGAAATACATGTAAGATACACATCAATTACAGTATTACCAACGATATGTTAGTCATCAACAAAACAAACTAAATCTCACTAACTTAGGAAAGAATGCAGAGGTTGACCTCACCTGTTGTCCAGATACACCAGGGACAGGAAGTGACCATCTAGAATGAGCGTCAGCATGAAGGTTGCTATTCTCTCCTGCGGAAGTGCTGGCTTGTCTGCTTGGGTCTGCTGGAGGAGGTCCATCAAGCGATTGGTGCGGAGAGGCAAGGGTTGTGCAGCCTATATTGCTGCTATTAAATGTGCTTTTATTGTTATTGTTGTTGTTGTTGTTATTGCTGCTGTCCGAGTTGTTACTGTTGCTGTTGTTGTTATTGTTGTCATCATCGTCGTTGCTATTGTGTTTGTCTATTTCAAATGACGCCCCAGACTCCTCATCTTCGTTGACAACTGCAGGATAGATTAAACACTTTAGTGTAAATACTGATAAGATAATGAACTTTACAATCATACAAAACAGAGAGCTTAATAAGCGAAACAGGATATAATTCAACCAAAAGAAAGATAGATGCAGGAAATCAAATCCACGCAATCCGAGTTCTTCTTGATGAGCGCTCTAAGCACTCTGTCGATTCTGCGGCAACCAGTTTCTGTCGAGAAACCAGTTCTTTCTGATGGAATGGTACAAGGATAATGGTTTGTTTTATCCATTCATTAAAAATAGTATACCTTCAAGGTGCCCTTGATGGAAAATGGTTTGGTTGGTTGAATTCATCGAATTATTCTACTTTTATTGTTTATTTGTTGATTTTTTTTTTTTTTTTTTTGGTATTTTTTATTATTTAATTTTGCCTTGCAGGCCATGGTTTTATTCCCAAACGTTAGGTTGAGCACGCTTTTAATAGATTAATCTGTCAATCCTCAATAAGCAAAATGGTTGCGTCATATATTCACTCTATGATATTTGCAAGACTGAGGATTGTTGGTGAAATCCAGGCATAATAATAAAGACAATTATGTGCGGCTTTGACTAATGAGATTTATATCATGCCAATTGTGTAAGGAGTGGGTTTGAAAAGGTTGAGCTGAGCTCACCACAATAATTCGATCCCGCCAATGTCATTCCTTTTGTGGATCTTGAAAAGCATACCACTAGACAACATGTTATCTTCAATGACCGCAACTGCAGACAGAACACAGCACACCCCTCCCGGCAACATTATCACAAGTCCGAGGTTATCAGCGTCTATCACGGCGCTATCGAATATTCTAGTGCCTAATGACGCGAGATGATAAAACTTGTTCCTTTCCCTGAATTAAGACGAAGCATCTTACGACACCACCCATTGTCAAGGATGCTCTTAACTGTTTATATCAATAGCCTGTGAGGCCATTTCTCAGTTCTCTTGTGACTTTCTGTTCCTGCTGCTGCTACAACTACAACTACTACTACTACTACTACTACTACTACTACTACTACTACTACTACTACTACTACTACTACTACCACTACTATTACACTACTATTACTATTACTACTACTTCTACTACTACTACTACTACTACTACTACTACTACTACTACTACTACTACTACTACTACTACTACTACTACTACTACTACTACTACTACTACTACTACTACTACTGTTAACGCAGACATCATGTCCAACAAGAGGAACCGCTATTTCCACTACAATTACAAAACTGCTGGTGCTTCTTATTGTGCTCTTTTTCCCTCTCCACACGACTAGTTATTTTTTTTTCTATTTATATGTTTTACCGCAGTTAAGGTACAGTAAAGTCAGCTTTTATATTTGAAGTTTTGCTCCCTAGTCCCTTTCCAAACTTAAATCATTGGGAAAAAGGAAATGTAAAACAAATTTATAAACATTTGCTTAATAGAGAAGACATAAGATAGAAAGAAAATCAGAAAAGGGGTGGATGGTGACGGGGAAAGGAAAATATCCAGGGAAGCACATATGGATTTCAAGACTGAGATGAAGAGAGAGAGAGAGAGAGAGAGAGAGAGAGAGAGAGAGAGAGAGAGAGAGAGAGAGAGAGAGAGAGAGAGAGAGAGAGAGAGAGAGAGAGAAAGAGAGAGGGTGGGGGGGGGGGGAGGGAGAGACAGACAGACAAACAGGCAGATCAGACGGTCAGGGACAGACAGATAGAGACAGAGAGAAAGACAGAGACAGAGAGGGACAGGCGGACAGATAGATAGAGACAGAGAGAGACAGAGAAGGACAGGCGGACAGACAGACAGACAGACGGGCAGGTAGGCTAATGTTTGAAAGGTATAGATCAGTTACATTGTTTTTTCAAGCGGCATCAAATCATAAAAGCTCTGGAAAATAGAGTGGTTCAACATAGACTTAAACTGATTTTTAAACACACAATTGCTTATAACATTTAAGAGGGTCAACCACGCTTCCATCCCGATCTCTGCTTATAAAATAAAAAGCAGGGTTCAATCAATCTGTAGCCATGCATAGGGAGTGCGTTGAGCTGGAGTCACAGAGATGAAGAGGAAGAAGAAAAAATGCATATAATATCTGGACAACAGAAGGAAGGAGATGATGATGAACTGTTGAAACATGACAGGTACCGGGCGTGTTGTGACAGCATCACCTTCTCCTCGGTCATGATTCTCTCTTGGCGGCTAGTAACATCAGGTGAAAAAGTAACATCCTAAAGCTTCGCGTGTTGCATCGTAAATACGGGCACGAAATAAGAGGAAAGGGGATGAACAATGTTAAGACTCAGACAGAAAAAAAATAGTAGGAAAAGATAAGGTAAAGAAGAGAAAGCAGAGGG
>JAWDGP010004277.1:1425000-1450000 GCA_033675545.1 Elysia crispata | reverse complement strand
GTGAGTGTGTGGGTGCGAAAGACAGGTGTGGAGCAAAAGGGGAGACGGAGTATAGGCTGAAGGGGTGACAGAGCAAGAGCAAAGAGTGTCGGTGTGTTTGTGCGTATGAGAGAGGAAGCGAAACCCATAAACTATAACTCAATTTTGAGCAATCGTGCCAGTGACGCAGCAGGCCAGGTTGACAGTAAGCTGCTCTTACATCTGCATATTCTGGGTATATCATATCCGCCTTCCGCGCCTTTCGTTTATTTACACACGTACACACGTTCACACCCACAGTTCATCAATGAAATAAAGAGTATGTGACATGTGCCTTAGTAACGAAAAAAAAACCAATTAAATTCCACTGCGAGCCTGTAACGTGTAGGCCATATAACACAATAAAATGAAACGACCATCTTTATTCTATAACTATTTCAATTTAGTTTTTGATAGCCTCAGGTAAAGTTCATCTTTAGCATGCCGGCAGGTAAATCGTCAAATAATATATTGGCTAGCGATGCAACCATGTAAGTGTATGGTACAGGTGACTTCATCTTTTTTGAAGACAAAGAATAAAACTAGGAAATTATTAAGCAAGAAACACATGGGAAGTCTAAACACTAAAAAAGTTACTTTTTTATCAAAATGGTGAGGACATTAGAAACAGAGAGCATGGAAGTATTGGAATTCCTATTCAATTTCAATGAAGAAGACAAGATAATGCACATGATATGGTCAAGGGAAAAGAAAAACTTATGTTTTACGATGATTGCCGATTTACTATATACTTCAGATTCATAAAGAATGCTAACTTGGCAATCCGAGATCTATAGATTAGATAGCAAATGGACAAGGAATATATTTCTAATACTCATTTGAAGTCAGTAGATTCCGATCTTAAAATCTTGATAAATATGATTTAAATATCTCATTGTTTCTCTCAGTACGCTGTTATAGTATCCATTGACAAACAAGAGAAGCGTGCATATATAAGCAATATCACACACCTAATACAACTTTTTGATGAGGAATTCGAGACTTAAATATTCATGGTCATGTTTTACTTCCAAAAGCTCCGAAGAAATTTTGATCCATCCAACCTACCTCCAAGCCGGAAATAAACTATTTATAGATTATCAACCAGTAAGCCGGATATATTGTCAGAAAATGTCCATTGTCGGCCATCTTTGCCCACTTACCTCACCTGCCAACGGATGCCTGAGTGTGTGGTAAGCCGTTATCTTGCCGCTCTCCCTGAGCCCTGATACGGCCTGGGATCTAGGAAAACCCAGCCACTCAGAACCCGATATTTGCTTTCATCTCATAAACTTATTTGACACGGGTTTGCGCTGTGACGTGAGCTATTGTCCCGGCGATAAACCTCAGCCTCTCCATCTTTACCTCCAGCCTTTCCCATCCACCCTATGGTCGGATAACCAAAGTCTCGGATAGTCGGTATAGACTGCTAGAATCTTGTTCTAGGTTTTATGGCGTTCTAGAAAGTCAACCTGAAGCAACTGATAAGATTGAGTTTGTAAATTTCAGAGGAGGGGAATGCTGCTGCTATCAAATAAAGTGAATTGCGAGGCATTCTTTATAATGTATAACAAAAGATATCTCGGTAAAACCAGAAACGAAAATTTATATTATTGAAAGCAGGGAGACGCATTCATTATAATTATGTTAATGCAAGAACGAATTTCTCCCGAAACAGTTTTTGAACGGGAAATTTGTATTAATATGAAGAACGAATATTTTATAATCGTATTTCAAATGAACATTGGACCATATAGCTATTTTAATCATGGTTCTATCCACTAAATATCATTTACGCGGCAATACCTTTTAGACGGAATCATGTCCCCTGTCCGGCTCGGCATGAAGTTTGCTTGGGTGTTTGATGCATGGCGGAATTTTTTTTTTTTTTAATTAGATGGGTTTTTTACGATCCCAAAGTATTTTCTGATTGTGCTGGACATAAAATTTTAGCCTTTGTCTTATAACTCAAAATAAAAGAAAAACATTGTATGAAATTCAATGAAAAAAGAACAGCAACGCGCGGGAAAAATCCAGTGTAAAGTTTGACATCGACAACATAATCCATGCATCGTCTCCGACGCTTCTTATCACAGCGTCTAACGCAATAATGTATTCTATATACGTCTCTTGAACTCTAAAACAAAAGATGTGGACCATTTCCTTTTCACGATTGGTGTATTTACTTTTGCATAAATCGGTTGTCTTTTCATGATGTTCTTTTGGAGCTTTTATTACTAGCTTGAAACGCAGGGCCATGGAATAAAGATTTTTACCACGCATACTCCCTGTGTGATTCGATTGAAAGACGACACCAAACTGGTTAAAAACTGTGGTCCAAACCGTTCTGATTTTAATTAAAAATCAGATATGGTTCGACAGAAAACCTTAAGATTGGAAGAATAGAGTTGTTTATAAATCTCGAGTGACATAGATTAGGCTTGGACTTCGTAGATCTTGTCAAACTGGTCGACACAGACCTGGTTGCCTAGGCAATGGTTCTATAATAAAGTTATTGCATTTTGTGAGGTGGAAATATGTTATGTGGATGTGTCTATTACGGTATCTTGTCTGTGTAAATCTGCGCGATTTGTCTGTATGCGGGCAGATACCTGGTGGGCATTGTCACAACTTACTGTCTAATGCATTACTTTTCAAGCTTTTGAAAATCTATTTTTCTATCTATCTCCTTGTCTATTTGTGTGTAAATATATCTTTCTCCGTAGCAAATGTTTATCCGTTTCTTCTGTTCCTCATTGTCCCTCTCTTCTCTATTTCAGTTTTTTTTTTCCTCCCTCTCTCTTTAAGTCAACCCATGTCTCTCTCTTTCTCTATAATTGTCATTCCATCAACTCTCTTTAAGCCTCTCTTCCTTTTGCTATCTACCAGCCTTCCTTAGCGCTCTCTTTCTCTCGCAATGCCCCGCACCATCTCCCTCTTTCTTTCTCGCTATCTTTGACTTTGTTTTATCGCCCCATCTTTTTTCTTTCTCTTCCCCTACATCTCTCTATCTCTATCACTTTCTTGAATCATCTTGACCTGGAGACCGACCCTCCATCCTCTGTCCCTGATACTTGTATCTGATAAAATACCTGAGTGTCATCTGTCAGGTTCCCACTTCCCAGAAGCAAAGAGGAAGATGGGTTTGCCTGGATTCTCTGGTTTTTGCCCAGCATCTCACACCAAGATAACAAGCTCACTTCTAGTGGCTCTACACCTTAAGCCCTATCGCAACTCTCCGATCTCTATCACAAACCAAAATAATTTGTTAATAAGGCGCAACGTACAAAAATATGACACAGTCCTTCTCTTATCTCGTGTGTTTTTGTTATATCTAAGCTGTTGTTTTTGTTGTGTGATGTAGAATGCATCCTTTATGATAAGACCAGCAACATGCAAAGAAACCATATTTTACACGTTCTATATGCTCCGTCCAGAACGTACATACATGGAGTTTCTTCGCAAAAACATGAGTTAGGAAATAAAAATAATGAAAGATAATGAAAGCCTGATGTAAATTTAGAATTCAAAATAATCGACAGAGAAGTAAGCATTAATTAAACTGAGCATTTGAAAGGTACGTTGCGGCTTTATTATTTCAAAATTAATTATCTTTCAATTAAAATAAAAGGGCTTCATAATGCCTAAAAGCATGTCTGTCCACGTGTTAAACCTATGGGACGTTAAGCAGATCATAACTATTATGTGTGCAGCTCCATCCCTCTTCGTGCTCCGTCATCTCTCTATTTCTCCTGCCATAAATTCTCTTCCCCCTATCGCTTGTACATCAATAATTATCGCTCCGTCTCATGTTCCATCTTGATTTATTCCTCTGCCTTTTTGTTTCTTCATTTCATTTCTTCTCTTTTTGCACCAATTCATTTTGTGTGACATTCTAATTACCGCTCCATGTACCTCTTCCAATCATTGTTGATACCTCTTTTGACCCCAGGTTTAATCTAGAAAAGCAGAGGATGATAATTATTATTTTGTTTAGTCTAATGACATCGCCCATCCAGTCAGCTAGAAAACTGGATTGTTTGAGGTTGCGTCAATCAAGCCACACATACTTGAGCCTACAAATCCATTACCAGTAGTGAGATTTGAACTCAAGACAAAAACACAAACCTCTTGAGTTTGAGAGAGGATTTTGTCACTATAGGTCATCAAGTATAGAGTAAAACCTGAGTAAGAGTGAACAGAGTGCAAAGCGTGAATTAGAAAAAATAACTTTGGAATGACATGTGTGACCACCATGCTATTTTAGATTCATATTTCACAAAGCTAACTTTCCACAATTCAGGTCTCCTAAAGTCTTGATTGTTTGTTTCAAAGACATTGCTCCAGATGTAATAATTAATTCACTTGATCATAGTTATTGATTAGTGAAATGCATAAGTTTTTCTAAATCGTTCAATAGAATTGAAAAATTAACACTGAGCAGAAAAAGAATATAGTCGTTTTTTTTGTTTTGGTTTTGGTTTTTGTTTTTTGTGGGTTGTTTTTGTTTTTCCGCGTTTGTTAATTTTAAAGACTATTCTCAATCACTGAACTTATCATTTTAAGTTGTGTATCAATGTGGTAGAAATATTTCGTGGGGACAGAGGGAGAAATCTGATAGCCATCTAAGTGAGCGGGCCGAGAAAACATTTTGTAATTTTTTTTAAATCTCATAATTAAAAAAAAAGATAGGCTTAATTTCCATTCTCTTTAAAATATTTATAGAATGAGAACTATTTTCTTATAGTGGCAGCCTAAAACATCGGCTCAAGAAAATCATGTTTAATGATTAACGTTTTCACGTGAGCAAAAAAAATAAATAAAAATGAATTATGAAAAATTCCACTGCCCACAAACAGCCTTAATCTAATTTGCTCATTAATTTTGGTAATCATTACAGATAATCAGCACGCATATTGACAAATACCCCGAGAAGTGCACGCATAATTCTCAATCTTCATTAGGCTACATCCGCTCTGAACCGCCGCCATTATTTGCCCCGTTCATCGCTGAGTTATCATTTTAAACATCGTCTACTTTCGTGGTTAGACATAGCGATATCAAAGTTTTGTATAAATGCGGGAGGGAAAAAAAGAAAGATGTGAGGATCTGAAGGAGTAAAAGATTGACATGTTGTCTGAGCTGTGCGGTTTGATGGGCGATAGGTCGATCAAGAGAGAAATCAAAAATGATAATGAAATTCAATTAACTTAAAGAGAGAGCTTAACGGGAACATTTTTGTTTTCTGAAAAATTGAATTCGAGATGCTTACATGTTTGTAGTGCCCGTAGAACAGAAACTCTTTGGAGTCTGCCAAATTTATAGCGGAATAGAGGGTGCTCACATGACGTTTGAACATAGGAAGGAAAAATCGAGACGATGCCTTAAGTTACGACTGTTGTCCATATGTCCCCATGGTCGCTCTTGACATATTAGGTGAAGATCTAATGATCCTGGGACAACTTCCCGATTTTCACCTGTGTAGGTAGAAATCCGGTTTTGTGCATCAACCACTGTTGTTCGTATATCTCGAGGGTTTTATTTTTATCCACAATCATGCCATCCGCACTGACACGTCTCTACTGAGTCATAGAAGAAGCAACGCAGGCAGATTCAATGTCATCGAACTATATAAGATGATCTCTATGGCTGGTGACCTTGTTTAATGCTCTATTGAAGTTCTAACAACTCTAGCAGTTTTCTAAATCAATATGATGCCATTGCGAATGGGAAACCCCCATTCATTCCTTGACCCCCAACTTCGTGTGATAATATTTCCTTAATTTTTAAACTAGTGGTTGGTCTTCTGTTTTTTTCCCTTACAAATCATCACGTATGAAAAGGCTCTTTTTAAAAAAAAAACACGGCAAGAACAATAGTTTTGAAACTTCATCAAAACGTAGTACATATTGAACAGGTCTGTACCGACAAATAAAGAGTATTGCGCTACCAGTAAATATAACTAGTTCCAAAATAATAAGGCTTTGAACTTAAGACAGCTACAGGTTGAATTGATGTCAGCAACACCTGGTTAGACAGAATCCCAGCAGGACATCCAAGGGGCGAACGACTAAGTCAAGTGCATAACCCGAATAGGTCAAAGGTTACCACGGTACATTACGTCAGTGCAGCATATTGGTGCATCTGAAACGGTCGCTTGAGATGCTCATTGACAGGAGTGGAAAAGAATAAAGTTGGAAGAAATCCATGCCTCCGAACTCAATCTATTTTATATTATTAAAAGGCGAAGAAAGTTGACGATGTATGGCGAAGAGGTAGCTGGATATAGTTAGTAAATAGGTAGATAAGTAAGGTGGTAGATATAGTGGAAGACTCGGAATGAGATGTGTATACACACACACACACACATATATATATATGAGAAGATAAACAGAAATGCCAGAAAGAAGACAGATTCACAAGGAGAAAAAGAAATAGATAAAATATTTTATAATTGTAAATTATGAGGCATGACAATGGCACAATAAGATGGATGGATGGATAAATAGATAGATAGGTTGATGAACGAATGAGTAAATACAGTTTACAGATTAATGCGAATAACTGATCAAAGCGCTCAACTGCTGGAGCTTTTCAATAGTTGTAGGCGATCTTACCTTAAAAATCTCTTCATGAGAGATAGATAGATAGATAACTAAGCGAACGAATGAGTTGATAGAAAGATAGATCATAACTAGATAGATCTACTTTATAGATGAATAAAGTTTAGCAAGAAAGAAACAGGTAGTTAGGTAGATAGATGGATTGACAGATTTAATAGATAAAAAGATAGGCAGCGTGAAAGATAAATAGATAAATGGATATATTGAGAGATCTTTTACATGGTGTTTCAGAAGAAAGAAGGAAGGAAAAAAGAGAAGATATAAGGGGAAAGTAGGAGAAAAGAGTGAGAAAAAGAGAGGGGAAGAAGAGAGAAAGAGACAATAAGATCAATGTAGGTAAAGAAAGAGATGACAGAGAGAGAGAGAGAGAGAGAGAGAGAGAGAGAGAGAGAGAGAGAGAGAGAGAGAGAGAGAGAGATTGGGGAGGAGGGAGATAGACAAACTCATGTTGACACATACAAATACAAACACCTGAGGGTAAAGAAATACAGAGACAGACAGACAGAATCAGAGACAGAAAGAAGTGAAATTGGAGTTAGATGAAAATATAAGAGATAGAGAATAAGAGAGAGAGAGAGAGAGAGAGAGAGAGAGAGAGAGAGAGAGAGAGAGAGAGAGAGAGAGAGAAACAGAACGGGAATACAGAAAAAGTAGGAGGAATAGATATGTCGAGAGGGAAAAAAATGACAGGGAGGGGCAAGAGAATATGAGAAGGCGATGTTGATAGGCAAAAGGAAAAACTGAGAGAGGATGAAAAAAAGTAAAAGAGAGAGATTATGCATTTGATTGTATGCATGTGTGTTTATAGGAATGTCTGAGCGAGAATAGATAACTCAAAATAGCAAAGGCCCAACTTAGAGCCAACTATAAGGAAATATACAGAACAATCGGTAATATCAGAGTATAAAATCTAGCACACACCCACACGCACACTCACAAACAATTTATAATAAACTAATGTGCTCGGATATAGAAACCAATACGATAAAAGAAAATCTTACATCTTATGATTTTTCAGTTTACTTTAGCTAGTACAGAGAGCAAGCTGTTGGGATGTTTATGTTTTGTTAAGCCTTTGTAATCTTTGCCTGACAGGTCCGTTGCAATACAAAGGATCTATGTCTCTGAAATAAAGAAGAAAAAGATTTACCTGTTGGTGTACCAGGTCTCGCAGTCTCTGTGGTTATTGATGGTCAGAATAGGGGGGGGGGGGGTTCTCTCTAAATAGGATATTGGGGAGGGGTCTGTTCTCACGAATGTTATGGCATTTTGTGAGCTTTGTTATCTAACAGCTAAAAAAAGAAAGTGGGTGAATATTTTATTCCTTGTTTACCGCTACACATCCCGCATTTGCACGTCTTGGTGCACCAGTCCTTCCATTGGGAAGATCCGCTCCATACCTCCAACTCTCCATCATGTTGGTGGCATGAAGTTCTATCAACCATAATTGTTTTTCGCTTGAGCGCTTGTGTGGAAACGTTATTAAGACCTAGTGTTTTTATCTTTTTTTCCCCAACCAAAATGACCAGAATGACCCATAATGACCTATTGCGCAACTAAATGAAATTTTGTTTCTCGGCAAATATCTATTTATGACATGAGAGATCAAGTTTATCTTTAGTGTCTGTGAGCTTGAACGTGCGCACCAAGACCTGTAGTGGTTTTTTCTCGTGAGGTCAAATCGTGCCGACGAGACAGAATGTAGGTCCTCTTCTTCTGATCTCTTCCTCCCTGACGGGGGCGGAAAGTGTGAGGTCAGTTTTTAATGGAGGTTAGTTGTCAAACTATTTCAAGCTTCAGTTCTACAAAGTTTTGTGTTGTTTAAGATATCTCGAGCAGTTTTATGAAGACGATGCAGCTGTGTTGAGGAGGTAGGTCTTTGTCAGGTCGGAGATTCAGGGTGTAATTGTCAACCTGGCGGGGTCGCCATGACCCGTCAATGTTTTTGTCTGCGACTGCCATGGACGCTGAGCCGGGGACGCTGTGACATAGTGTTCTGGGGGGTGTCTGATAGGGAGGAGGGGGAGGAGGAAGAGGAGAAATCTGCATAAAATTAAAGGTGACCTGAGGACGAGGCCTTGTGGCCGCAAGATGGAGGCGTCTCTGGGATTTCAAGAACAATGGGAGACAAATCTTCCATGATCTTCAATCTTTGGCGGCTTAATAAAAAGTGCGTGGGATTGCTTAGTTTTCTACGGCCGACTCATCTGTATCCAGCCGAATGCCGTGGACCCGGAGAGATAGGATGAAGGCTCAAACAGCGCTGGGTTTCTCTGACCTCGGTGATCGTAAACCCAGCCGGGACAAAAGCTGGAGGAGTATCACACAAATTTGACCCAACCCCAGACACAGCTCACACAGGCAGGGAAGAGAGTGACGGTTGGACCCTTTTTTTTTTAACTTTATTGTTTTGGCAGTGAGAATAGACCTGTTCACTCCAGTGCTTGCTAGCATCAAAAAACACGGCTCAGATTGAAAGAGGATAATTATGCAATGCGTCAATGCCAGAGTGTTGGTCAGGCGATTAAGGAGATGGAGAAAAAAGTGAAGGAAGATTTTTGGAACTAAGGCTGCAGCTGAAGAGCTGTGGGGTTGGAGGGAGGCTCTAAGTCAAACATTTGGCATAAAGGGAGGAATCTGAATGTTGGCATCGAAGATGAGCATGTAAGAAAAAATTAATTTTGTAGCATAGGACGGTTTGAAAGAAAGGGTGGAGAAGTTTGAAACGAACTTTGTCTTAAAGTCACACGAGGCCTTGTGGACATGAATCAGCCTAAGATACTCAAGGCATCCGAAGACTCCAGTATGTGGAGTACGTGGAAAGAAAAACTTAATGAGCACGAGGCGCCCCGCGTCTCCTCTAGCGAAGACAATGCACGACAGCGAGCACGTGCCTCTACAAGATTTCTCGGTTAAAACATTTAAAGTTAAATTTGTTCTTTGGTTCAACCCAAGGCGTAAAATATCGTAGTTCAAATGTTTTCGAAGAGGATTATGCAGAGATCCAGAGCATCCGGTTTAGTAGATAAGAAGCTTTTGTTGTACTTTCTATTTCCAAAAGTTTGATCAAGCTTTGGAACTCTATATTTCCTCATTTTCCAACCGCTTCCCCCTCTCCCGCCCCTCCCCCCCCCCCCCAAAACAAATTATCAACTGCAGCACACTACCTATAAACTTTCTGCACAAGATGCGGACATGAGTCAGATAAAATGTATGGTTTAGTGATGTGATAAGCAAAATTAAATTGTTGAAGTCTTGCATTTAAATCTAGAATATACCACGTATAGATTTTGTGCTTGTGGCGATTAATTGTACAAATTGGTGAACTTGTTATGACAGTAATGATGCTGATTATTTCTATTTCATAAAGGATAATATTATTATAATTATTATTAATGTGATTGTAATGTGAAGATGGTAATAGAAATGTCGGTTGTAGAGAAAATTGATTGTGATGTGAAGATGATAATATTGATTATAAGGATGAAGATGATGTTGGGACGGTAGTGGTGGGGATGGAGATGGAGGTGGTGGTAGTGATGTGATATCTATAATGAAAGAGAGGATATTCAAGTGACAATTATAAAGGTATCTATGCCGATGAACATGAAATAAATAAATTTAAGTTTGATGGTGATGACGATGCTGATAATGATGAAAACAAGGAGGATAAAACAAGCTGGATTTTCAAACAGCCACGATAATTACTTTTAGGAGCAGCAGCAGTAATGAATTGCTCAAGAAGCCACGAAATGATCGTGTCAGCTTTGTTAAAACAACATCTTATCAGTCTCCGCTGACAACTCTTCTATCATGCCTTGCATTTGCCTTAACAATCGTGTTGTTCCTAACATTACCTTTATTGCTCGCCATAATGAAAAATCAGAACGATCGGTATAAAGTGCCACAGGGAGAACAGGCCTTTCTTAACTAAGGCTATTTGTGACACAAACTCTAGCCAAATTAAAAGTAAAACCGAAGGGAAAACAACAGAATAACCAAGGCCACTAACAGCACCTGAATGTTGTCTCGCCTAACAATGTCCCTCGGTCTACCGAATGATACCGGGTCCCAGTCCCGCACAATCAGTAAAGACATTGGGGCTCCGCCCTGAACCACCCTGCTCGTAGGACGTGCACGGCACCCTATTGCGACAAGCAGAGGCATTGGAAAAACAGAGAAAGTGATGCGGGAGGTAAGGATAAGGGGGAAAAAATCTGCTGGGTATTATTTCTAAAATCCTTGGGAATGTGTCACGGACAAGGGCAAGGTGACCTCCTATAATTTTCGGGGATTAAACTCAAAACCAAAACACGTTTTCTTTTCTTTCATTACTTTGCACTGAGGCGTCTTAGCCACATTTCGATCTAACCATACTGCAGCCCATCCGTGTTGCCCAGACATGCAGCTTTCACGTCATCAACATATCGGTGGGGAATAATGATTGTGGTGCAGGTCATGCTACCCTCGTTTTACTCTTCCTCTCCTTTGCGTTATATTGTTGTGCGGTGTGCCCTAACGTGCATATAATTATAATACCAGCAAGACAATGCATTCGTTGGGACTGAGTAATCCGTCCAATAATTATCACTTTTGTTTCTATTACGTAAGATGTAATTATGTTATGTGAATTTTACTTATGCTAACTTGTTGAAAAACAGTTATCTTAAACAGAGCATTTTCCCATTATCAACAAAAAAAAACAAAAACAAAAAAAAACAAGAAAAAATAGTTGAACGCTTTTTATGTTGTTCCTTTGATGTTTGCTTCCATTTTTTTTCAGTGCGTATTATCAAACGAGCCTCAGTTGGAAAATAAAAATATACTCACCATTCTCAAAAGTTTGTAGATTCTGGAAACAATCCGATCAGTTCGGGTGGGAGTTCTACCTGAGATCAATGCTGATGAAGAATATTTATGAGTAGCAATAACCGTTACTCAAAGTGATTTTTCTAGTGCAAGAAATATAAACTCTTTAACGGCTGATGGATCACAACTTTTGACACGAAGAGAACAGGTTTGTAGTAAGTGACGAATACTGGTAACCAGAAAATGTTGGATTAAGAGGTGTGACATCATCGAGGGCCGACTATTTCTTTTCCATCTCTCAGTTTGACATCTTTAAAAAAAAATCAGTCACTTAACTTTCGCTGATCGAGATAAAACTAGCTTATAAAGTTTACCATGAGTCTAAATCCTACTTTATGGGCTTGTCCTTACATAAACTTTTGTCGTAAATATTCTGATGTATTATCAATTCTATATTTTTGCTGGGTTTTTTTTTTATACCCATATCATTTCAAAATGAGCAGACATTTAAGTCTATGCTTTATAAATATAAGGCTATCGAAGTAAAAAGGAAACAAAACACCGTGTTTCGTAGCTACTGAATTTTAAAAAATGACGTACCGACTCCGTCATAAAAGATATTGTTTCAACCGAATTCATAAGGACGTGTAATCGAAAAGTTTATAATTTGTTGACAGATGGAAATGAACACCGGTCAAATTTAAAACTATAATAAATATATTTTCTATAAGAACAAAGAGGTTTCGTTTTTGAGATTTGAAAGAAAGTAGAACCTGATTGAAATCGAAAAAGGTGAACATTGCTGAATCTAAAAGTAACTGGACTCACTAGTCATATAAAAACCCGCCCCACCCCCTTTCTCTCTCTCTCTCTCTCTCTCTCTCTCTCTCTCTCTCTCTCTCTCTCTCTCTCTCTCTCTCTCTCTCTCTCTCTCTCTCTCTCTCTCTCTCTCTCTCTCTTTCTCTCTCTCTCTCTCTCTCTCTCTCTCTCTCTCTCTCTCTCTCTTGCTCTCTCTCTCTCTTCCCCTGCTTTTGTGGATAAACATAGATATCCAATGCGTGTTAATAGCGCTTGGAGTTTGGATTTTCGTTTGACGATGGGTTATACCGATGCTTCCCATTTCAGGTGTGAAAAAATAATCAATTGTCACTATTTTATGTATAATCATCTATTAAACTATATGATATGAACATACAATCATTATAGAATAAAAATAACGCAGAGAAAGGTTGTGTTGCATGCAAATTTTGATATGTTTTGTTGGCATTTTTTCCCAAGAAAAATGGAATATTATTTTGTTCGACGGAGTAGATTAATGAAAGTATCAAGCAAAAAGATAACCACTTTTTGTGAAATCTCCTAGGCTGTCCTACATGGCTTTCAGATAAGATAATGTGAGACAGGCAAGAAGACAAACAAAGGCGTGCTTTTCTTGTGAAATTGATGGTGAAATGAGAGAGCACACAGGACAAACAAGGATTCAGAAGGAAAAAAAAAATGAAGTTGTTGCATAGTTTAGAATTTCAAAACAGACAGGAACAAAAAAGAAAAGAAAAGAAAAAGATAAATTTTACACAATAAGCTTTTTTTTATAAAGATGTCTAGCCCACAGAGCATAGAGTAAAGGCTGCCTTATCTTCTCATAGTTATATTTGGTAAGGAACTGGAAGAAAACAAAACTAGTATTTCCCCTTGATTTTTTTTTTTTTGGGGTTGTCTCCCCATTTTTGCGAGCTTCGATGTTAAAAGTTGCGATGATAATTGTTCAAGTAAAGTTTTGGAATTTCCAGTTTCGTACAAAAGATGTATAAATCTGCATTATAAATGCTCATTGTTTAACAGGTGTGAGTATATAAATAACAATGTCGTACAGCAAAGTTAAAACGAAAAACATTCTGAAAAATCCTCATTGTTAAATACAAATAATAAAAGAAACAGTATCAAGCAAGATGTTATGATACTTTATTTAAGTGAAAAAACACAGACTGCAACTAAGGTGGATTTTGATAACCCGATAGTAAAATAGTTCAAACATAATGGGATTTGCTCTAAGAAAGAGAAGCATATTTTAAAAAAGACGAGAGAAACGGAGAAAACAAACGTCAATAAGTACCTCTAAACTATGTTCAAGAAAGAAGGAAGAGGGATGGAAAAGAAAGACAGGAAAAGACCGAATGAGATAGAGACACACAGTCACGCAAGTTATATAGATATAAATATAAAATCAAATAGAAAAACAAGGTGGTTAAAGAAAGACGGGTTGGGGGGAGGGGCATTAATGACAGAAAAAGATCTAACAAAGGTAATTATATGGATCGCGGGATATGAGATTAATGAGGGCTGGAAAATGAAAGTAAAACAAATGTAGAGGGATAAGACCGGGAGCTTTGATTTTTCAGACACGAATTCTTCTCCACCCTCTTTGTCTCACTGACATTCCTAGACAGTGAGGCTCGTGGGTGTCAGAATTGTTTTAGCGTTTCTGATTCTGGGGACGAAAAGAGGCAATCTAAATTCAACACATCGCTGTCTTTTAAAATAGCAAAGATAAAGTCAAACCTGAGGTTAAAGAGGCCAAAAAAGACACTCCATACATCAAACTTTCGTCTGCCATCTAATCTATCACGATCATCGTCATCATCACCACCATCATCATCATCATCAACATTATCACCATCATCATCATCATCATCATCATCATCATCATCATCATCATCATCATCATCATCATCATCATCATCATCATCACTCTTAAGGTCTGTTTACTTGAATAGCGTAATAATTTGAAATCAATTTTAAAGTCTGTTATTTTTTTATTGTTCTGTTTTTCTATGTTTGTATGTTTTTTTCCTTTTTTTTTTCTGATTCTCAACTCAGTAGATTAAAGCCATTGTGATTTTACAGACGTTAACCAATGGAGCGTCTTTTGCCATGAACCTCTTCTTTAAAATTATAAACAATTGTAGAACACCGGGTGGCTCTGTGGGGTGACCATCACGCGTTCAGCACAGATCCTCCACTTTCCTATCTCTGCGTGGCCAAAGGAGCACCTGGGGCCTGACGGGGGCTTGATGGGCTCTCTGATTCTCCAAGAAAAAGCACACTGCACTGGCATTGTGCGTTGTTATTACCTCTGGGTTTGAATTTAAGGTTTTCATACTCTTCAGGCAATATGCGCAAGAAGAAGTCCTTCAAAGTTACAAAGAATCCGTCAATTGTTGCAAAGATACAATGAGATATGGAGACATTTAGTTTGACAAAGAGACAGGACCTAGTGTGGAAAGAGAGATAGTGGTAGAGTAAGGAACAGGAATAGAATAAGGAAGATGGAGATAATTAGGGAAAAAGAAAAACAAAATGTGAGGTCAATACAAAATTAGGCTTTAGAAGATAAATAGTGGCCATTATCTCAAATTCTTGAACATCACATAAATCAAATAGATGAAAGAGAGACTAATATATGAAGGGAAAATCGGTGAGCAGAGGCGATTATTATTGAAAATTGCGCACAGAACATCAACACCGGCCTTTTATTCTTAAAAGCATCAAGTGAATTCAAGAAAATTTAAAATACTTCAGCTGCGGTAACTTAAAACAATAGCGAGATGGAAGCAGTGCTCTGCTTCCTCTAACATTTCTCTTCACTACCCTTTCTCATTCCAAAGCTTCCTTCATCGTGTTCTCATCTTTTCTTTAACTCGTCCTCACGTCCATCTCCACCCATAATTGGAAAAAAATTACATGTATCATTAATTTTCGGCGGACCCTTTCAGAGATTTTTCCTTGATGGAATGGATTTTTTTTCATTTAACCATTCAGAAACTGTGCCCATTTTCCGCAGACGTACAGAACAATCTCGTGTAATCATGATCTAGCTGTAGTCACTCGACCTTCTGACCAAAGGTTTTTGGGTTCGAATACTAATAAGATAGAAGCAGGATCGAGAAAATTATAATGGTCAGAGAAACATCTTGTCAATACGTTATAACGGCGGCATGTTGTTTGTTTATAGTTGAGCATATTAGTGGATGTAGCATCTTTTTCAGAAAAAGGCTATCATGTCATCCCCTACTCTACAAGGCATCAGTCTATGCAAGAAAAGGTACGCTTTATTTTCCCTGTTTCAATGTTAAACCTTTAACAACAGGAACTCTGGTTCAGGGCGTGCTCAGATGAAAGAGCTGCCCTCTAACAGCTGGGTGCTGATTTTCCCCTGACCCTCCTTCTATTGTCCGAACTGTTTGACTTTTCTCCACCTACTACGTCTGCCTCTCACACAGGCACTCTCTTGTCCGCACTGTTCACTATTGCCCATCACAGCTGGGCCAGTCTCCTCCTTCATTATTTTCATCATGGTATCAAAGTAACATAGATTTATGGCACGGTTTAACTTCTGTTTCCTTGGTGGTAAACACACTATGGAAGTTTGAACTGTGGAATCACGCGGCTGAATGCCTGGGCGGGCATCGTTTGGGCGGCGGCCATTCACAAAATACAAGGACACACAACACTCACAGGTGGCGAAAATATTAATCTGAAATAAATTCCTGAGGCTTAGACCAATAAAGAAACAGAGAGAGTATTTTTTCCCTGTGACTAATTTGTTGTAAGACCACACACAGGCTTACGCTCTAGATCCTTGATCTTGGCACCTAGTTTAAGATCGCGATGTTATGCTCAAAGCAAGTTTTTGTGTGTCTCGAAAAAGCTCTTCCCGAGCTCCACAATGATCTTAGTTACTGTTGCCATTAGTCATTATTTCGCTGCAGCTGGACTGTCAAGATAGGAAAGTTTGTTTCAGGTTGCTCTATCATTATGCACTTCATGCAATCGCCCAGTGCAAAAGATCGAGTATCTCTGCATCGAAAAGTAAATGTCCCTTAATTCAAAATCACTGTCTCACATAACTGAAGTTTCTCCTTGGAATTTTAATTTTTTTTTCTATCGCTGGATGGATAACCTTCAAATAATATTGAAATAATAAAAGAAAATATAAAAGATCTTAAAACTTTCGATGTTCTGTTCAGACATAGCAGTGTGTATTATAAATACTGTATATACTGTGCAAAAGAAAAGCTCACACAAACACTCTTCATTTTTTCGTTCATTTTGAAAAACCAACCCTTATCTCCACCCTTTTTCCAAAAAGGAAAAAAAAATTAGAACTGCTCTTTGCATCCTGCTGGGCCAGCAGCCTCAGACAGATTATGAACAAAGTACTTGAGTCATCATGAAGACTCTTGTTGTGTGGAGCCCATTTCAGTGACCATAGGGTACGGATCATCGCAAAAGCTTTGAGATCAGAAGGCGGTCAGGGCTTTCTCGTAATCTCCCTCGCTAGTGGACGCCTCAACTATTGTCTCCTGCGTCGGACATTTTTTCGAGCTATTTCTGTTTCTCCATCGATTCCATTCGCAAACAGAATAAAAGGGTTTTTTCTGCGGACCGTGACGGTGGATCACCCGTTTTTTCCTCAATCCCGGGCCGGAAAATCCTGCAGCTTGAAGGGACTTGCTCAACTTCTGCCAATAATTATTATTCTTTAACGGTTCGGAGCAAAGTGTCACGCCTAGTGAACACATCCCACGATGTTTCAACTGAAAGAGGTAACGGGGAGAAAAAGGCAAGCGGAAAAAACACGCGGTTGGAAGTAATTAGCGTGACGAGGGGAGAAAGCTTTTTTCATTTCTCTCTTTCTTTCTCTCTCTCTTTCTCTCTCTCTCTCTCTGTCTCTCTCTCTCTCTGTCTCTCTCTCTCTGTCTCTCTCCCTCTCTCTCCCTCTCTCTCTTTCTCTCTCTCTCTCCCTTTCTTATTTTCTCTCTCTCTTCTTCTCCTCTCGTCATTTCTGCCTGTCTTCTCTTTATATTTGAATTTAGCCTTTACCTCACTCTCCCTCAACATTTTCTTCCCTTTGTATAATTATGCTTTTTTTTAAAGAATGAATCATCAGAATGGATCTGATTGATGCCCTATAATAGAAAGAGAGAGGGGAAGATTGGTAAAGGCAAAGGTGTAAATTGGGCTCAATAAAACAGCATGGGTGCATGTCGACAAAGAAGTGGCTTACGGGAAAAGAAGTCACATCTCCACGATTAGCTGAACTTAGGCTCTGAAGTCTCATAGCGCTTTCATCAAAATATATGAATAGCCATGAGATTGCTTGACTCAAATCGGCACCAAAACGACCGATAGAAGATCTGGAGGGCGTCCTTAGTGGTATAGGTTCGGTTCTTACCGTTTTATAAGCGGCGGCGGGGCCTTTTTCATTCTTGCACTTGGCCTGACAGATCTCTATTAAAAATATTCAATTTATAATAAGCTCACAAGGTTTTTCGGCGTATATAAATTTTGAATTATTAATTTGAAATAATCCCCAAAAATTTCTTATCAGCTAATTTGGTAAAAAGGAAAAAAAAATCTGAATATATTTCTCCGTACCGGCTCTTTTCTTCCAATTTCATATTCAGTCTGAAAACTGTGACATTTCTTTCTCATCCGAAATGCTCGAATTTTCTTATGCATGCGGCGTTCTTATGATGGCTACAGGCTAGTCAAACTGTTTAACTTTCTCTAGCAGCTGCAGCTCTGTTCCATGATGACGAAAAGCTGCCTTGCCTGTTTCATCGCAGGTGTATGCTTTGACCACTACTAATCGTGTTTACCTGGCTGTTGCGCCTCAGTCCTCTTGTTCAAACCATTACGTGTATGGTAAAGTCTCTGGTCTGGTAGGACTCCATGATTGTTGACGATCAGTTAACAGGGGATGTGTTTTACCATGGTTACCCCCATCAGTTCTCAACACTTGAGAAAGCCTTTCAAGGCCTATGAAGGTGGGCGAGTTCAGACAAGCATCTGAGAGATATAGACATCTCTTGGAGATACAGGGAAGTTAGCAGTCAAGCTTGGCAAGAGCTTGGTTGGCCGGAGGGAGCATTTGCCCAAGCGGGACCTGAGATTGACCATTCCAAACACTCGAGTTGGTGTATGGCAATAACCCTTCGCACCTGCGCCAATATCATCAAACACCTAACTGACCACAGGATCCCAAAAATGAACTCTATGCATTGATTCGGTACATACTGGATTAGATAAAGACTATAAATTTGGGAGATCACTAGAAGCAGAGCAAGGTGAGCGGAAATAGAGAGTGTGTGTGGGACTCAGATCAAGAGAGTTTTAAAAACGCAAAGAAAGAGATAATGAGAGTGGAGAGAGAGAGAGAGAGAGAGAGAGAGAGAGAGAGAGAGTGAGAGAGTGTGTAACCATGAGAGGAAAGGACGGATAGAGAAAGGGTGGGAGAGAGGAAGATGGTAAGAGGAAGAGAGAGAGAGAGAGAGAGAGAGAGAGAGAGAGAGAGAGAGAGAGAGAGAGAGAGAGAGAGAGAGAGAGAGAGAGAGGGAGGGTGGAGAAATCAACAGCATTTACAAACAACTACGCATTATGATGTACCTTACCACAACGTCCACACTCAGCTGAACTAAAGCTACAACCTGCACTGGAGCTACCACATCAAAACAGTCGTTGGAGAAGGGGATTAAACCAACATCTTTTCAGCAGCAAAGGGCAAGATCTAACAAGCCAGCCACCCGTGCACTAATCCCCCAGCTTGACTCTTACGTTATCAAGCAGCTTCCATCTCGGCCTTAAGCCTTTGTATTTACAGACGTCCACTTTTCAGTATTACCATTTCTGTTTTTTGTGCTTCACTCTGGGTTGGTACCTTTTGTATGTATACGACTTCCACGTATTGAACTCGCCCCTTTACAGGAAAGGGAAACAATACACGGAAGGCACTCATAGAATTCTTTCATGCTATTGGTGTTATTTTATTTTGTGCCAACAGGTGCCTATAATAATTATTTATTATCTTACTCCAGAATGCTAGTAGAGTTTTGGGAAGGGGAAACTTACAAAGAATCATCCAGCTGAAGTAATAATCATATGCGCTGCCTAATTTTGATTAACAGAAAAGCAATAATCGGTTGCTGTCTGAATCACCGTTAGCGGTTCCTCCAGATCATTTATGTTGGAAATATGATGGCCGATAATTCTTAAAATCAGGCCAAAATCTAATTGTTTTTCTTTTCTGTGCAAAAAAAAAAAAAAAATCTATTGGACAAAGATACAATTAGTGTGTGGAAACGGAAAGAAATCACTTCTGTGCATTTCATCGCATGTTGAATTTTTCGTGGTACCAAAACTATTGGAAGTGTCTCGATATTCTTGACATAAAGACGTTTTGTTTTGTTGTTATTTTTTTTTTTAATAGCTAAATTTTGTGCGAAAGAACTCTCTCTCTATTTCTTGGTTTAAACACCAAATCTTGCTTGTTCCATGACAAATCGTGATTGCTTTTTTTTTCTTCATGTCATATAGTTCGTTCTAACCAGCTATTTCTATGACCGAAAATTGTTCCACTGACTTGATGCTTGAGAACCCATGTATGACTTGTGTAACCTTTCATGAACGTGTTCAATACCGCAACATATCTTTACAATTTCAACACCGTTTTAATGGCAAGTTAAACGTATCGATTTTTAGCAACGATGTATAGCAGTTTCAATAGGAGAAAAATAAATAAAAACTGTTTATGCAAAGAGTCTTTCATCGTCGCTGATAGATTGGAATGACACCTGGAAAATCTTCTGTGGAGCCAGAGAAGGGTGCTATTTTTCTTTATGTTTTCCACAAAGACCTTAGGCTTACTGATGTATAAAGGAATAGACTGGGACAAATCTGGTTCAAACCTTTTTCATCACTCTATCTCTATAGAAGGAGGTAGGATGGCGATCTCGTTGTTCTGGGATAAGAATTGCATGGTTCATTGGCTCTTCGAGAAGCTAAGCCAAATCTAAGGTTCATGGCATGGTTGAGCTGTGCCAAGTCGTAAAGAGACTTATTACAGGACTGTACCGAGAGCCTTTCTAGATCCAGATTCAACAAAACCTGCTGCGAGAATCTGGAACTAGTTGGGACAAGCCCGTATTCACATAAATCAGCCTGCTACATGCTGTCCACCCGCACATTCTCTCTCTCTCTCTCTCTCTCTCTCTCTCTCTCTCTCTCTCTCTCTCTCTCTCTCTCTCTCTCTCTCTCTCTCTCTCTCTCTCTCTCTCTCTCTCTCTCTCTCTCTCTCTCTCTCTTAATCTATCTATCTAGCATCTGTCTATCTACCTCTCCCTCTGATTCCATCATTCTGTCTCAGCCACAAACATGTAATTCACTTTATATTATTCTATAATTAGATGATACTTTCTAAACGCAAACATAATTGTACACACTTTACAAACATGCAAATTATAACCTTCAGGTCGAAGTCATCGTAGAAATAGAGAGAAAGTGCTCATTTGCTTAACAACGCTTGTTTTCTTACTTTTACAATAGTCATGATTGTTACAAATTGAGTAACAATTATTTTCACTGAACTTTTTCTCTCACCTGCACTTTTGGCTTATTCTTTGTTATTTTCTTCTTTTTTAAGTGGTTGAAGCGCAACTACAAACAAGAACAAAGGATTTTAGATCTATGCATAATATTCTCCTCTATTTTTTTTTTTTTTCAAATTTAAAAACAAATTTTCAAGCTCCACAATGAAACTCAACACTTTATTCTCAAAACATGTCGTAGCTGGTTTGAATTTATATGACTTGCTTTGTGCACGGTAGGGTTCTCTTTCGTGCGCGATCTTGTGTGACTGGGGCAATATGATCCCACCTGATGCTTACCACAGACTCAAAGAAAGGTGGGGAGGAGAGGGACACGGAGTAGTGTGTGTGTGTGTGGGGGGGGGTGGAGGGAAGGTGAGGTATAAATTGAACTAATGGTGTGCCGCTAAACGCAAGAGGCTTGGCAATATGGATGGCTTCTTTCATAAATCATAATAGATATCCCCGTTCATGAGGCAACGGCAAACTGATTAAGAGTAACGGTGTTTATTGATGCGATATGTTAAGGTCTTGTCTTTCCCTTTGTCCCACAATATATATAGCGCCAAGACTTGCTTCGGAAACTTTACTTTTGTACGGGCAATAGAGAGATTTTTGTGAAAGTAATGTAACGATTTAATTGCAATTCTTTAATGAATGATAAATAGTAAAATAAATAGAAAAAAAATATTATATGATTATACAGATAGGTAGTTAGATACATTACATAAATGAGTAAGCTGTTAGATAATAAAATTCGGACAGAAAAAAAAATAAGTTTTCATAGACATAAATATGGATATAAAGATAAATAAACATTACTGTTGATTGGTAGATAGATAGAGAAAAAAAAGTCTCTTTATATGCATAAAAACACAATTTCATAATTTTCTGCGCCGCTTGACAAAACTACAACAAATGGTATTATTATCATTACTTTCATGAAGAAAGTTAAAAAGCTAAAGTAAGTAAATAAACAGAAACATTTATTGCTAGCGTTTAATCAAGAAAATAATGCTTCCCCCGTGCCTCAAAAAATTTGTTCCTCATGATTTTAGCATATATAGGGGGTTGAGAGAGGAGAGAGAATATACGTGTATTATAAGAAAGTAAGGCTGATCGACTGACAAAGGGAGGAAGAAATGTTTGAAGCAAACACCAAAGAATATAATTTTTTTTTTTTTTTTTTAATATTATTCAGTCCGCCAGCATGTGTAGGCCTTGAAACCCTGTAATTCCAATTTATTTCCTTCAGTATTTTCTCTCCATCCTAAGAGCTTACATCCTGATCCCATGATGTGCCGCATACATAATGGACGTGTGGTATTATAACAGAGAATCCTGAGAAGGGTTCGCAAGCCTAATAACCATCTCATCTCTTGGCTAGTGGGAAATTCCGTAATTATTCCTCGCTCCGGTTTATTCTCCTCAGGTCTTTTCAACTTCTAGCAATCTCTCGCTTTCTTTAGAATTGCGAAAGGTTAGAGAATATGAGAACGGGGAACTTCTCAACAAATTCTAGCGCTTCCTGAAAGAGGAATACATTTTTCACTCCGTTCATTCTTTTTCTTTCATCAGTCTGTCGACTGAGACTTATATTATCATATGTTGAAGAAAAAGAAGGTAACAAAAAAGGCGAACGCGCCATCCGTACAACCGTTACGCCGTTCCGACTGAGCGATTCTTTCAAGACGTAGATAGATGACTGTTTCCATTGGTTTTGACGGTGTGTGTGTGTGTGTATGCGCTCAGCTGTGCCGCTGTTGATTGTAAGGATTTCAACGTGTTTGGGCTCGCGCTCGAAGCTGGTAGGATCAGCTTCTCTGATTGCGGCTGTCACCATTGTAACTGTAGAGGTATTATAGGGGTCGGATCTACCATAGCGAGGTCAAGTTGGGTGGTACTATGCTTCAATCATAGAGCTCCGCATACAAACCATACCGCCATCTGAATGTTGGGATGATGGGAGTCAACCCCCAGTTCTGCGGGGACAATGGCAGCAGAGCGTGGGAGTCTGCCGAGAACTCAGAAAGTACAGTGCCCGGGACTCAATTTCACGAGTTTCTTTTTCTCGTCTGCTGCGACGCTGCCACAATAGAGGAAAGTATGACAGAATAATGCTTTTGACTTTTAGTGCTTCACCGGCATCTAGAGATGGCAGTTCGTCCCATAGACCTTTGAATATTAGAATTTGAAGAGTATTTTCTATTTTCATGTGAAAGTTTGTCTGCGCCAGCTGGTGGCTATTAGAGATTATAGCTCATGAAAGAGTGACAGAGGAGCTTTGAATTTTGAGATTGAAGAGGATTGGAAGAGAAAGAGAAATAAGCGAACCATTTTAGACTTATCCCTAGTTTGAAATCACTTTGTTGTCACCAGAACAACAGATTTTAATAAAACTGGGCTTTGGAAATTTAAATGCGCGGGAGGCACAGAGAGAGAGAGAGAGAGAGAGAGAGAGAGAGAGAGAGAGAGAGAGAGAGTGATAGAGATAAAGAGGGGGTATGGGAAAGAGATGGGGGAATGGGTGATAAGGAAAGAGAGGGAAATGAAAATAAGCAGTGGAGAAAAGAGGCATAAGGTAGGATTTAAAGTCATGTCGAAGCTTTTGGAAAATTATTTTTTGTTTTGTTATTAAAGGCTCATAATACACATTTAAATAATAGCAGGTTTTCATTCTCTGTTTGCAATTCTAAACCATTTAACTTTTCCCAAATCACCCTCAGACATTTAAATGGGAAGCCCTGATGACAACGCTTTTACTTGTTTGAGAGCCCCGACATACTTTTCTGTAATTCTCAATAGCAGCATGATGTATATCGGACAAGCAGGTTTAATTCTGCGTGCAAGCATCAATACTGATGAAAATGAAGCGTTAATATAAAGCTTACGGTACGAAAGAAACGGAATTTTGAAATCTGCGAAAAACAGAATTTTAAAAAAGTCGGAAGCAAGTTATTAACGATGTTCTTAATTTAAAAAAAAAAAAACCGAAATGGAAAGACCTCTGTTGGAAAGGCTTTAATGCATTGACACTAAGAAAATGCATGCAAGCGATCCCGTGCTTTTGTCTGAAAAGGACTTAGGAAACAATGAGAGAGATATTAATTAAAATGATGTCAACAGTCTGTACCGTAAGACCCCATCTCATCTTGACCCATCATCAGCGTGAGGCCAGTGAGACAACTTGGTCGCTGAAGCATCTCGCTAATGTCTCCCCCCTGAAAGCTTCACTAAACGGGTGGGAGGGGAAGTTCAATGAGATCAACACCTATTGCTCAGCAGGACATTCGGTCGACAGGCTTTGTTGTGACTTGCTGGCTCGTCTCTTCTCTTAGTTATCGATATCTCTGCAATACCGATTGACTCATGGTATTCACACAGAGAAACGGTCTGGGTCTGCTGCACCGTGATTGTAGTTGTAAGCCCACGGGCTGCAATAACTTTTCCAGGAATCCTACTTTCCTGTTAAATTCATTACTGTTCGCTCTTCGTAGAAAACACTTTTAGGTTAACCTCGGTTTAGATTGTGCAGAGCTAAGGACTCTATTTCTTCATTGTTTTTACCTTAATACCTCCAGCTTACTTAAATAACACACAGGTTTCCCAAAATGTTCGTTCTTTCCATTTATAAGGAAAATAGCTTTATTGACACACACACACGCACACACTCAAAATGGTATCAAAATAAAACTGTATGCTATCATCAAAATATAAAATTTCAGATTTTTAGGCAGCGGAAGATTTTATCCTGTGAAATGTTTTGATACGATTTTCTGTCCACAGGCGACAAAACTTGTCCAAAGCAACGAAATGTAATCATGCAAATAGGCTCATTTGTCAATTATCTCCATTCGCACTTTTTAGAAGTATTGCTAAAATGTGAAGAATAAAATTTTACAGATACAAAAAATCTCTTATTCGGTTGAAAAAAAAAAAGCAATTCAGTACAATGATATCATAATAACTTGTAAGTTTTAGGTTATTCTTTGGATACAATTCTGAGCTTCAGTTTGCTTGAAAGATTTTCTAGTCTCCTTGAGAAAGCCATGAAAGTTGAATTTATTCTAACTTCCCGGTTTACATTAGATTTTTTTTAAATATTTCTCAACTCAACGCCTTTTC
>JAWDGP010004277.1:1220000-1420000 GCA_033675545.1 Elysia crispata | reverse complement strand
TTAAACAATTATGCCCTTTTTCTCTCACGTTCCAATATTTTATAATACAGGGAAAAAAGTCTGACGAAAATCGGCGATAATGATGGTTGGATTCTTATGAAGCAAAATTAATTTGCACAGCAAGAAAGGTGTTGAAGTCTGACTACCTTTCCTAGGAGATGCAGTAAAGGCTCTGATGAAGAAGTAGAATCCATGGTTCAGCTCTTTTCTGACATTTATGATCTACATCCTCAACGATATCCTCCCAGCTCATCTAGATCATTGATAACTGTAAGCAATGTATTTCATTTGACTATAATCTCAATTATCTAAGCCTCTTTGTACTTCTTTTATTATTCAAGTTCTCCTGTCGTGTTTTTCCCCTCTACCTTTCTTTCTACAGCTGTGAAGTAGAACTAGATAACGTCACCAAAACTCAATTCTGTACATACTTTTTTGCCTCAATTCTGTGCATACTTTTTGCCATTGTGATGAAGATAACTATGATTATTGTTAAGTATAATGCTCCTACTACCACTGCTGCTGTTACTACTACTAATACTAATAATACTACTACTACTACTACTACTACTACTACTACTACTACTACTACTACTACTACTACTACTACTACTACTACTACTACTACTACTACTACTACTACTACTACTACTACTACTACTACTACTACTACTACTACTACTACTGCTACTATTACTACTACTACTTTTACTAAGTGCAACGTAAATAATAATCAATTCAGTAGTATGAATCACTGATGGAAAAGATTGCACGTTGAGTACCTTTGGCGGCTTCTTTTATGACATTTTTTGAGGATGATAAATGTTTTTACCGCTGCTAGACTTATTCCAAAAGAATTACTCCTACCGCCTCTCTTTTTCCTTTTCTGTTATCAAAGTCATGAATCTGATTGGTGTGACCCCTGTTGCATCTACTACCGCTTCCAAAGTATACAGTCATCTCCCCTCAAACCGCATTGTGCCGCCCCCTCCCATCCCTCTGTGAACTGTCTGTATCTGGCCCGCCACTTCACAAGGTTTGGTCACTTTGTCACCCAAACACGATTTTCTCCTCCCAAGCAAACCACTTGACCAATAGAGTGTAAGATAATTTCCCCATCACCCTCATATAACGCCCGTACCCCATATCTCTCTGTCTGTCTCTGTCTGTCTGTCTGTCTGTCTGTCTCTCTCTCTCTCTCTCTCTCTCTCTCTCTCTCTCTCTCTCTCTCTCTCTCTCTCTCTCTCTCTCTCTCTCTCTCTCTCTCTCTCTCTCTTAATCATATCCCTGTCTATTTTAATATCATCTCAGCTATCTTCTTCGTCTTATGCCAGCACAATTTATGTACCTATCAATATAAAAATACGTTTTAGCGGTTATTATATAAATCTCTTCGCATTTAACGTTTTGTCTCTCACGGCAGTGACCCGATCTTTAAGCATAAGGTTCATCCGCCCTGTTGAAGCCAGATGATTTGATGCCTGATCTATCTTGTTTCTCAAGTTTTCTATTTTTATATTATGTAAATCTAGACATGATTCCTTGAGGAAGTAAAATATGGGACATGTCACTAAACAGAAAATCTCTCTGCCAGATTGCTGTGCGAGTGCAGGCTTGTTCATCGTCTCCCCCTACCCAAAACGCACAATGGATGAGTTCACGTTGAAGCGCTTAGCAAGATCTCTAGATAGCGATGAATCCCTGACTGTTTTGTTACGGCTCTTGCAAGAGTTAAGGGCTGAGAAATATTGCCGGAATTTCCATTAATCTCAGAGTCTTGTCTAGAAGTGCGGGTCCCAGCTTGTCGCCGACGCAGAATGAGAGACGTCAGGCCCCCAATCGGCAGCCCTGGTCGCTTCGCCCGGCCACCCTAACGGCGGCTCTCAAATATTGGAACTCGGGTTTGAGCAATGCAAGTCCCCTTAGCAACGTTATCGTATTAAGAAATATGAAAGCTGAAATAACAATGCTGGGTAGGCCTCTAGTTTGACGCGACTGTCTTGGTGCTTTGATGAAATCACGTGAGCTCAGATTACGACCGACATCTTCAAACGAAAAAGTTGTATCAGTTCTACAGAAAACGCACGATAGTAAAAGGAACTCATTCAAATAAACGCCAAAGGATACTGCAAAAAATTATGAGAATTTTATAAAAGTGACCCAAATTACACACCAACCTTGTTCAATTGGTATTCTCGTTAATCAATTGCATTCCGATAATTTCACCGACGGCTCTTATTTTGAAAGTTTTGCTGTTTTCCATATGCTTGTTTCATTGCACAAAGTCATTGCTCAGTCATGACTAAGGGTACAGGCAAACAAAGATAAAGAGGAGGAGGGGAAAAGAAAAAGAAAAATTGGTCAGAACGCAAATAAGGAATTGATCTAAAATTTCTATTATGGATTGCAATAATAATCAGCATATGGACTTCAATGAATGTAGTGGTTTTCAGATATTTTTACTTCCCTTCGCGAAATTGCGAGACACGATGCTATAATGTCGATAAAAAGATGAGTTTCTCTCTCTTTATCTCTCTTGTCTCTCTCTCTCTCTCTCTCTCTCTCTCTCTCTCTCTCTCTCTCTCTCTCTCTCTCCCTCTCTCTCCCTTTCAGTGATCATCAGCAATTTTTAATGCTTTAATGCAGCAAAGGGATGTATATACAGTCGGCGTACTATATTGAACGTTACTCTCAATCTAGATCTTCGTGGAATGTCATCAGATTCCGATGCTCTTCTGAACTCCTCCCCAAACCTCAGCCTTTCTCTTGTGTTTGGAGGAAGGATAAGCCGAGGCTGGCAAACAAAGGGGTCAATCTGATTTGGTCACCTAGCGACCACGACCTCCACAAAGGCATGAGATAACGCCACCGACACTGTTGAAGATGTAGGACTGCTTGTCTCCGAACTTCTATAAACTCGAAAACTTCAGATCTAAAACATTCTGAATTAAAACGAGTTTTTAGTCTCCAGTCCAGTTGGTTTATCGACAGTTTGCTTTAAAAAGTTATCGTTCTTGGTGTGCTTAAATTGACAATGAGAAAGTTAGACGACAGATATTACCGGATATTCAAAAATCTTTCTGGCAATAGATGCACAGAGAGAGAGAAGAGAGAGAGAGAGCGTGAGAGAGGGAGAGAGATAGAGAGAGAGATGAAGGTGCCAATAACGGACCAAGTAGCGCATCGTTCAGTTTTGATTTGATAATATGAGTATAATTCCAGGCAAAAGTAAGGATTCCCAGACTTTGAGCGTCATTACAAGCATCCTCTTTTTCTTAACAATTTTCTCTTTTTTAAGAATAAAAGTTTGTTGTTTCAGGTTATCACATACTTTCATTTACTTCTAAACTGTATATAAAGTAGAGTAAAAATTGAAACGGTTTTCATAGCCAAAAAAATGTTTTTTAATTGCGCGGCTGTTTTGGTTGTCCATCATGATTTCTCTTTCTTTTCTGGGGAGCAATCTAACTCGAATATCATATATCTTCCGCAATCAAATGTAATATTTTTAACGTCGCTGAAGTCAATATTTAACAAGGATGTTCATTATGAAACATCAAAAATATCAAACTTGTTTCAGCTGCCCCCTTATGCTGAAATAGGAAATTATATCATTTTTCAATGTAAGGCGAGCAAAGTTTTTTTTACATCTCTCTCTCTCTCTCTCTCTCTCTCTCTCTCTCTCTCTCTCTCTCTCTCTCTCTCTATCCCTTCTTCCCTTAGCTTCTCTCCTTTGCTGTATATATCTGATCGTTTGTCTCTTAAAACTTTTTAGTGCAGTTCGAAGGTTCCAGTTCGAATCCGCACTTGGTAATCTCTCTTCTTCTGTCTCTGTCTTTCCTTCCCACTCTCTATATCTCCTTCTCTATCTATCATTTATTTATCTCTCTCTATTTTCTTTCATGTATCTTTTTCTCATTCAGCAGTCCACTTCTATCTCTGCCTCTCTTACTCTAATTCTCTTTCACTTCCTCGCTTTGCCTATCTTCTCTATTTATATGGAGGTAGCCTTTTTTACGCAATAAGAGCCTCTTCTAGTCTTCAGTATTTTCGCGATTTAGAGAAGAAGTACAAAAAAAAAATTAATTATAAGCAACATCTATCTTTGTCTTTACCTTTCATTTTATTACAACAGATTCAGGGTTATCATAAGCTCGAAAACTGGATAAAATTCATTGCATACACGGTTTTCATTGGATCTTATCGGCATGATCGGCACAGGTGGAACTTAAGCTTATCGCGGAAAAACGTTCCGAATTTCAATTTACAATTTTAACTGAGTCATATCGATTGTCATAATTAGTTTCGTATTTTTACTGCTCGTGATAGATATCCAATCACTCAATTACGTGTTTTTCTAGATGCAAAATTATGAAGAGCTGGGTCAAGGCACTGTAAGTTGCATAGAGAGGTACGAATAGAAGTTTCTGAAACTCGCGTTTTCAGTCCAAGTTTGTTACAACATCGTAAAGCAGTCGCTGTAACCTCTGCTTTAACTGATATTTCACCCCGGTGAAGTCAAGGGTCAGTCTGATTAAATTACTAAGAGCGGATTCGAACTGGAACCTTCGAACTGATCGACCAACGCTTGACTGAACGAGATAAAGCAAGCAAGAAAAAAGTTTTAATAGACAAACGGTCAGATATATATAGAAGAGGAGAGAAGAGAAGAGAAGAGAAGAGAGAGAGAGAGAGAGAGAGAGAGAGAGAGAGAGAGAGAGAGAGAGAGAGAGAGAGAGAGAGAGATGACCGCAAAACCCTTACTGTGGTTATGCGTCGCTCGCCACAGCTAGTACTTTGTGAAGTTTGTCATTCTGATGTAAGCCCCTCCCCTCTACTTTTGTCTTTCAGATTCATCGTCATGGTTCGATTTACAACTTGCTCTCTGGTTTCTCATGCACCGTTCTCCAATCGCCACTGTGCTAATGCTTGTGGATTTGGATCTTGCTGAGATGGCAGAGCTCTAAGTTCTGATGGAAAAACCTGTGGTGGATGGCGGTCTGCGCGCGGGTGGAGTAGGGCGGTCGGGTGGCGGCGCGAGGTAGATGTAGTCGTGGTATCGGTAAAGGGGGAAAAAGGAAGGGGGAGGGCACGCATAGCCATTGCAGGTGGAAAATGCCAACGAGAAAAGAGAGGGAAAGAAAGAGAGAGGGAGAGAGGGAGAGAGAGAGAGAGAGAGAGAGAGAGAGAGAGAGAGAGAGAGAGAGAGAGAGAGAGAGAGAGAGAGAGAGAACGAAAAGGGTTGGGGTAGGGAAATTTTCGATATGAGAGGGGTGGAGGGAGGCCCACAACAATATAGTCTTGATGACATCTTGACACAGACTGAGAGCTACAGAGAGGTGAAGCTAGTTAAGCCTTCGACATCTTGGCCAGAGAAAAAATCGAACATTCTTGGTATCGATCGCGGCGAGTTTACACAGGCGCTCAAGATCTTACCAGGATCTCGGTCCTAAAATAACGCTGACAAAAGTAAAAAGGAGAAAAAGAAACTTTTAGGCTCGGAACTGGCAATGACTTCAACAGTATTTTTTTTCCTTTTACATATTCACTAAAACACCAAAAAAATGTTCATATTTCAGACACATAGTTATACTCATAGGGCTTCAAACTTTTCAAATATGGGAGAGGAGTTTTACAATTGTTTCTTCCCAATAATTTAAAGTTTTTTTTTTTTTTTAAATAAACAGAAATGTTTAAGTTAGGGAGAATTTTGAAAAAAAAAAATTATCTAGGGGTGGCGCAAACACGAGGGTAAACAAGAAAATTTCTTACCTTTAACAGATCTGGGTCGTGACTGTTTCCTGCGCGACATCTTTTTTGGCCACAGTCGACGACAGTGCCCAGGTACCTGCGCTTAGCAGAGGCAGCCGTCGACAGGAGGGAGGCCACAGATCGAACTGTGGGCAGCGAATGATCGGCCAGTGTGAGGCGAGTCCTCTCCAGGTGCTGATGCTAGAACCTCGGGTCGATGGGTCGCTCTGTGGCCGCGATAGATTCTCGATATCAGCAGACGACAGGCCGAGTTACGCATGCGCTTCCCCCTGCCAGACCTCTCAGGCTCAGGCGCCGGTTTTCACTCTGGCATCTTTCGTCATCGACTTGGCGTGCCAGAAAAAGCCCCCTGTCGTCTGCTCGGTCTAGCGACCTGGCGTCTCGTTAACATCCGTTTCCCGCCCTGACCTGCACGCAGAATGCCCAAGATACAATAATCTGGCTAAAGACATACAGATCGATCATGTTAACCCGAGCGACATGTAACAATCTTTGAAGATTTCTGTGGACATGCATAGATAAGGAAATCTCTTATCTTAGCTATACCTGAGGCTGCGGATTTGTTTGCAGTGCAAGCTGCTTGAGTTAATAGAAAATGGAAATTAGATTTTGAAATGTTAATTCTTTTCTCCACAACATCTTCACCTAGCTCTTAATCTTCTTGGGCAATTAAGTGTTAAAAAAGAGAGAAGAGACACATTAATTTATTGTGTTCCCGGTGTAACATGTTCCTGTAAACTTAGAGGACGTAAATCTCATCAAAAGGGAGATTTAGCTTGTTTTTTTTGGAACCTTTGCATGATCATGCCTCGTTCTTTGTACGTCTCTCCTCCGACTGGCCTTTGAACAACGGAGTAGATAGAACTTATACTTAATGAAGATTGATAATTTACTGTGGATGCCTTTCAGTTACTACTCACATGCTACAGACAAGAGGTGGTTCGAGGGAAGAGTGGCTGTTATAGTTGGGATCGAACTTTAACTCATTATTCAACACTTCACTGCGCTTTGACTGTGACTCCACTGCTGTCTCCACTGTTGCGTCCACCCGGTTTAAGGTTTAAGAGCTCATGAGGAGTCCTCTCTATGACCTGCTGGACTAGAGGATACGACTCAAATCGAAATACTCTGAGCATACTTCGAGCATTTTCTCCTATGGGCCATTGCAATAATAGATGTATGCATGAGATTTTTTTGAATCTTTCTAAAATTTGGATCAATCGAAGATGATTTTATTTGAAGGGAAATTAAACATCACCTGCAACCCAACATCGTTAGGTTGATCCAAAAACTTATAAAGAATGTTTTGGGTATCAGGCAATGAGAATAAGCATGTTTCTTTACTATGAATCTGTTTTGAAAGAGAGTGAGAGTGAGAGAGAGAGAGAGAGAGAGAGAGAGAGAGAGAGAGAGAGAGAGAGAGAGAGAGTTGAGGATGCGTTAAAAAGGTTAAACTATAGTTTAAAAGTCCACGACGACAATTTTAAGTTTAATTCATAACTTGTTTGACTTGAGCTTGCTCTTCGAATACACGTAAAAAGATAATTATTTTAAATGCTATCTCGGAAAAGCTAGAGAAATTTTTTTCCTTGAATCTTTTTCGTATAATTTGCTGCAATAATAATTACATAGTCCAAGTGATAACTCGCGTTGCCGGTGACGTCAACTTGAATGAGTTACTTGGAATGCACTCTTCACATTTCCAGTATAGAAATGGTTATCGCCTTTGATTCAAAAAGGCTGGAAAATCGTATGTCATGGCTAATAAAAAGGGTATTTTTGTGTTGGGAATCTAACTAAGAGTGGGGCAGCTACTTAATTATACTGTAGGAAACAAAAAAAAAAAAACGAAGGCAAGGTTAAGATTATGAAGATAATGTTTTTCTGTTGTCGAGGGCTACAGCATGCTAAGGATAGACATCCTGTTCTGTCATGGCCGTCATTCAACGAGATTGTTCGTATAAAAACTTTGTCACGCTACTAATTGTAGAGTCCAACCCTTGTTTTCATTTACTTTCAGTTTTTGTTCAGGAAAAAATTTTCATGTTGCCTTTACATATCTCTTTAATATGTAGATTTATTTCATTGTAAAAAATAAAACAATTTGCAATAAAGAGTGAGTCTGTTTTTCATATTTGCCTTTTTCATCAGAGTCAAACTATGTAAGAGATAGCGCGGGTAGAAAGATACTGGGTAGGAAGGAAGAAGAGGTACGGAAATTACCAAGAGATTGAACATAAACGATTTTCATTTTAATGAATGAAAGAAAAGTCACTCTGAAGCCTAAAAGAGGATGAAATATGAGATAAAGACGAAGTGTGATGTAAAATCAAATTTTTGCTTGTTGGTTACTGTTATTGTTGTTGTTGTTGTTGTTGCTATTATTTTTTTTCAAGTTATTTTTTATATTTTGGGAAAGTAATGAGGCGATATTTTAAGATGACTGATGATCGCACGGGTCAACCGCTAGTTCTCAACCTTTGGTGGGTTTTCTTTGTTCAGTCGAAACAAAGTCATAACGGGCCATCCAACTATCTCGATTCACTATATAAGACTTGACTGACTTGAATTAGTTTTACAATTTCTATGTTGTATCGGGCAATCAAGTTCTGTTTCTTTTTAGATGACCCTCAAGTTTTTAATTTCTTATCTACGTTGACTGCTATTATTGAAAAATCGTTTGCCTTCAAAGCTATGGCCAAAAGATTTCACTAAAATTAATGTATTTCTCTGTAAAGTGTACACTGCTGATTGCTGCTTTCTTGTTGCCAGAATAACAATTTGTGTGTGTGAGCCACACCACGATAAAAAGCGCGTTTCATTAAAAATTTTGCACAAACTACTTGTTATTGTTAACTTTATAATATACAAAATGACCATCCATTAACACGGCTTTTATCTAGAATCACAAAGGTGAACTCCCAATTATCTTTTTCCAGGATTTTTTTTCCCGTTCTTATTTTTTTTCTCTTGTATGACATGCATCATTTCATATTTTTAAGCCCACGCTGCACTTTGAATAATTTGTATCCAGTCGATGAGGCTGGAGGTTACTAAAACTTTTAATTTTTTCCCTTTTCAAATGTTTTTGAATAGATAAATCTTCTTTTTTAAGTTAATAGGCAACATTAATCTATTGATTTTACTGCTTCTTAGCTTCTTTGCTGCTGTTGTTGTTGTTGTTTTGTTTATGTTGGTTTTTTTTTAAACTTTAAGTATTGAAGAGTCTCAGAATTATCATTTTCTCAACAGGGACCTTGCTCTTCTTTGGACAAATATTTTCTTACTGAGGAAAAAGGAAATGCTCTGGTACTTTGATATTTTCATCCAATTTTGTCCATTTCTTACTAAAGATTTACTGTGTTGAAATTAACTCAACTTTCGCCATAAGAATTTAACTGAGAGTTTGTTTTCAAACAAACAGACAATATGTGCATAATTTTCAACCACGGCACTTGAAATCTAGATCTATGAAATGTTATTATAATCAAAACTATGACGCTCAGCCACTTCAATAATCATAAAAGTCTGATCATGGCTTTCTTTAATGGATCTATTGAACATATCATTTAAAAGATACAAATACTAAACCTAATTTGAGAGAAATTGTGACTGGTTGGATCTACCCATTATTTTGGAAGTGTCTATTCATTAATTATATCGAGGTTTTAGGATAGACACTGTTGCTCTCAACGTTTTCTGGTCGATCTTTTGATAACAATAAGTAACATTTAATGAAAGCTTCATTGACAATAGATCAAAGGCGTTGCAGTAGATGAAAAACAAAACGATATCGGGCTTTTCCCTTGTACGAGATTTAAAAAAAAAAAAAAAAAAAAACCTTTGACGAACCTTTAGTTATTTTTACGTTCCCTTAAGTTTACCAAGAATCTTACAACTGCATTTGGTAAATACATGTACACGATATATTATAAAGCTGATGTTTACAGCCTCTTTCTCTAAATTTCATAATCCATTTGAATCGAAGTGTCATCTATCCGCCATTCCCTCTTGAAATAAATTTAGATAGGTACGTAGTTAAACTCCTTTAAGCATTGCTGTAAGCCAAAATGACAAGATTGTTTCTTCTGGTGAAATGTCGACCATATACCCTGAAGGATTGAAGTAGATCGCAACTCAAAACTATGCTGTTTCGCTCCTTGCGAGCATTTACATCAGAGAAACAAAACGTATTTAAGGATAAAAGTAAATGTTAACTGGACCTTTTTCAAATGATGTTGGTTTTTTTTTTTTTTTGTTCTTTTGGTTTTTTCATATTTCTTTTTAAATTCAAATTCGTGCCTGTGGAATTCAAAGAGATGTGTAGTTAACTTTTTAGTTGAAAGAGTTTTTTCAGTATCCTTTGCCACACTTTGTACCGTACCATCAAAGGATATTTCTTTAATCTATTTTAAAAGCTTTAACAAATTACATCATTTTGCTAATTCTGCAAAATATAGAGAAATGAATAACCGATTTATTTATTTGTTTAAAGTCTTGCACGCTCACTGGATTAATTTTATGTTAATGAGCGTAAAATTTTCTAGATAAAGATGGAGCTGTGGACCATTCGCGAACAAAGTAACTATTATCTAAAATATCAATTTTCAGTGCCCAAGCAACAGCAGCTCTATGTTACTAATTTCTCCTCTAAAGCGATGCATATGACAATATAGTCTTGGTTAAGACTCTTTGACCGTTATGAATACCACGACCAACAATTTTGTTTATCTCGAAATAGCATCTTTGTCTTCCATGTAAGTCGCGAGTTAACAACCTAAACACATAATGGCTTTTCGGTATAAACTATATTACTTTTCCGTCCATCTTTTCAAATCAGTTTGTTAAGCATGTCTGCCTGATTGAATAAAAATTAATAGCCATTTCATTTTAAAGTGCATTTCGGCCATGAATATTAATGCTTTTAAACAAAGGCAGGCGATGATACGGAGAGTGAGAACTGTCGGTCCTCGTACTTTCTATGAAAGGAGGAAAAATCATACTCACAGCCACACACACAAAGAGTAAGATAGAAGCGCATGGAGTTATTTTCCCAATATCGGTATGTACACCTGAAAGGTAAAAGAGAGAGTGGAAAATGACAGCGATTTCTATATGAAAATATTGCAATGATTAGTAGCAAAAACAACTGAACGGGGACAGAAGCGTACCTTTAGAGCAAGAATCTTTTGAAAAAAACATTAGCTTCTGAAAAGTCAGAGCTTAAACAGTAGGCATGCCAGCACAATTTCAAAAATACTACAACATAACCATGTAGTTTGAAGAAGGTATCAATTGTTTAAGAAGTTCATCTAAGATTAAAAAATGTCAAAGGATTAATTCCGCGAAATTCTATTGTTGTTTTTTTTTTTCAAATTTAAGTGTTCCCTTTTTTCCCCTCACTTCAGGAGGAAAGATAAAAAAATGGAGGAAATGACACCACTAAAACAGTTTGTCTAGCAATTTCAATAACTTTAGTTTTGATAAACAACAGAAGCAGGATTATTAATTGCCAAGCTCCTAACATTGGTAAGTCTCTATTTGAAAAAAAAAAAACTGCAGCAGCAGCAACTAAAACATCGTTTATAAACCAATAGTTATATCTGGATCCCTATAAACTTTAATTAAGAAAAATTTGGAAGGAAACAATACGGTGCTGATATTTTCTAAATCACACAGATAAATGTACACCTATATTTTTATGAGAGCATAAAGAAGAATTATAATAAAAATCGATTTTGATTCTCGATCAACTGGCTTTCGAACCAAACCCCAAGTGTATCGAAAATGGATTCTCTAGGAGGTTAATTGTGGGTTCAATAAAACAATTAATGGGAAAAAAATCTTATTTCATAATTTATGAAAATTGATAATCTTAAGAATGAGGGCAACAGTGATTTGCAAGATTCAGTAAAATTTGATGTCAAATAGTATTGAAATTGATGATATCGATTGTGATTTAAAAGATTGAAGTTGTTATAGTAAACTACTACTTGAACCTGGCGTGAGGACTAAGCAGCAGCTGCAAAAAAAAAAAAAAAAACAGCAACCACAGTTACAACAATAATCCATCTGCACACACACACACTCTTTCCACTCACATAGTACACACACACACACTCTTTCCACTCACATAGTACACACACACACACTCTTTCCACTCACATAGTACACACACACACACACAATGAGCAAAACAAAATTTATCAGAGTACACGGCAAGTTATGTTAAGAGTTTTATTTATTTGACTGCGGTGACTGTGTCACTGTGATCTTAGATGAAAATGAACAGTGAGTCCTCAAGGCGCTCCATAACCTTCTGTATCTAGTAATAAACATTTGCATTTGCCTAATTAAAGGCACATACTGGTGATTTGGGTGATGAATGGACAAAGAAATTAATGGAGTTGATTTCCAGCTTAAATTTCTGTGAAATATTTTACACTGTTGAAATATTTGTTGTGTTTTGTTTTGTTGTTGTTGGTTTGTTTTTGGTTGTTTTTTTGTTTTTTTTGTTTTTTGTTTTTTTTTTGTTTTTTTGTTTATTTTTGGTTGTTTTTTGTGTGTGTTTGTTTTTACTCTTATGATGCTATTTCGTGCCATGGCTTCGCAAATGTATGTATTCCGAAAAGACTTCCCAGCTTGAAAGGTTAATCTTTATTTGTCAGTTGTTATCTCTCATAGATGAAATGACATCCGATAATAGAAGTGGATCCGGAACTTCGGATATCAGAAAGATAAGGGCCCCACTTTCTCCTGTCTCCAGCCAAACCATGTAAACGTGCAGATTCTTCTAGGTAGCTTATGCAGCATGAACAGAAGATTTTTTTAGAACCAAATGCTGAGAAATGAGCGTACAATGTTATGCTCTTTTGGTTATCAGTTTCGATTTAATTCATTTTGTGTCTAATTAAGACTTCCGTAGATATCTGTTGCACAAAGAAAAAAGATGAGAGAGCGCCAGGGAAAGAGGTGAGATGCGAGAGAAGCGGCAGAGAGAGACAGACAGTCAGACAGGCAGACGGGGCAGGGGGGGGGGGGGGGAAGAGAGAGACAAACAGACAGGGGAGGGGGGAGGAGGAGGGGAGAGAGAGAGAGAGAGAGAGAGAGAGAGAGAGAGAGAGAGAGAGAGAGAGAGAGAGAGAGAGAGAGAGAGAGAGAAGACAAAGGATAAGGAAAAAGAAGCTAGCCGTATGCGTGTTTAGAGGGGAAGATGGAGATGATGAAAAATAAAAGCTTGAAAATAAAGAGAATAATAAAAAAGAAAATGTACAAAACGCTTAACACAAAATCAGTTGACAAAATGTACGCATGTAAAGGGTAAGAATAAAGGAGGAGAAAAAAAGGAAAAAATTGATTTAATGATTTTTTTTCTCGTTCCGACCAACAGACTGGTTAAAAGTAAATAGACCGGTATGAGTAGATAAATAAGGAGAGAGAGAGAGAGAGAGAGAGAGAGAGAGAGAGAGAGAGAGAGAGAGAGAGAGAGAGAGAGAGAGAGAGAGAGAGAGAGAGAGAGAGAGAGAGAGAGAGGGAGGGAGGGAGGCACAACAATGATAAAGCAATTAGCGCTTTTTTTCTCGAGTCGGGCTACCGTTTATGGCGAGAGAAAGGAATTTGGCAAGAAACCAGGTGGGTGTTGTCATTTGGTTTTCTTGGGCACCTTGAACGTTCTCCCAGTTTCCCTCCCTTCCCAATCTTTCAATTGTACGGACCGGAAAAAAAAAAAAAAAAAAGATTCAAAGGGCGTTAAACAATCAGGAGGTTTCTCTTTTATAGGTGCATCTGCGTTTGTTCCAGTGACAACAGCAACACTGTAACAGCTCCAGATCTTCAGCTCAGAGCTCAGAGCTTAGGTACGACTGTGCAGAGGGTAGTTATATCTCGCTAGCCTCCCATTTCTCCTCTCTCTCTCTCTCTCTCTCTCTCTCTCTCTCTCTCTCTCTCTCTCTCTCTTTCTCTCTCTCTGTGTTTATGCGTTACGGCTACAAAACATCGGTTTACTGTTCAACAAATCTTAGCAAGTTCCCTTTCTTTTACAGCTTTTATTCACCTCATGAACAAAAAGAGCTTGGGCTTAGGACGGAAAGAGGGAAAAATAATTCATCATTCACAAAATCATTTTCGTGCAAAAAATTTGTCGGAACTGTTCCAAAACCTATCTTAACACGCTAGTAAATTTTCCAAAGTGCAACTTTCGACTTAAGGTCACCTTTCAGCTTGCCCTCCTCTTTTTTCCTCTACAAACATCTTCAAGGCGTCGTTAGCAACGGCTGGGCATGTTGTTGGCGTCCCCTGACAACCGCGACTACTTGTTAACCCAACATGACCATAGGCACTCATGACTCTGGGTCTTCAGCTCCTGTGCGTGCCCGTGGTTCGAACTACATCGCCTCTCCTCCCTATTCTCCACAATTTCTCTCTCTCTCTCTCTCTCTCTCTCTCTCTCTCTCTCTCTCTCTCTCTCTCTCTCTCTCTCTCTCTCTCTCTCTCTCTATCTATCTATCTATCTATCTCTCTCTCTCCCTCTTTGTATCTCCCTGACTCTCCCTTCCCCCTTCTCTCTCTAGTTCTATTTCTTGGCTATTCCTTCTTCCTGCCTTTCTATCTATCTATCTATCTATCTATCTATCTATCTATCTATCTATCTATCTATCTCTCCTTTATGCAGATGCTTTTCCCTTGCCCAGGGCATATCTTGTTCACAGCAAGTTATTGGTTACAGTCATCTATTGTAGCAACTGGTAACTTGTTTGAAACAACTTCACCCACACCTGATGTGAAATTATTGATACCAAGAATCTAAATATTCAGGTTCACCAACATACATGACACTCAAATGTCTAATCTTGTTCATGTTCCAAATGCAGCAATCTGTTTCTACTTTGTCTCGCTAGAGATAGTTAGAAATAAAAGTTATTGAGGGACTACTATGCTGGCCCATATTCGTTTCTACATGGATTAATTCTCAGAAAAAACGAAATTATAAGCCTATAAACATAATTATTGTTTATCTCCTCCTCACCCTCTCCCAATTATTTTTTTTTGTGTTTAAGGTTTCGTGTGGGGGCTGCGTGCGAGCGGCTGTGGTGTCCATAATATGCTACATTAAAATAAAATGATAAATCCAATGCTCTTTCCTCCATTTCTTTGAAACCAAAGGGGACCTCTTGGAAACAATATTTGCTACCAAAGAACGCTCAAGCAGCTATAGAAGTGAGGGTTATATATATATATATATATATATATATATATATATATATATATATATATATATATATATATATATATATATATATACATAATTATATATATATGTATATATATAAATGTGTATATATATGTAATTATATATGTGTGTGTGCGTGCGCGCGCGTGTATGATTGTGTGTAGTAAAAGCGCGGGAGTGTGACACAGATAAATATATATAATTATGTATGTAGCTATGTATGTGTGCATCTATCTATCTATCTATCTATCTATCTATCTATCTATCTGTCTATCTATCTATCTATCTATCTATCTATATCTATATATATATATATATATATATATATATATATATATATACACACACAGAGAGAGGGGGAGAAAAAGGTGGGAAAGAGAGAGAGAGACACACAGAGATTTTAATTCTTTGTTCGAAAGTCATTCAATCCAAACCTATACAGCTCGTCAGCGTAAATTTTTAAGAATCGTAGACTAGACAAAGTCATAACTTATTTGTAATGGGCATGAAAGTTGAAATATAAAGAGAGACCGCCACAGACGGTGAGAAAAGTGTGAGAATGTGAGAATGTGAGAAGTCAGGTGGAACGTGAGGAAAAAACGAGAATAAAGGTAAAATTGATAGCACCTGTGATTGTTCTTACCAGATCTTAGCTTGATGAAGATGTTAAGTAAATGGAATAGCAGCCAGAAAGAGACATCGAAAGAGAAAAACGAGAGAAGATCAGAAAAAGCTTGGCAGATGTCGATAAAGCAAGTGATACATGATAATGTGAAATATCGTAGAGTTTATGTAAAAAATGATGGAGAGATTAGGCATTCAATGAAAATTTGAAAAAAAAATGGATGAAGATTTTGATAAAATTGAGACACACAGAAATGTCTAGCAGCTAAGAGACGGATGTATCGGTTGGCTAGATCAGTCAACACACGACAGGTCAGGACACCAGGCATTAAGCTGCAGGTAGGGGCAAGCCGGGCCTGGCTCCTCCTTCTATTGATCTGCGGATCGATGCTACTCCCTGGGCCTCAAGCTAAACTTGCTGCTTAACATAGCGGTACCTTGGCTACCCTACTAGGCGGGCTGTAATCAATGTGAGATGAGAGAGAGGGAGAGAGAGAGAGAGAGAGAGAGAGAGAGAGAGAGAGAGAGAGAGAGAGAGAGAGAGGGAGGGAGTGAGAGAAAGATTCGAATAAAATAAAATTCTTAGAAAAATACGCAAAATACCGAGGACTCAAGACTAATCAAAAGAGCAAGAGAGACACAAAGAGAGAGAGAGAGAGAGAGAGAGAGAGAGAGAGAGAGAGAGAGAGAGAGAGAGAGAGAGAGAGAGAGAGAGAGAGATATTCGAATAAAATAAAATTCTTAGAAAAATTCGAAAAAATACGGAGGACTCAAGACTAATCAAAAGAGCAAGAGAGACAGAGAGAGAGAGAGAGAGGGAGAGAGAGAGAGAGAGAGAGAGAGAGAGAGAGAGAGAGAGAGAGAGAGAGAGAGAGAGAGAGAGAGAGAGAGAGAGAGAGGTGACAAGGAAGATGGGATAAGTATAACCAGAAGAAGAGAAGAGAAGGAAAAATGGTTCAAAAGGGATAATTGATAATAAGAAAGATATATAAGTAAGAATATAAAGAGAAAAGAGTCATAGTGTAGGTTATATTATCCTCTTCTCTTTTGAATTTTGGCTATGAACGTGTATTATTGGAGACTAAGAGTAGAGAGAGCAACTCACAACCGGTAATAGTAATTCTCGTCATCGACTTATATCTAAATGTTTAGAGGAATTCCTCAGCAGCTAAGACAGGCAAAGCTTAATCTTGTGTTTATATGAGTGTGTGTGGCAGGATATCGATGAGCTTTTACAGGAACAGGAATAACTGCGTGTGTACACTGAAGGAGATTGCGACAGATGGAATTAATGCATGTAGCTTAACTCGTTCAGGCTTCATGCTATGTTAATGAAGAGAGATACAGAAGCAGGAAAAAGGGAGGATGTAGAAAAAAGTTGAAAAGGTATAAAGAACGCACATTAAGATTATCAATCACGTTGTAAAATGTCTAAATTACACTTTTAAATCAAACTAACGCTAGTGAATGACAGCGAGCTCATCAATAACGTCAATGTAATTCATGGAAATATTGACTCAAGTCCTGCCCTCCTTCCCCCTCCCCCCCCCCCTTTTTTTTCTTCCCCCATTAATAAAAAAAATAAATATATAAGTAAATTCAAATTAAATCAAAAAGTAAAATCAAAATCCTTCCCCAACCACCCTTTTTTTCCTCTCTCTCTCATCCTCCTCTTCAGTGATTGCGTTCAATAACAGTCGATACGACCCACTGCATCTCAATAAAATGTTTAATATTGATTTTCCTATTAAGATATGAGGGAGGTATCGCAGTGTTAGGTTTGATTAAAAACACGTAATTATACACCCTCCGCCTTCTGCTCCACATACACATAAAATAAATAAAAATGAAGAAATGAAATTCTGCAGCTCAATTCACGGTGGAAGCGTGTTTATTTATAATTACAGTTATCCGTTCTCTCTCTTTTTATTACTATAATTATTTGCTGTTATTGATTTTTTTTTTTTAAAGAAAATATCTGCATTAGATTTACCTGCTTTTGATGAGCGATGATCTGCTAAACTGACATAGGATATGAGGTCGTAGCATTATTGGCTAAGAAAAATAATATTACTTTTACTTTCTTGGTAAATTATTTTCTAATGATTGCTCGTTTCAAGTTTCTATTTGAAAGATGAAAGAAAAAGAAAGAAAGATATGTAAGCAGTCACAGACACAAAATTAGACAAGTAGACAAATAAAAAAAGGAGAAAGAAAAAAATCATAGCTTGAAGGCGGGAGGAAGATGATGAGAGACAGATTTGCTTCCAAATGAATATTAGGTTAGGGAAGGCAGATTGGTGCACGGAAGAGAAGACGTCAAATGAGAGAGAGAGAGAGAGAGAGAGAGAGAGAGAGAGAGAGAGAGGGGGGGGGGGGGTCGTAAAAAATAAGGGAGTCGAGTTGGGGAGAAGATACGGCGGTAGAAAGAAAAGAAGACGGAAGGGACAAAAACATAAAGAGAGAGTAGGAAGGTGAAAGCCTAGTAAGGAGAGGTTAAACTAGAGGCAGAGTGAGAGAAAGAGAGTAGGAGAAAAGGCAGATTTTTTTCTCCCTTGTAGCATTCAAAACTGTGATCACAGTAATTTGGGCAAAGAACCTTTTCTTCACCGCTTCACCTAATTTCCGTTCTCTCGACGGTGTTGGCTCCCAGCTTTTAGGCTTACCATCTGACGCGGATGAAAAACATCAGCATGCGGACAATCCAGTTATGTCACCTGCGTCAGTGGATCCCAACTTGTTAACACCGGCCCCAATAGGTATTTCTAATATAGCATAGCAATTACAGACTTCGTCCATTGTATTAGAACAAATTGAATCTGGCTTGACGCCTTGGTTGATCTTATGAGTGCCCAAAAAAAAAAAAATGTGCGGGCACATCATTCTAAACCAAGACCCTAGCATCAATTTATGCAAAACACAACAGCAAAAAAAAAGTGTAATATATGACTTATATATATAAGCATTTAAAATATATATACAATGATAATGTGACAATCGAATTCGGTTTAAGTGAGAAGCACAAAAACAGAACATCGCTGCAACTATTTTATTGAAATACTGCTATTGCTGCTGCTGCTGCTGCTGCTACTACTACTACTACTACTACTACTACTACTACTACTACTACTACTACTACTACTACTACTACTACCACTACTACTACTACTACCACAACTACTACTGCTACTACTACTACTACTACTACTACTACTACTGCTACTACTACTACTACTACTACTACTACTCTACTACTACTACTACTACTACTACTACTACTACTACTACCACAACTACTACTACTACCACAACTACTACTACTACTACTACTACTACTACTACTACTACTACTACTACTACTACTACTACTACTACTGCTGCTGCTGCTGCTGCTGCTACTGCTGCTACTGCTGCTGTCGCTTTCATTTCCTCTATTCTTGTACTATAATATTACTCAAATAACATTGCTAAGCTTGTACCGTTGCAATAATTATAGCTATCATCATCCTGAAGGTCGTCTTCATATTGATTATTTATCAATGTTTTCAAAACTTTCTTATGGTAATTCTGCGAACTTTTAATGCTTTGATAAATACAATGTGATGTTTTAGCCAAAGACATCACTTTTTTACTCTGGGAAGCTGAATTTTATTTTCTCATGAGCAATATTTATGGCACTGTCGTTTGCCTGCATGTATGTGAGAACCGCTGAAGCAGGAGTTGTGCGACTTGCCCTCTTCACGGCAGACAGAGTGGTGAATGTGCCGCTGGGTGGGGGACAGGGGTGTGCAGGGAAAAATCAATACGGTGATCAATCGGCCGATGGAGGCGCTTGCTCTGGCACCGACTCCGATGTTGGTTCGATCGATATAGTCTATTGTTACATACCTGAAAGAGAAGCAGGGCTGGAGAGGGAGGGAGGGAGAGATCTAATCTTTGAGAGCAAGCATCAACAGGTTGATTCTACACCAGTCCTCGGGTCGAGCCACTGGAGCTCCTTGAGTGTCTGTGTGTGTTGGGTAGGGTGAGGTGGGACATTGCCTCACCCTGTCTTACCAGTTTCTCTGTTCACGGGTACTTGTGCAAATTTAGTCAGCTACAAATATATTACATCCTTTGTATTTTTTTTTTTTTTTTGGTCACTTCCTCAGAACAAAATTTGTAACACCTCTCTCTCTCTCTCTCTCTCTCTCTCTCTCTCTCTCTCTCTCTCTCTCTCTCTCTCTCTCTCTCTCTCTCTCTCTCTCTCTCTCTCTCTCTCTCTCTCTCTCTCTCTCTCTCTCTCTCTCTCTCTCTCTCTCTCTCTCTCTCTCTCGCTCTCAGTTTGTCTATTCACTCATCTATCCATCGATTTATAATTTATAGAATTAGTTATCTATGCTTAAACTTTCTTCCAACATTAAGCGGGTAGCCTTACACCGACAAGTTTGTAATAGTGTTTGATTTATCACCAATCCATTTATTTTTTATTTTTTCTTTCTTTCAGTCTATCTATCAATTTCTCTATCTATCTACCTATCAATCTATCTATTTATCTATCTAACGACCGACTCAATTTCCGTGATTACATCACCTAATCTACATTCCTAATGCGAAAACAAGCCTGATTAAGAGTATAATTATATTACGGCGTCAAATCTAATGTTCGTGGTCTATGCTTCATTTGTTTGTACCTCATTACAGAAGGACATATTTTTATTGATTATTTATTATTTCACAGTTTATCAGAGTAAAAGGTCGAGAGGAACAGCTGCTGTAAGTTTCACTCAAAACTTTCGTTTCTCCCCCCATCCCCTCGAATAAAAATATGAATGTAGACGAAAAGGGTGCTATATTATCTTATCGAAATACACTGAAACAAGAATGTTGTTCTTAAAATAATTTATAGTGAAGAACTTGCCATATTTGTCATTGTTTAGCCGCCCATAATACTCGCTCTCTCTCTCTCTCTCTCTCTCTCTCTCTCTCTCTCTCTCTCTCTCTCTCTCTCTCTCTCTCTCTCTCTCTCTCTCTCTCTCTCTCTCTCTCTCTCTCTCTCTCTCTCTCTCTCTCTCTCTCTCTCTCTCTCTCTCTCTCTCTCTCTCTCTCTCTCTCTCTCTCTCTCTCTCTCTCTCTCTCTCTCTCTCTCTCTCCCCCCCCCCTTTTCTCTGTTTCCCGCTTCTTACTTCTTAGAAGCGAAGATTGTAGAGGTTCGGTTGTGTATAGCAGTATTACTGTACTGCCTTAAGAAAAATGTGTATAAATCATACCTCTCTCTCATTTCACCAGATTCTTTGATAATCTGGTTTCCTTTCTCTCTCTTTTTTTTTCCAGCTAATTTCCTTCTGTTTCCACAGGTTTTAGTCTCTTTTGTTTTCCCTCACACGCCTCAAGGCTTCAGAATTTCACTCCCATCCAATATAATTATTTGATGTGTCCAGGTGCTCTTAAACTACCATCTCCTCTTCAGTGGAATAATACCTACCTAGGCCAACATCTTCGCTGATCCAGCCTAGAAAGACAATGTATATCTTATAATTATTAATGCATTCTTTTGCTTGTTTATAAAGAGGACGATTATTCCCTCCCTTTCCCTCATCTTAACCCTCTTTCTCTTATAGCTCCATGTCAGCGCAGAGCCTACAGCACTTGCACAGCCCTTTAAAGGATGCAGTGACAAACGAGGTATAAACAGGCTGAAAAACTAGATGGTAAACATAGAACAGCCCACCAAGAGCAGCTAAGATTATACTTACAATATAGACACGGTAAAACATAGTCTATAGAAATATATAATGTTTTGGACCACTCCTCCTTGAAGGTTAATTCTATGATTCGCTAGGGACAATGTAAAATGTAATTCAAGCAGTACCACCTTAACCACAATTGGAAATTGTACTAAAACAACAATGATGTTACTACTGCAACTACAAGAACAAAACTTCTCACCCCTTCTACAACTACATCAGCTAATGCTACAACTACCATTTCTTCTTCTGCTGCTGCTGCTACTACTACTACTACTACTACTACTACTACTACTACTACTACTACTACTATTACTGCTACCATTACTACTACTACTACTACTACTACTAGTAACTACTACCTACTACTACTACCACTACTACTACTACTACTACTACTACTACTACTACTACTACTACTACTACTATTACCGCTACCATTACTAATGCTAACACCGCTATTGCTACACACATGTACTACTACTACTACTACTACTACTACTACTACTACTGCTGCTGCTGCTGCTGCTGCTCCTGCCGCTCCTATTACTGTTTCTGCTATAAGTATAAGTATCACTACTGCTGCTCCTGCCGCTCCTACCACTATTTCTACTACCACTACTACTCCAGCTCCTAAGATTACTAGTTTTATGGCTACCATTGGATTGCTGCTTCTAGTAGTTTTCTTACTACTGTGCTCCTGTTGCTCTTACTACTACTACTACTACTACTGCTGCTACTGCTACTGCTACTGCTCCTGCTGCTGCTGCTGCTGTAGCTGCTGCTGCTACTACTACTACTACTACTGCGACGACGACGACGACGACGACCACAACTACTTCTAGGACTACATGTACTATTATTCTATAAATTATGGAAAGGACCATAAGGAAAGAAAAATACATGAATGATAAAATATGATTAACTAAGGAATGCACAGTGGCTTTCAGAAAGGTAACACTAAAAGAGCTTTTAAGTGCCAAAAATTTTATGATTATTTGACCTTTCATCAAAGATCAAATGCTATGGAATTTTTTACCGCACTTTTCCACTTTCTGGAGTTTATATTTCCTAAATTACATGAAACAACACCAAAGAAAAGAGTAAAATGCTTTAGGATCACAACATACACACAATGAATGTATCTGAGTGCATAAATCTTTGGTTTTTGGTACTTTTTATTTCGTTTAAAAAGGTATCAGGTAGATATACACTTCATAATGTAAAGACATCCACTACATTAACTATGTGCAAGCTTCTAAGAAATCTAAGATCAAGAGAAGAACTGATCTAGATTCTTATTACTGTATCAAATTTAGTCATAACTTGACTGTATGAACGTAGAATGGACTAACTACATAATGCATTTAGTTAATGTGCAGTATTTATGCACATCTAAAATATTTTAAAATTTTTAAGTGGATAGTAGACAAACAACAGTATTTATGAATACAATTTTTGTACAAAAAGAAAAAGCAGTAAAAAATTATATCTGAACACAATTTATACAAAATTAAAAATCAAAATTTATCTTAAACTATTTTCCTAAGAAGAATGCTGAATATTGTGCAAATTCATACTCCTAAGCACTTCGGACTACATGCACTTATAATGCAGGTCATACTAAGAACGAGGTTTAACGTAACATGCATTTTTAAAGATACAGGTAATCGCTTCCATTATAATATTCTTTACAATATTTTTGGTGCTACTACAGTGTAGTAACATTTTGTCCATAGTATATGCCTGACAAGCTTTATTATTCAAAGAGGTAAAGGGAAAGATCAATACAGTGGTCTGAAAATCTGTATTAAAAGATCAAAAGATTATAAAGCATATCCCATTTCTCACAATAATTTGAATAAAATCAAATAACCAAACATTACTTGCAAATGTCCTTTTCTTTTTAAAAGAAAGCATAAAAGTAATGTGAACTTCAGTGAATTGAAGGAAACATGCTGATGTCTCTGTTCACACTTCCCAACCCCTTTACACATCAACGTATTCAAGCTAACCCCAAGAGGCAGCCCGGGAGTCTTTGACAGAGCTTGTGCAATGCAATGCTTAGTAACATTTTCCACCTTTTACAAATCCACTTTTTTATTATAGCAAACAGTTAGCAAGCATATATGCTAAACACACCTATAATTGTGGGCATTCATAATTGCCAAGATAGAAATCAGTAAATTCTAAAAAGCTTGTGGAAGACCTCACTGATACAATGAATGATTATTATTCTGCAAAATACTTACATGTAGATAATTGTCTGATTGGTGCATTTCTAATACATGTAGTTTCATCAATAGATTGAATTTGTATTTATAAATTATATCTTTTCTCCTTATTCAAACAACGATTTCAGAGATAAGTGAATCAGCCTATCAAACTTCCTCCAAAATAGAACATAAATTAAAAATTTGAAATTTTAGAAATAGGTTGGCTGTATCCTGTTTAATTCCTGACTAACAAGGCAAGTCAACCCTATTAAATGAGTCACTTCTCAGTTTCAGCATAACTATTTAACTGTTTAAACTTAGAACCAAACTAAATATCACAGGTCAGAATGTTGAATAGTTCCCTTTGTTTGATATTAAGATTGTTATTGAAATGAAACATCAAACTAGACAATAAATTCTCTTACCAGACAATAGATGGATATCAAAGATTTAAAAATCATATTCTTGAAACCTGAACTAAAGCTCTAGAATAGGTGATCTGTGATATTTTTTTTTTTTGCTTTGAAATGTTGACAGTTGCACTTCCTATTGCGTCTTGCCTCACATTGTCTAATTAACTAGAATTAAAAACTGGTTTGATTTTATTTACAAAAATTCGCACCTATGCCAATACTCAATGATAAAGATAAGAATGCAGTCTCACAAAAAATTAAATAAACTTGAAAGTACCGACAAAATCATGAACCACATGAACAAGATAAGTTTTAGGAGACTGGCTAGGGAAAAGGAGGGAAATTCAGTGGGGCAAAAAACCACAATACTTTCTATAAACCCACAAATATTCATAACGATAAACCAAAGGGTGACGATACATGTGACTCTTGAAGAAATAATTTTCCTTGCTTTTAATTTAGTTCTTTTATCATTCATTCACAGGTAGAAAATTATGCATAATTTTAATTCAACAAAGGTGAGACTATAGGAGTGCCATAAAAACTTGAGCATAAAAGCCACTTTATATGTATAATATTTATTGCACTACACTATAGATGTGATACAAAGGAGATTCTTAAAAGGGTGACTACTAAAATCTATAAAATGCAAAGTTTAGTTTACAAAAGGCACACAAAAACTTTTAGGTTAATTTGACTATCGGTAAAGGTACAAGACAGTGCAATTACATTCATCTACATAAATAAATCTTGACTAGGTAACTTAATCTCAATATAGCTTGTTAGAGGTAGAGCAAGAAAAAAATCAGAATAGGTCTTAAGATAAAAATCTTGGGCAGAACATCTGATGAGTGATCCCTGACATCTGGTCCATTTTGTAATTATCAAGTCAAACCTCTCTTTTCCACCATGATCCTTGGGAGTTAAAAAAAAAAGAAGAGAAAAATAAAAGTTTAGAGAACCTCACAAGTTTTATTCTTTTTGAAAATCAATAAAAATGATGCTCTGAACACACTGAACATAAATAAGACAAGCAGTATATGGAAAAAACCAAAGTTGTTTAATTATTAATTCAGTGCAGATTCTGGTAACACCCATTGTTGTTTTTAAACTTATCAATTTCCAGAATTTGTAAGAATCTAACATAACAGAAAGCATTATTTTAAAAAAAAAAAAAAGGCTTAAATGAGTGGTTTCATTGGCACAGCAATATCCGTAATGCTTTGACACTCAGATCATGAGGCCTAAAAATTGAAGCAAAGTCATGTGGCTGAAGTGCTTAGCAAAAGAACAATTGGGATTTGGATATTTAACCACCTCAGGAAGTCCACTTAATTTGCCTCATTTTGATTTTTACATGGGTGTCCTTCTAAATCTAGGGTCCCTTTGGTTCATCTCAAACTAACACTACATACATTTTTAGAGCCTTATAAAATCATTTTTAAAAGTTGTTCTTGTTGTTTTATTTTGTTTTTTTAAATAAAGATTCAATATTACGCCTAGTTCCTAGATTCTAAGCTAATTTTGCATAATTCTAATGAGGGGGGAGAGGGAGAGGAAATTTGAAAAATGTATAGAGAATGAAATTTCCTTAAAAGTTATGTTATCAAGCAAGCCATTTGGTATATTTCAAATTTTTGTTGGCTTATTATGCAATAGCATCTGCGGTGAGTGAAGAATGCTCAAGGGTATGAAAACTGAGGAAAACTAAAACATATCATTAAAAGCAGTGGCGTGGAGATCTTCCAATTTTTTCTTCTCAGTAATAGAACTCAGAAATTCAAATTAGCTAACACAGCTCTTTGTAAAATTGCATTCCCCTCTTCAATAAGATATCATAGACTGTTTTAAGATTTCCTGTGCCTGTTTCTGTGCATTCATGGGAGATAGATGATGGGATTATTTACTGCCTTTTGATGACCAGTTAAAATCCATCCTAACTCCACATGTTAAGTACCAAAAACCTATCTCACAGCTAAAATCCTTTATGAAAAAAATGAGCACAAAGCTTAATTTAATTTGGGACCTTTATTAATATTACAAAGTGGCTGATACATCAATACATTCAAAATTAATTTGAAGTGATACACAATGGATTTTTTTTAATTTTAGACCTTTCCTAAGGGTTGATTTAAAATTAGTCCTATGCCACAAATTTTTTGAGGTGGATAAACTCTAATGAAAAAAATTAAATTGAAAGGGAAAAGGATTTTTCGAAACCTTTGGAAATCTTTTCATTTTACAAAAAAAAACATAAATTATGAGAACAAAAGACCAAGACCTACTGTGCTGTCAGATGAATAGATAATACCTGGTATTTTCATTGAGTGAATTGTTTCTGGCTTCTCCAAAAGTTCTGCAGTCTTCTGTAAAAGAGTCTGTGTGGCTTCACTATCACAGTTCCTGAAAATATTAGCAGCTTTAAGAGTAGAACATGTTATTCCAACTTTGAGCACATCTTAATATTTGAAAACATGTGTGTTCAGATTATAATCTGGAATGTAGTTGAAAGAAGAGTAATAAATGACATTAAAACTTAGTTATAAAAGTAACAATTTATCTTCAGACCATAAGTTATACTGTTATATACTGCCACTGATAACAGATGTTGGCATTGTGTTGTTTATTTACTGAAAGAAAGAATGTATAGTTAGACCTGAATGTGGTCCAACCCAAAATTGTCTGAAAATTTCCGGAAGCGCGGTGCGCACAGAATTAAAGACAATTTTAAGGGTTACTTAAACCCTCTATCAACTGCCGGACAAATATTGGTCTCGGCGCGATTGTCGGATTTCCGACAATTGTCGGAAGACATTCAGGTCTATATAGTAAATAAAACTTTTTCAATTCTCTATAGGAAACTGGCATATACAGCTCATATAAATTGGATACATATACATAGATATATTTTAAACATGCATGTTAAAATTGTAATTTGGAATGTACGAGGCAAAAGAGAGCAAGAGATGACATTACAACTTAGTTATGAAAGTAAGAATTTATCCATAAGAAAGCGGCATATACAGTTCATATAAATTGTATATATACTCGTAAGTGTATATTAAAATAATCAATAAAAACTCAATGACAGTAAGCAGTTCACATTAAAGACAAATACACATATGATCAATATAATGGGATGATATTCCTAGCTAAACTTTTATAAAATTTTTATTCTTAATGGTGATTAGCACTTCAAGGGAGGGGGATCACTTTTTTTAAACCAATGAAAAACTCACTGTGCATATTTCTCTTCGGTGCTCCAAATCTCATAAATGATGAAATGGTGAGAGTCAAGAAGTTTTCGCACACTGGCACTAAGAGAAAAAAATTTACCTTTAATATTTACTTGTTTTCAAAGCAAAGTATGGAACTAATAGGAAAAAATCTTACTCAAGAAGTCCACATACAAGTAGGCAAAAGATAATTTCAAGAAGAAGGAAAAAATTCAAATATTTTTATTTTCATGAATAAAAAACCTTCAAATCTGCTTGAGAATAAAGACATTTTATATATGAAGTTTGTTGAAAGTTAATGAGAAGGAAGATTTATTTAAGCATAAATTAGAGTAAACGACAAGGATATCTCAGTTAGCTTAAGATGAGCTCTATCTCTATTGAAGCATAATGACACAGATAAAAATAACCGGGGTAAATTCTTTTTCCGATTTCTAAACATCAGATTACAAATGGTAAAAAAATGAGATAGATCTACAGAAACGTGAACAAAAAGCACCCAAACTTTCTATTTGTTCCTTACCTGAGACAGCCCTTGAATCCTTGAGTGAGATCCACATAAGCTCTGAGTTGACTTTGAAAGTCGTCAACACTCATCTCTTTGACAGCAAACTCTCTACGCACCAACAGCACCTGCAAGAAATACAACACTTTAAATCATAAACAGATGTATTGATATTTAAAATAATGAACTGAATAGGAAACATTACAATTCCCTCTGCAACAATTTGCTATAAGGCAGGTAACTAGATAAATAAAGTCACCTCACAACCAGACCCAAAAAAGTGTCACTTATGTTCTTTTCATACAAATGGAAAACCATAATGTTTAATATTAACATTTTGTTGGGTTTTTTTTTTATTAATGATTCATCAGACAGAATCAACATCAAGAGGCATTTATCAATCCTTATGACAACTATGATGTTTGAAGAAAAAAAAGTGATCCATATGGAGTTGATCCGGTTTCCATACCTATACAGTAAATACTATTTGTCAAATGAAAAAAAAAAAAAAGGACCTAAGTTTTTGATCCTCTCAATATATATATATATATATATATATAAATCTCAAGCAAATGTAACTTTACAGACATTTTAATAGTCATTTCTGCTGCCTTTAAGTGCTAGCTCTTCAGCCTATTATCATAAAATAAATTTGGCAGTTTTCATTAATTGATCACTATGTAAACATCAAAAACAATAAAACAACCAACGACTCACAAGATCATCCTCCCCAGCAACAACTTCCTCATCACGAAATCCATCAAGGTTTACCTGAAAGTTGTGCCATACATGTGTATAAATTAAAAAAATTACAAAAATACAGATCTAGCAATAGTCTTCAACAAAATAAGAATAATTTGACACAGCTCAGTTGTTTGAGATTTATTTATAAAAGGACTGAAAATTCACACCATGTAAGAAAGTCAACATACTTTATTCTCAAGTCGATCAATCAGCTGAGCCAGGCGATCAATTTGTGTGTTGGCCATTCCACTCCCTGGAAGAAAATACAGAGCTGGTTATAACTGCCTTCTCATGATGTACATGTTATAATTCTTACTAAGTTTCAGGTAACACATGCTGGGTGGAGGAGCGTTTACCTTCCAAAAAAAAAAAAAGAGGAAATTACAACCAAAACTCATTTTCACACCTGTGGATTTAAAACATCATCAAATAATCAATCTAAACTAAAAGGGAGAAATAATTCTTCTTACTTATCCTATGACCGAAATCTGTCCATTACAATGATTTGAAGTCAATACTTTCAGAAAATTATACATTCCTGTTTGAAACGTGTGTTTTCAGTAAAATCAAACTTTCTCGATTACCTGGCCATAACTGTAGTGAATTGGGAAGGAGATGCACAGAGAGTGAGTGAGAGAGAGAAAGACATTCTGTGTTAAAGAAAGAATTTACTGCTTTAAGGTCTAGCATTACTCAGCCGATCTTGCAGACCGTGACTTTTCCTTATACTTAGAGTGGTTAGTTGGTTGTAGGAGAATAAAGTTCACTTATGTTGAAAACTATTTTGTCAGTTATTTGTTTTTAGAATATAATCTTCCTTAGTATTGAGTAGTACAAGCAGGCATATGCTTTAGTTTATGCAGAGACAATAAGCCTAGTTAATTTTGTTTTATCCTGACTTATGTTTATGGCAGAGACAAAACATTGAATGATTGATAGTACTAAGTCCATTATTTTTTATCATTTGTAAATCATTTTTCCCATATTTTTTTTCCCATCATAGCAGAATAGTGCAATCTAAATGACTGACTCCATATGTTGGGAAAGTTTAATACAGATATGCAAAGCAATGTCCAATAAAAACCTAACTTTTCTGATAAAAATGTGTAATGAGTTTTAGCTATTGCTTTCTTTAGATATTATTTTCTTTTAAACCTCTCTTTTAATACTCTAACAATGGTTAAAGACTGAGTTTGGTGTTTCCATAATTTTTGTTTCAGTTAAACAATCTGATGATTTTTATCACATAAGTCTATCTCAGGTTGAGTCAAATGAAGCTACTTAGGCTTAAATGAAATGGTGACCTAAATGTTATGAAGAGATTTTCACAGGCAAAAAAAAAAAAATTACAAACTGAGGGTGAGACTGGTGTTTTTAAAAAAATTACACTTTTATAATGATAAAGTAAATCTATTCTATGAATATTCGTTTTTATTTTCCATATCCTGGGGGAAAAAACTGAGAAATCAACAACAAAAATTGTGATTTGAAGGTTTAAATCATAAGAACACTAGTAAAATTGCTGGACTAATGCTGTTTGTTAAAAAATTCACAATTTCATGTTATTTCTTAGAAAGTATAAAGAACAATATTGTCTTAAAGGCAGAAGACATTGATATAAAAACTCTAAAAGAGATTAAGCTTGAACTTAAAAACAAAAAAAAATTGTGGAGCATCAGTCTATATTTAAGACCCTAATCTCATTCACTGATGTTTTAATTATAATGTTGAACAAATGCTTACGATGAAAATGAGAAAACAAATAAGGAACCTTAGAAAGCTACAAAGAGAAGATGAAAAACATGCAAACAAACTTTAAATCCAGTCAATAACAAAAATTTTGTTCTTGAATTCCCAAAAGCCCAATATTAGGTTTAAAGTTTTCAATGTGACGTAGGAAAGGAGCAATAAAGTAAAAAACAAACAAAAAAAAAAGTTTGAAACAAACAAAAGCAATCATTGAAGACATGCAACGCACAAAACAGGTAGGCCTATACAAAAAAAAAAAGAAAATGAACCAAGAAACTTTGAATATAAATGATTATAAACTTATATTAATACACAAAGGTTTATGTTCTGCATTAATCATAGCTTCTTTAACCTTAACATTTTATCATCATTGTTCAGACATCAAAGGATAGAGAGATTTACTTTCAAATTGCTTGAACTCATGATTAAAAGTATTAATATCAAGCGCTCATCTCTTTGAGGGTTGTGAAAATAAGTTGTTCTAAGTTTATGCAAAAAATGATGGCTGTAAAAAAAAGTTAGTCTAAGTACGTCTACTCAATAATAACAATTTTTTTTTTAAATGTGCTCATTGCTTAAAAGCAGCATGGAAAGAATTTTCACTCCTGTCCGATGTTTAAACAACACAACTTTTTAATTACTACTATAAGCAGATGACAGCTTAACTTAATCTGACAAGTCTATTTGTTGAACTTGCCACCAGAAATTCATTGCTGTTATTTTCTCCTTCAGATTTTTAAGTTTTGAATAAAATTGAGATTCAGCCCTTTATTCCTATCACTACTTTAAAGCAATATAAAAAGAGACTTTGATATGATTCATACATAGTAAAGATAACATGAAGATCAACAATTCTGTATGACAGCTGAAAAAGAAATTAGGCACTGTGTCTGAACAGTTCAAATAAATAATGTCAAAATAAGTGGTTACAAAAATACCACAAGTGCTTGATGAACATCATCACAAATTTAACTCACATGAATTAGGGTGGAGATAATCATATACAGACCATAGCTCCACAAGGAAAACATTTAAAAGCATGGGTGCAAGCTGGCTGGAGTTGATTGGCCTGCAAGGATCCGACATTGTTATATCTTTTTGCACAATGGGTCCTTTGTTTTCCATCTCATAATCTATCCAAAATCATAATGAACTAGTAAGAATAAGTTTTCCATTCTTGAAAATATTCTAATTTATATGGGAAGTGTCTGCACCGACTTATACAAATAAAATAGTGACTAATCAATAATGTGTCTGCTAGACAAAGTTTTAATTTCATGGCTGCTCAAACAAGAAATAATAACAGAGATTGATTTTTTTTTTGCAGTCCCTTCTTTAATATTATATGCAAAGATGTGCACGGTAAATTTTTTTTTCTAATGATAATTTAAGATCCTTGCCTCGTACCAGCACTGTTCATCTGCTCACAATATTTTATTTTTTTTCTGCATATATTCAAAGTAATTTATATGACCAACTGCAACTCAAATTGATTTAAGGATATGATAAACCAAAAAAAAAAAAAAATTGGCATAAGCCACCTAACTTTTTAAAACGTCTTCAATCAATATGAAAAGATATTAGGCTACATAAACCTACTTATATTGTTTAAAACCATCACCCTTGGGAGGCAAAGTATTATTTAGTAACTAGACCCACAATTACATAGAAAGATATAATACTCCATTGCTACTGGTAGAGCAGTTGTATAATTGGCACCGAAAGAGCACAGTATAACAATAGTGTAATTCTTGGCATTTTTAAAGGAGATTTTTATTTTAAAAAATATTTTACTCTTTACTTTGTAAGATATGAATGTTGTTTTCAGCCGAGAAAGGATAAAAAAAGAAAAAATGAACATCAATGAAATCCGTGCTTGTCCCAATTGGAGAACAGTGAAGAAAAAATGGAGAGGGACAAACTGGAAAAAAAATTATGATGATGATGATGATAGACAGATAATATATTTTGATGATATCGCAAAAAAAAAATCCTCTTCAGTTCCAAATCAGAAGATCTCAGGCTTTCACCTAAGAGCTGAGATTAAAATAAGATCTAGATCTAGGTCTTCACTGGAAATTAATTTTTTAAATCAACTGGACCTATTCAAAATTAGTTGTCATGAGAGAATATATTAAAATTTTAATTATCTTGTAAAAAGCAAAGAAAACATGGCTGGATTTCGCTCAACAACACTGTCAGAGAGAACAAAAGAGAAGGGAAAGTGTTAGACTAAACAAAAGAAGGATTTGCTACAGCTGGCTAGGCTAACAACTACAAGATAGGAAGATGGAATAGATTACAGTTGACCGTATTTTTAATTGAAAAATCAGATGTTTCAATATCGTAGTTTATGGTGAGAAAACAGTCTCTTAATTTAAATAGAATAGTCAGATTCAGCTATTTTATTTAACTCCAATACATTCTAAGGCCCTCTTAAACACTCTTTACCACTTGAGTTTAGATAAATGAACAGCTATCAACTCCGCAAGGCAGTGCACTTCTGTGCACGTTTTGTTCTTACCTTCATAGCCTCAAAAAGAGCATTTCAAAGCACTCTTTAACTCAAGCCCACCTATATCGCTTGCCCTCGCCCATATGGTCCATTATATTGTGTTCCTATATAGCCCCTCATCACCTGTATGGACCTCTATATTGTGTACCTATACCATCCAACATTGCCTGTTTACTTTCATTTCTGAGTGTCTACTTTCTTTAATTATAACTACCGGAAATCTCGATCAAACTCCTTTTACGTTTAGAGGACAAGTTAGACTTTTTTTGGTTATTATGGACTAGGTTTAGATTTAAAAATGTGCGTCCAAATTGACAGTTTTTGTCAGCGATTTTTGGCGCTTTCAAGGTCTAGGCTAGATCTTAACTTTGAATTAGGATGAATGATCACTTTAATCATCTCAGGGATGCTACAGAAACCGTTTATTTTGGTTATCTGCATGATTATCCCTACAATCAGCATAAAATAATGGCCGTTGCCCATTTGAGATCAGGAGTCAGATTGTGATGTTGAGATGGTGAAGTGGGATTTTTATGGTGAAAAAATTGAAATGGTGATAAACTTCATAAAGTCAGCCTGAAGTGAAGTAGGACTCTCTTGTTTTGTTTGATTATAATATTTTTTTTAAAACGTATAGCTCTATTCTTTGTACGGAGTTACGTCCCTTCTCTTAGGGTCAGGGCTTTACCTGAGCTGGAGTAACTTAGGTGGGGTTGAGTTAACAGAATTAACAGTTTTCTTCTTGATTCTTTGCCTACCAACCAGTGACATGATTCTAGATTCACTAAGTTTGTTTTAAACAATTTAGAGGCGTTACTGACTGATGTACCCGCAGAGGGGAAATTAAGACTGATTGTAGCACCTTGCGCGTAATTACATGTTTTCTTTTTAAATAAACAAAACATTTAATCAGCCCGTACAGGCTTCTGGCATGCCAGCCACAAGCCAGCGATCTTGCACCCATGCAAAAGTTTTGACGAAAATATGCACAATAAAAGTTTTACATGAGAAAATAATGCCAAAGAAAGGTTACAGTGGTCATGAATGTTAATCTCCTTAAATAAAATAAAGAAGAAAACATTTTTTTTTTTGAAAAGTGATGAAAAAAATACATGCATACCTTCAGCAAGACCTTCAAATGCTGTAAGAGTTTTAGTGCACAGATTGAGACAGGGTGTTACTCAAAACTAAAGGAACGAATTACAAAATACAGTATGGTATTATGACAAAATACCAGTGATTAAAATTATGGCAAAATACTGACAAAACTACATTGAGGTGAAGAAAGCTTTAAAATGATAAGATTAATTATGATATTGGTATACATTTTTTATTCTGGTTTGATAAAGACATATTATAAGATTGGAGATAAAATAAGCAAATGAACCTTTGGTCTTTCAAAAATTTATCAAAGAGTTGTTTTTTACAGTAAAATCTCTAGCAGTACTTTTAAAAAAATCATTAGCACTAGAAGTTTCTGAATATTCACCATCTGAGCCCGTACTGATGCCACTGATTTGTCGCTTCGCTCTGCGAACCACACGGCCAGGCACAATGCTGCCACTGGGGGATTTCTTCATCACATCCTCCAATTCTAAAGGTTTGATATCAGCTCTGAAAATAATCAGGTTATTTTATGAACTTATTAAAATCAAAGGAATACTTGGCTTGAAATATAATGAATCCAGATACACAAATATGACAGAGAAAGCTGCACTTACAGCTACAAAAGATGTGATACACGAAAAAAATGCTCTGTGAAGGGTTGATAAAAATTAGCAGCTGTCTAGAGATGTCAGATGATTGATTTGAACTTTTATTTACAGTTTTTTTTTCAAGAATGGTCAAATAATGGGCCGTTCCTATCTCAAAAATATAATTTTTGATATGAAGAAAAAAATTGTAAATTTTAAAAAACAAGAAATGAAATGTAATTTTCATTTTTGACTCAATCTTCAATTGAGTGCTCAAAATTCTTCTGCTCAAGCTAGAGTTGGCTCAACATTCATAAGGTTGCAGACTTCATGTGTATAAATGACCACCCACTCAATTCTTAAAAAAAAATTTTTTAGCTGTGGACAAGTCAATGTAAGTTTAAAAATTACATTACGTACTTTGCAATGAAAAATATATTGAAAAACTGATACACTTTGGCTTGTTTGAAATATTTTTCAGATACCTGATTTTAGCAACCCCTCTTTCAAGAAAACAGCACAAAAATTTGTTTTGGACAATGTTAAAGTACAAAAAATAACACTGATGATTTATAAACCTACTTACAATCTTTGCATATTTTTATTTTTAAAAATTTTAAAGATAATATTTAAATTGAGAGCAGACTTCATGAACAATAGATACCACTAAATACATTTGAGGGGGGGAAAAGCTACATATTATTACCCCACACGTTTATTTTATCCTTTCACAACCTACTTTTCAAAAAAACATGCTAAGGGGCACTTATTCAGAAAATCTTAGAAGATTCCATGAAATTTATTTATTCATTGTAATATTTACAGACCTTACAAAAAGTTAGGCTGTCATAAACAATTCTGTACCCCTTATTCAAAGTAAAACTTCACTAATCAAAATTTAATATGGTAAATGCACTTTCAGGAATAAAGCCTCAAGTGGCTTAGGATACTCAGGTAGCTACCTTTCCTCTCTTGCCTGAGTGTCCAGTGTGTCTGAAGCTGCCTCTATTGGACGTTGCAATGCACTCATTTGATTTAGGATCTCCCTCATTAGGAATCTTTTCACAAATTTGTCAGTTCGATTAGATTCTTGGTACACCTGCAATATAATAATTAATTCACAAGTCTTACTTGTCATATTATAATAAGTCTTTCTAATATAGATCTATGACAAGTATCCTAACACATCCATAATATGAAAGTAAAAGAATATCTTTGGTAGTTATACATAAATGTCTTTTTGTCTATGCATAAACATTTTCAAGCCTTATTGAGGAGTTGACAAAGCTCAAATGATATTCAATGCAGTCTACTCTTGAAATTGATTTTGCAAAATAATGAATGAATGGATGTTCCCTTTGATCTAGACTTAAGTCTGATGTTTGCATAAAGTTAAAAGTTGAGTACAGAATGTTACTACAGATGATTGTCCACTTTCGACCTCTTATTAATTTTTTTTCCTTTAGTCTTCTATAATCAAAAGATCAGAAATGTTTTTGCCATATTACAGCAAAAGCCTTTTTTTTTAAATAATTTTCTTGCTGCAATTTTCACAATCTGCATATACTGTAACTTTTAGAGATATTCCCTTTTCCTTAAAGCTTCAAAGTTAACTGCATGTTATCAAAATATCTATTCATAACCCCTATTTTTCTACCTTGGATTGTTTCCCTTTGTATCTGTTTTTTTCCTCAGGTATGTGATCCAGTCCTGGTGACTTTTTGTATTCTGACTGCTTTATAACAATTTTTATTTTGCATATTAGTGGCTCTGGTTCCATTTTCACTATGTTTTGTTTTGTGTTTTCAATACTTACATATCAGACAAAGTACTTTTCATACCTCTCTTACTGCCAACTTTTTATTTCTTCATGATTTATTAGCAATTTTCCTTTGGTTTCTTATACATCCAGTATATGTAAAAAAAAATTTTGTTTAATGTTTGATATAGCTCGTCCACAACTCAGTGATTTTTCATTAACAAATTTAATTCCCTGTCAGGCAGGGTAGCAATGGAAAGATGATGTCCTAAACTCACTTGCCTACAGTCTGGGGTTCAAACCTGCAAAACAGTTCCTTGTAAATATCAGAGCGGATGCTCTAACTTCACTTGTTGCTGTAATCTTTATTTTCTCGAAAAAATGCAGCCATTCCTGCTTTTCTAATTTGATCTCTTAATAAAGTTTGGTTTAAATCAGTTCTATTCTTTTTTTCCTCCTTTTTGCCTCAATTTTTCCTTTTCAATCCAATCTTCAGTTCATTTGTTATTAATAGCTTTTCTTGTAATTTGTATTCTTCTTTTGCTCTGGAATTTAAAGACTTCTTTCCATATTTCTCAAAAATGAAATTATACTTCTTGTAGTGTTTATTTATTGCTTAGTTTAAGTGGGGCTTCAGTTATTTCTGTTTCAAACAGGTATGTTTCTTCCCTTTATACCTTTGCAGTCTTTTTTTTTTATAAAAACCTCCTAAACTATGACAAGATTTAGATTTTTATAACATATTTTAAACATCAAAAATAGGATTCATGGAACTAATTATCACTCAAAAAAATTTCCACCTTAGTGCCCATTTTTTCCACCCATGAACACACGAAAATGAAGGCAATTAGACAACGGCTAGTCACCAAAATTATGATATATTACCTTTGCTGTGCCATAGAGTACATTTGTCATCTTTTTGTTCATCTCTTCGAGTAGGCCGAAGATCTCTTTAAATTCTCCAAGGTGTTGGGAAAAATATGTGCACAATTCGTTAGTGTCGATATTGCTGAAAAAATATCCAGGAAAATAGCGAAAAATAAAATACTATTACAAAATATAAATCAAATATTTTTGAACCCCTCACGTAAAATAACTCAGTGAATCAGAGAGGTAAATTCATGTACAAAAACATCATGAAGCCTTCATTAAACAATCACTCAATCTACTTAATTTACACATGGATGTCCTGTCTTCAACTATCCCACTAACTATCATCAGACAAAAGCATCCCCAAATACAAATGACGACCAATTGATATGATAAATACTATTGAAATAAATATGGAAAAGGCTGTAAGGACAGGATTATCACTCTTGCTCTTTTCCTGAATAAGATGACTTATTCCAATTTGTCAAAGGCTCATTGTAAAATGCTGCTTTCATATGAAAGCCCGGTTTTAGTTAATAGCAATGGTAAGAACCTTTTCAAATATTTGAATACATGTATTTGATTAAACCCTTAATCTCAAAATTTCTGCAGGAGAAGAAAGAGTAAAGCTTAGGAGAGGGTCATTCAATGTTGGACAGAATAATAAAAAATTCAGCAGAAAGAAAAACATCCATGTTCATAGTCCTGACAAACTCAACCATATCAAAGGCTCTCAAAGTATGTTCTTTCTTAGAAAAGACAATTACATTGATTGTTTGATTTTAACCCTTGAGAGCAAGAAAGTGCAATAAGGTTTATATAAGACTGAAAATTTGTTCCATTTTTGCCTTTGTACTTAGATATATATAATATGTAATATATATCACTTTTATCATTAAAATGAAACAGCAGCTAAGATAAATAATATACTTATTTATCAAATTGAAGAGAAATGGATATTCAGGATTCAGGTATCTTTATTATCCTAATCCTCCTATTCTGGTCATGTCAACAACCAAAAATCTAAATCTACAAATCTAAATAATCTACGATGAGATACAATCCTTAAATATCCAAAAGCAGACAAATACAATCAACAGGATATTAAAAAATGCAAAGAAAGCAATACCAGTGCAAACAAAGTCTGCTTGAATTTGGAAACAATTTTCCCTCTTTATTCCAAAATTATGAATGTCAAACGACAGTCATATAGATCTTATTCTTCAAACTCATAGACATGATTGCAAAATATGAAAATATTCTGTTGAGCACAATTGGGACAATCTGTTGGGAGAATTATCAAAAAAGCTTGCTTTTCATTTCATTTCTTTATATTTTTTTCCTCATAAGATTGTTTAAATCTCACTTACTTGGTATTGTGGGAATCTATTTCATCAAAAAGAGTTTGCAGCTCCTCTTTTCCCATGACCCCATCAGCAAAATAGGATACAAATTCATCCCATGAAATGAAGCCGTCATCTAGGTGAAGGCAAAAAAAATATGAATGCCTATACTCATTTTAATGCAGATAATGTTCACTTAAATGTATAGAAGTTAGACATCGAGCACTCTTCATTATTTACTTTTGCAAATATGATTGCCACTGCTATACTAATCTGGTTGTAACAAGGAATTTACAAGACCAACTAGCACCAACGCAAAATTTTTCTATATCATAAAGTAAGTTAAACTTATATTGTATTTCAATTTGAGAGAGAGCAGAGGGGGATTGGGGAATACCTCTCTAATTTGAGATGCCTCTAAATCTTATTGTCTGTTAGATCATTGCTATTTCCAAGCATAGAAGACAAATCTTATTAACATCCTAAGGAGGACTTTTAGATATATAATTAGAGAGAGAGAGACAGACAGACATACAGACAGACAGACAGACAGACACAGAGAGAGAGAAATCTTACCATTTTTATCTGCTCGACGAAAAACCTGAAATAAGTATTTTGTAAATTGATGAATTATTATTATAATAAAAGGTTTATCAATTTATAGACTGTCAAAATTTAAGATTCTATCATCAAAAACTATTTGTGTAAATCAAACTACATTAATTATCAATGCACAGCACAGTGATTCCTGAAATTAATTGATATTTTATCAGGGTTTTTTTTTTATTTAATTTTTAAGATAAAAAAAAGTAAGGTTGAAGTTTTTTGTACTACAAGTAATGATTTATTGTGCGTCTGTGCATAAATGGGTATTGGATTTCAACAGTAAAAATAGGAAAGGCAGAGAGACAGCGAGAGTGCAAAGAATAAAGAAAGAAAACAAGGGTGTGACAAAGCCATGGGGAGGGGGAGTTAAGAAAAAAAATAAAAAGACATGCTCAAAGAGAAAGACTTCATGAGATGGGGTTCATGTTGCAAAGCTTGAAACAAAGGTCTATATTAAGTCGCACTTTTTGATGGTTGGTTGTAGTGTTTGGTTGCACAAGCAAGAAGTTTACAACTGGATCAAAAAACTATTTTACAATGTTTGCAATTCACAACTAACATTCACTTCAGCAGTATATGATAGAATTTTGCCTAGCAAGGCTAACTTAGATCTGTGTCACTTTTTATGCACTAAAAAAACATTGATTTACGCAAATGTATCATTAACCCCACTCCTGCTTTCACAGTGAGCTACAGATAGGGTGCAACTGCCACCTCAGCCTGTTAGGTCCTGGAATACCTTTGTACTGTGCATACTGTAGTTTACAACAAAGCCTCTAGATAGGCTTTTAATGCGTAAAAATATTTTTTTTTAAATGCATATTTCATGATTTTAATGATTTTACAAAATGAAGGGTGAGAGAGACATAGCCTTTGAGGAAAAAAAGTTTTCAAAGAAAGGTTCATTGAATACGATATTTTCAGTTTATAATACCAGCAATTGCTTTGATGAAAGATTGAATTTACAACGAAAACTAAATAGACATAGAGCTAATTTAATCAGGAAGGGTGAGGACCAGGGTAGAGAGGGAGAAGATCAATGAAGCAAGCATTAAATTTTAGACTTATTTTGTCCTCCACCTATGCTAAAGCCTTAATTAGTTAATAGTCAAGGCGTAATCATTTTGTTACAAAAACCTATGTAACTATATACAAATAAATACTATCATTATAACTAATTTCTATGCAAAGAGCGAAGAGAGTCAGTAGTGACGAAACACCAAGATAGTAAAGAAGAATGACCATATGATTCAAGGAACGCTGTGGGGGCAGAGAGCATTTCTACTCTTTGTCAGGATTCTGCATTGAGGATGCAGGATGGGATTGGTGTGGGGGCCAGTAAGGGAGATGGAAAGAACCATTTGGTAGAATTATCATTGTCCAGTTCCTGTGTTTGCTCTTCAGTTGCGAATGAAACAGGTTTCCCATGTGTCAGTAGCATCAAGTATCCATCTTGTACTAACATGCTCCCAACAGATATCCCTAAATTGCACTTTGTTCTTCACAACTCATGGGATATGATTCTCTTCTTAAGTAGCAACCCTATAATGTGTTACCTACTTGGAACTTAGTGTTTTAAAATGATTTGAACATACGTTCTTCTTTGTGTAACCCCAAGCAAAAACCAAGCCAAGTCTTTTTCTATGGTCCCGATCAAACGAAGCCCTCTTTGGTATGTAAATTAGTCCGTACATAAAAGGAACTCTTTCTGTTGTGTTTCCTGCCATAAATACCAATCCTTAAGTTAGCTTACAGCGAGATCAATTCTATTGTTCTAAGTAACTGACTTTGTCTTTAGAAAGTCTAAAAACTCTCTGGAATCTATGACATTGACAACAAACTAATACAAGTTGACTGAAATACTAGGCCTAAATTTAATAATTTAAACCCAATGTAATCTATAGCAAGAAACCAAGTTTAATAAGTATTAGCCGAACATTTTATTTAAATCTGAAAGATAAATTTTTTTTCTTTCATCTTGTATTAGTCTAGATCTAGATCTTAGATCAAATGGGGAACAATGGTTGAGGGCAAGAGTCTAGTTTAGAAGTCTAGATCTGGATATTACTATTGGAGTTTCAGAAGCCCTCTCTCGTCGAGCATCTAGATCTAGATTTTACTCAAGTTTTCCAAGCCAAGAGGCCTTCTAGGGGTGTCATAAAACAATTACTTTGTGCTAATATTTTCACGTTACTTACATCAAGAAAAATAGTCATTCCTTTTTCAGTTTCCACCTCAGATCTTTCTGCTTTCTCCGCCATCTTGAAAAAATTACATGAAGTTTGTATGGAATGATCTCCCTTGTCATTTTCACCTTTACATTAAGCCTGATTCTTTTGGATTCGGTTTTTTTTTTAAACCGTATCTCTTTTGCTGCAGACTGCAGAGCGGGTGACCGTAAAGCCTGCTGGTCTCAAAATTTATGACATCATATCACATGTATGTTTCTCTATTTGACAAAGCAAACTAATGCGTGAGATTCATTTCGCTGAGATTCAAAGCAAAGTTAAAAAATGACCAAGATCTCTTTAATCCTTATACTTTAATTTCTTTTTTAAACTATGAAACTAACGGAATTAAAAAAAGAAAATGACGTTTGCAATGAACATAAAAATGTATTCCAGTTACCTTAAGAAAGCAAAAAGTTAGTAACTTTGTAGTTATTTATTTATAGGCTAACTTTAGGGACAATCTTTTGATATATCACTGCTTCGTGTTTTGATCATAGGTGAGCATTGGTAACAGATTCAGTATGTCATGAATTTTAGAATTTGAAATGTTATACCAGATAATAGTATATATCAAATATTGTCCACAATATGCTCGAATTTTTTCTCTCTTTAAACTTATCTTAGAAAATATAAGAAGAGGTATACGGCACAATGCTTCTCAAGTATTTTGAATAACAGCAACTGCTTTTAAAATCAGGGAATGTAAGCAAGGAGTATACAAATGCTTAAAGATTTAATAAAAAAAAAAATATGCTGTCACTTTCAACTGTGTAATAAAAAAAATATGCTGTCACTTTGAACTGTAAGAGGGGAAATTGGTGACAATTAAATGCGTGACAGGAAATATAGATTTAAAAAAAAAAAGAGGCTGTTTGCTTCCGCGTTTTGCCGCCGTTTAATCTTATAGTGTCATCGACAAAAGAACAACACACTTTAGATTCAACTAAATCAGCCCCCCCCTGTTATAAATGTGATTTGTTTCCATACGTGTGTACAAATATTTGGGATTAGAGAGAGAGAGAGAGAGAGAGAGAGAGAGAGAGAGAGAGAGAGAGAGAGAGAGAGAGAGAGAGAGAGAGAGAGAGAGAGAGAGAGAGAGAGAGAGAGAGAGAGAGAGAGAGAAATCGGAGTTTGAGGGGCGTTGAAGGGAGTGTCAGGGTTGAAGAAGCGAAAGACAGAGAAAGGCAGAGATGAAACTACTGGGAACGATTAAAAAAATGGGACGGGGAAAAGAAAACCAGCAATGTACCGGACGGAAATTGCTTGATTTTTTTCACAAAGTGTCCATCGGTTTTTAAGAGATTTTCAACAATATAATCGATATAGCTGTAGTTTAATGTCGTCTAAGGCATTTTCAGAGGCAAGGGGGATGGTTATTATTCATGCAGGGAAAATTCTGAGATTCAGAGAGCCGAATTAGAAGCCGATTAAACTACTTTTAATACGCGATTATTTTGAACCGAGCATCAGGATTCAGGATCAGGATTAATTTTGTGCGATTCTGCGTTTTGTACCGTGAGTATGACTGAGCGATGTTTGTTTGATCAATGATAACTAGACTCTACGTGAATGTAATTATCTACTAGTGAAATAGAAATATATCATTTGTTTTTGATGAATTACGTTAACCTCTTAATATATGAATCTTGTCATCCTATTCATGTAGGTCCAGATTAGATTTAAACCATTTCTGGATCTTTTCTAATCTAGATTGCTAAATCTCTTTTCATGCAGGTCTAGATATGATTCTAATACCAATTTTAATTAAGTGAATGAATTCACGTAATCCTCTGGGCTTTGAAGGTTTGATACGATAGATTAAGATTGTAAGCCAAGTTGAGGTATTGTAATATCTCTCTCTCTCTCTCTCTCTCTCTCTCTCTCTCTCTCTCTCTCTCTCTCTCTCTCTCTCTCTCTCTCTCTCTCTCTCTCTCTCTCTCTCTCTCTCTCTCTCTCTCTCTCTCTCTCCCCCTCTCTTTCTGTCTCTCTCTCTATCTCTGTATAAATATATATATATCTATGTAAAGGCCTACTTTGCTATATCGGCCCAACTCACGTTAGGCTTCACAGTTGAATGTTCCCGACTAATTCGAAACTTGAAGTTTAAAAGGATTTTAGAGCAATACAAAAATGCTTATAACTTGAAAAGTGTTTATTTACGACGAATAAAACCTTCATATTCGTGATCAGCTTATCAAATTCATTAAGAAAAATACAATTTTAAAGCAATAAGTGAGTTGGGCCGATAACTGCAATAATACCAATGTTTGGAAGCACTGAATGTTCAGTGGATAATCCTTCACAATAGTCATAGGTTTTGTGTGTTGCTTTATGAATACCCTTTGCAGGGGTCAAATTTATAAGTTTGGTGTGGTGCTCTAAAAAATCCTTCAAATTCAAAATGATTAAATTAAATGCTCTATTTGATGCTCTGAGGTAACCATTCAAAGTGGTCAAATTCTTTTTTCTATGTGAATTTTTGTCAAGCATCACTTGTATATGCACACAAGATCACTAAAACATCAATGGAAAAGTGCTGTTGTAGCCATATGGTTCAATTAAAAAAAAAGGCATACCTGACACACTTTAAAAAAGTTTAAGCTGTGATTTTTTTTTTTTATTTTACAAAAAAATCTACTTTTAAAAATTTTAGCCTTTGCACCTTATAATTTATTTAAACTGCCATGATTGTATTCAGCCTACTCTTGCTGGAATCATTAACAGGAGGGTCAAGATAATGGCTTGCCTCTAGCACAGGGGGGGAAGAGTAACATTCTGAGGTAGAAAAAAAATGACTTATTTGTATTAAATTGATCTTATACTGATGTAGGGCCTACCTGAATTTATTTCATATTACCAAATTGACAGATTTGAATCATCTCCAATTTTTCTTCTTTTCCAGATGCTTAGTATGAGTGAGATGACTTAATATTTTGGAAGAAAGCAATTGAATATGAACACTGGGTTATTAGGGCGTGGAAAGAGAGTTTATATGGAGGCTGCAGGGAACAGGATGGGCAGCCGCATTGGGCCAACAAGCACGGCCAAGCCTAGATACGAGCCATGCCTTTCACCTGGTCATAGACACTGTGCAGATGGGAGCTGCATGGAGTTTTGTCGTGAGTGACTAACTCATTCTGGGATCTAGTCGTTCATTTTGTTATATTATGTTTATGCATAGATTTTTTTCTTTCTTTTTTTTTAACTTGGGAAGCCATAAAGAACATGAAAACTCAAATATTATGAATTTTATGTTTTGATTATTTGCTTTGCACACATAATTATATTCCATGATTTTGAAATGAGAATTTTTTGCTTTTCATGGACTGAAGTGAAAAGTTTTAAGCATTTACTGTTTTCACTTGGTCATTTTTTCAAATTTTGCTATCATCTAGTGGCATCTGTGTTCTTCTCTTTAAGATAAAAGTTTTTCAAGTTCTTTTAAACTCCCATCTTGTTTCTTGATTTTATACTTTACTCTTTTTTTCCTACAATATGTAATTTTTAAAAAATTAAATTTACCCTTTAAACTAAAGAGGAACACACCAAAATTATTTATCATCTGTTTCAATTTTCACAGCTGAGGATCAAATAATGAATCAAAATACAATTTTGATCATGATTGTGGTGGGTATTTCTGTGGTCATCTTTCTTACAGTGCTCTACTGTTTTCAACAAAGATCCCAACGCTTGAGGCAGAGTGGTAAGTAAACAATGTTGCTTTAATCTTTGATGAAAAATTGTCAGTCAAAAGCCAACCTATAGCGTAATTTAATCAGTTATAATAAGAATGATTTGCAACAATGATCAGGTATTGTAAAAGAAAGAAGATTGATTAAAACATCTCTCTGACAGTTCCAACTTGAGACTTAACTATTTTATGAAGACAGGCCTATAGAGCATTATAACAGACTATGCCATTGCTCTAGGATTGATTACTGAAGTAATCTTTATAAAGTCTGGAAAATAAAATTTAAGAGAATTGAATTCTATTTTGAAGCCCTAAATTCTTAGGTAGAATTTGTGATATTTTTATCTATTTTAATTGTCCTCAATCAGATCAATCAAACTGCATACTACCTATCTGAGTCTAGCGGATAAACAAAATAAGGAAATAACTTTGTTTTACTGGAACTTACATATATTTAAACTGTTATTGATATATTAACATTCAGCTGCTATTTTATAAAATCTGCCTTCTGCAAGCTTTTTCTTTGCCATGTTTTTTTTTTCTTTTGAGCTGTAGTCTGTCACTTATGTAACAATTTCAAAAGACGAGATGAGATAGTTGTTTTCCATATAGGTATTGCAATAAAATTAACATGTAACCACCCATGTTATATTTTATTTTTTTTTCATCAGATTAGACACAAAATTGCAGGATGCATAGTTTCCTAGTCTAATTGAATTATGTTTAAAAAATGAAAGGTAGAATGAAGAACGGCTGCCACAGTAATAACAGATTTACTTTCAAAACTCCTAAAGATATTGAATGGAACACAGGCAATAAACTGCCTTATTTTTTTATTTATTTTACTGTGTAGTCTCCCATACTGATGGGCAGATTTTATTCACCATGTCAAAGTTGTAAGACTTTTCTTCAGGCAGTTTGCAGAATCGATTTGTCATCATGGTCAAACTTTTTATTACTAGCAGAACCCTCATAAATGAATTCTTGCATTTCTAAAAAGTGCTAAATCATAATCAAGAAAATTCATGAACAAATTTTATTTAGTGGGACTAAGATGATTCAGAAGAGATGCCTTAGATTACTGATAAAAACGTGTCTAATTTAAATAATATGGGTTTAATTGAAATGAATCAAGGGACTCAGTTCTTTTGTTTTCACTTAAGCTATCATAAATTGTGAATACTGAATATAAGAAGAGTGTTGGGATGCTATGGATAAATCAATGCTTAAGTAAAATTATTCAAAAGCCACAAAACTTTAATAAAGTTGCATTGGTGTTTACATTATTAATATGAATCACACAGCAAGTGAGCTTTCTGAGGTAATGTTTTCTCAAATGCTGTTCTAATCATTTTCAACCCAAGATATAATAGAGCTGGAGAGAGGTTTAGAAGAGAAGAAAAAAATTTGGTGCAAGTAATAGCGGATTCAAGTAAGCAGGAACAATTTTAAGATTTGCAGCCTCGAATTCAGATTAATATGCTTCAGGGAAGTGAAAGATTATGATTGCAATTTTCTAAAATTAACATTTCCAGGTCAAGGTATATTTGAATCTGTTGACGGAGAAGGCGTCAGTGCAGATCACGCCTCTTTGAATAATCCACCTCCTACTTACGAAGAGGTCATCAATTCCAATCTGTATCCACCAACTCCTGAAGCCCAAAGAAGTGTAAGGATTGTGATGGTGTTTTCAGAAATGTGTATCAAAGCAAATAAGTTGGATTTAAAATATAGATAATGTTTGACAGGGTTGGAATTTGGAGGCTATCTTCTCCTTTTTCTCATCCAATTACCAGTTTTGAGCAATGATTTATGAGAGAATATGTCAAACAAAAATTCGGGTTTTCTTTCCTTCAGATTGGAAATATTGGATGGAGATAAATCGTCAGATTGCTTTTCCCAAGACTTTTAGAAAAAACTGAAACAATTACAGTATAATAATCAGATTGAACACAGATCTCTAGAAATCATGATTTTCACAAAGTCATTCGCTGTTTCCGCTTCTGGATTCTCTCTTTATTCCCTTCTTATTTCTATATTTTGTTAGAACTAATTTGAAGTTATAAGTACTTGTATTCTTCGAACAATCAATGATCTGAAGAAAATTGGCAGACTGTGACATGAGAAAAAATTCTTACATCACATTTGCAGAACAAATTTTGATCGCATGCTCTACACAGTTGTTATTCTTCAAACAAACATGCCCTATCTCTCCCTTTTACGGTGTTAGAGCAATTGTCAACAGGCACCCTAGCCTTTGATTCCTAGTCGCCAGGGAGAGGGACACCCCTCTTCCTGACCCACCTTACTGTAGCTTAGTACATTGCACTCAGGGCCTGCTAGGTTTACCTGTCGCCAAGACTTCAAAGGGACGTTTGTAAGCAAGATTTGCTTGTCTCACATGTGTACACAACATGAGTAATGACGACAGGTAGATCTGTCTGGGCCTACCCCCTGCTTAATCAGTCAGTACATAGGTGTGAAAAAAAGCTGTCAGGTTAGACCTCTTTAGAGACATTAAGGATGCCAGATAGCTCAAAAGATAAAATGTTGGACTGACAATAGTAAACTGCAGGTTCAATCCTTTGTCATATTCTCTGGTGGGATAAGACTTTAGAAATTATGCCTAGCTAGAAAGAAATTTGTTACAGCGATCTGAATCAGACCTAGAGTCTATATGTAGATCTAGCATTAAGAGTTCAAGACACAATAAGCACTGGGGTTTGGAGACAAGTTTTTACATAAAACGAGTTGGGAATGACTGATTGGGTTGTTAGGATTTATTTGTCTTAAATCTTCTATTTGAAATACGTGTACTAAAAGTCAGGAAAATGCAGCAAATCAGGTATCCCCATAATGCTTGGAATTATACAGAAGTAGTGTGGAAAACATGATGTTGTTAACATACTTTAAAATATTCATGAAAGCTGTAAAAATAGAATGTTCTGTTCAAACATAACTTTCTTGAACATATAAAATTTTTTTAATAAATTCGAGGAATCCGTGCTCGACTGTATATTCATTTCAACTTGGTTGAGTTTTTTGGTTGGTCCTGCCTTTTTTCTGATTCTTCACTTTTTTAAGCTGCTCTTATATCTCAATTAATGGAGTGTACTGTAAGTAAGCCTATATGAGTACAGTGAAACTCGATTAGTTCGAACACGGATCCCTCAAAACCATGAATTCTTCGAACTCATCTCCTTTTTCCTTCTGATTCTCTCTTTAATCCCTTCTTATTTCTACGTTTTCGTCAAACTATTTCGGAGTTTTATCACGTTTTCTTCGAGCAATCTGTCCTCAATTAGAGAAAGAAAATGTTCGCCTCTTAAGAAATTTTCATCCCATTCGCAGATCTTAAATTTCAATCCAGTGCTCTACACAGCTGTTGTTGTTCTTGAAACAAGCACGCCTTACCCCTCCCTTTTACCGTGTAGGAACAATTTGTGGACAGGCAGCCTAGCCTTTTCTCCCTAGTTGCCAGCGAGAGAGACGCCTCCTCTCTTACCCCACCTTACTGTAGCTTAGTCCCATACACTTGGCGCCAGTTGTCTGTCTCTACCTATGCTAGGTCTACCTGTGGCTAGGACTTCAAAGAGGCCGTTTGTAACCAAGATTTGCTTGTTACACCTGTACAAGACATGGGTAATGATGTAGATTGCACACTACTTATAATGACATGGCTTCAATCAACCTTTTTCTAATATCAACATGCTTTCTCAAGTCCAAATTTGTCTCCTATTTGCTGTCTCTAATTAAAGTTCTCTATATATTGACCCTCTCTCTCTTCTTTTCTCTTATATTGACATTGATAGCACCAAGGTAACTGGGCAAAAGAGGCCCGCTGACAAAAAAATAAACGATCTCATTCACGTCTTTGTCTGTCTCAAAATGCTTCATGCTGTTGTGTTACATAGCAAAGAGAATGGCAATCCCTTTTGTACCGGTATACCTTTGTTGCTGTGACTGGAGGTGTGGTAGGATAATAAGGGGAGGGGTGAACTGTGGTGCGACTACTGAACCTGTAATGTATCATATTCAACAATTCACGGGGAGTGGAGGGGCTTAGCATGATGCACACAGTCTAGGCTAGCACTGATCAGGCCTGCAGTACAACAATTGCCTGCACAGAATCCACAGGTTGAATCTAGATCTAGGGGAAGGAGAGTCTGTTGTGTGCAAGAGGAAAGCCACATGTGACAAGGAAAGAAACCGAAAGTTTACAAGCTACTAGTAGTAGCTTTCCATGAGTATAAAATCCGGTGCTTAAAGTACATGAATATGTAGTGTAATTTTTAAAAAAAAGGGAATATAAATTAAAAGACTTCTTTATATGGACATAGAAATTTTGGAACTTTGTATGTCGATATATCAGGAGTGCACTGTATAGGTGCATGAAAAAAAGCTGGTGGGACCTATCTCTTTATTGATGGTTAGAACGCCAGATAGCTCAAAAGGTAGAATGTTGGCAAAAGTGAGCTTCATGTTCAAATCTTTGTTGGGTCCTTTAGAGGGATTAGGCTTAGCTCTGCCTTGACATATCCCCTGTCTAGGAGATTATTCAGGAATAAGCAACATTCATTGTATTTGAACGTTGATTTTATACTAAATGCACGCCTTGCTGACATTGATCTTAATGAAGACCCACAGTTTAGATCTAGATCTAGCATCAAGAGTTCGAGATCTGATAAGCGCTGAGGTTTGGAGACAAGGTTTTTCATAAAATAAATTGGGAATGACAGATCGGTTTGTTCAGAGGTATCTGTCTTCCGTGCACTATTTTAAATACTAAAAGTAGGAAAAATGCAGCAAATCGGGTATCCCTGTGACAATCGGAATTGCACAGAAGAAGCCTGGAAAGCATAAAATCTCTATATGTTGTTGACGTACTTCTGAATATTCAGGAAAACTGTCGCAAACAAAAATCTAGGGTCCGAGTGACAAAAATATTGTTCCAACATGGCTACCTTGAACATAAAAGAATTCCCCAATGAATTTGAAGAATCTGTGCTCCACTGTATTTACGTTTGATGAATTTTTACTCATGCAATATGCAATAGGAGGTGCATGTGACTTTGTTGCTTTCATATATAAATTAAACACATCCATTTCTATCATATTTAAAAAACCTCTCGCTCTCTCTCTCTTTCTCTCTCTCTCTCTCTCTCTCTCTCTCTCTCTCTCTCTCTCTCTCTCTCGCTCTCTCTCTCTTTCTCTCTCTCTCACACACACACACTCACACACTTACAGGCAGTAGTTTTGCAACACATTTTTTTCTTGCTTTGTGGAGTATATTTGTCAATTTCACAGAACAATGCTCAAGCAATGGAGGAACCAAGGACACCACCTCCAAACTATGATATGGCTCTCCATATATTGGCTCACAGCACAGATTCTGTTCTACATTCAAAGCCTCAGGCCTCAAGCCCTTTAGTACGGAGATCTGTTTCCACTGATCAGGGGTTGGCACGTCTCTCACTAAGTTCCAGAGCTCTGTCAGATTCAGAATACCATAGACTTGTTTCAAACACAGACAACAGATGACAGCCAGAACAGAAAATGGAGTCTGTACTTATCTTACTTTGAGACTTTTTGTGAAATTCACTTTGTCTGTGCTGCAAATTTATATCTAAATTTACCAGTAATTTGCCAGAAAGAAAGCTACCTTTTTCTCAATATATTTGGCAAAATTTGAGTGAAAGAATATATATAGGGATATCAGATATGGACCAAACACAAGGTTAATTATTTTCTTCTTTAAATTTTTCATTTTGCACTTAAACAGTATAAATATTTTGTGGATTATGTAAAATATAATTTGTGTGCAACATAGTGAAACAGATGAACATTGCACTTTTACCCTTTTTGAAGGTGCCTTAATTTTTTTCACAACATTTGACCTACAATGCATGTTCGATTTGAACATATGTTGCACACCCAGTCCAAATGAGTGCCAGACTGGTCATATCACATTGAAAGGGTTTAACTTTAAAAAAATGTAAAAGGCCTTTTTTTTTCTGAAAATCTGAATGCTAAAAACTACATATAAAAAATTTACCACAATTCTTAGAATGTATTTTTTTTATATTTTAGCTCTTTTCCAAATACATATATATATATGTGTGTGTGTGTATGTAATTTTTTTAAATAACATTTCATCATTGAAATTCACTAGGACAGGCTACTTAAGAATTTGTACATTGTCATAGTAGACGTTTCCTTCAAACCAGATTTTTTTTTTATTTTGTTTGATTTTTTCAATATAAAAATACAAAAGTTAAAGGTAAGGTGTTATCAAGTGCCATTTATGTTGAATCTTTTTCTCTACTAATACTTCGCAAAAGGTGCTACAAACATTCTCACTTGGGTTCCAAACTATCATCGTAATAAAGGAACATTTAATTTATTAATGGTTGACTTAGCAAACAATGGAAAGAAAAGTCTGATACAAATATTCTGATTCACTTTTTAGTGATCTCCTGTTAAAATATCCAATTTTCAAAGATATGCTGTGGAAAGCTAATGATTCCAATTTTTAAAAGATGTAGAATGTAGAATTTTTATATTCAGTGATTTCATTGTTTATTTTTAAACTGCTTCAACTACTGTATAGTGCGCATGTGTGCCAGACAAACTGACACATGAGATCCATCTACAGTTGAGCATGATTAGGCTGAATATAGATCCCTCAAAATTACAAATTCCTTGAACTCATCTGTTTTCCCCTTCTGATTCTCTTTTTGCTCCCTTGTTATTTCTACCTTTTTGTCATATTTGTTCAAAGAATAACACATATTAATCAAAAAATCTGTTCTCAGTAATACAAAGAAGAAGCTGTCCTCTTATAAATAGTTTGACAGAATATGAATTTAATAAAAAAATATTCCTTTCGTCACATTGACAGAATTATCCCAAATTTCAATCAAATGTTAGACTGCTATTCTTTTAACGAACAGACCTGCCTCTCCCTCTCAAATACCCAAACCTTTGATCCCTGATCACCAGCGCATGATAGGTCTACCTGTTGCTTAGACTTCAGAGAGGCCTATTGTGATCAAACTTTGCCTGTTCCACATGAACGAGACATGGTAAACCCATATGGGCCCACCCCTTAGGCAATGAGTAGATGGTGTAAAAAATAGCGGGCAAGTATTAGGAGAAAATCTCTTTATTGATGGTTATGGTGCCAGATTGCTCAGAGACAATAGGGAGTTTCAAGTTCAATCCATAGTTAGGGCATCTGTTTGGATTAGAAGGTGTAGCTTTGCTTTGAGAGGCAGCCTGAGTCGGCGTAAAAGATTATGGTGGAACATGTGTTGGCTCATTGACTTAGAACTTCAACTTTAGATTGAATTTACGCCTAGCACTTACAAGAGAAGAGGAATAGCATAAGCATGAGAATTGGAGAAGAGTGGGAAAGGAGGAGGAAATATGAGTATACATAAGAAAGAGCAAGGGTGCAGAAGCAGAGGAGGGAATAAATAGTACTAATATCACTATTGTCAGGGGGATGAGATTTTCTGAAGTGAAGAGGGAGCAGCAGTTAAAGGAGAAGATTGTAATAAGATTTGAAGAACACAAAAAAAAGTAAAATTGGTAAACTATGTGGGGCAGGAGGACAAACAGTATTGCTTGCCTGAGCCAAAAAAAACTCTACCATTTGGAAAACTTCAATTAATGAGAAATTTGAATCCTTAGGTTTAAGTTCATTAGTCTGCTACATTTGGAGCCAAAATTGTTGTGTCACCTTAAGACTATCCTCATGTATTTTGAATCATCTTTACACTTAAAGAGCTTGCTTTATTCACTCATCCGAACAACCTTTTATTTTAAGATTTTAACTTTTTAACTTTAACATAGGTTTCCATCTTAGTTGAACACTGTATTTTTAAAAGCATTAATAGTGCATACAGATTCATATTGCCTTTTCCATGAGCTATTAAAATCTCAGAGGTGCTGTTTAGCTCTTTAGACTTAAAAGGTTTTCTGCTAAAGAAAGTGTAAGCAGATTGATACGTTGACATTCAGTCATTTTCTGTGTTCGAAGGGTTTTGTGGCTATTTAAGCATCCTGAGTAAAGCTAATAAACCATTCAGATTCTTTTCAGAATAGGAATTGATTTGAATCATTCTTAAATGTGGATGAATTCCTTTAGGGTTTATTGTTAAACGGAAGACTATTTGTTTTTTAATCAGAGTGACAAGGTAATTAAGAATTTCAATTTTGATCTGAATTTATCTTATTTTGACTTGATATTTGTGTATCCTTTTCCGTAGCAAAAAGAGTCTTAATTACAAATATTGAAAAATTTCAACCAACATGTCCATTTACTTTTCAAACAAGTATGTATATTGTATCATGATATTATAAAATTGGAGCTAAACAAGTAGCACATATATTACAACATATTTTTTTAAGGATAAACACATTTTTATACTGTTGAATCAAAAGTCTAGAGACTGCCAACACCTTTTTGGTTTGACCGTTCCTATATTAGCCATTTGTTTTTACTTCTACTGGCCTCTAGGTATAAACTGATTTAGATGTGAAAGGGAATCAGCAGAATTTTATTAGTCACAACATGGAGTCTTGTGTCATGTGAAACACTCACATAGGCTTAGCTTAGGCATTTAAGATTGAAGGAAAATAATTATTTCTTGTTTGTTTCTTTTAATTTAGTGTGATGGGGTGAGCATCTATCAGCTCTTTATGTCTAAAATGATAAAAAAATCACAATCTTGTATTCAACTTGGTGTGCTGTTACCTGGCATAGATCAAATTTTTTCTCAATCCTATTAATTTGTACTTTAATGTAACTGATAAATGTGGCATATTAAGTCTGGTTTGAAATGATTGAACAAGACATAATGAACATAAGGACAATGATTTGTGGAGATCTGATACAGCGACAGATGTTTTGTTGCCCTAACAGTAGCAACCAAGTTTTTTCAACTTATTTTCATTCCTGTGTTTTTGTTTGTATGAGAATCGTGAAAAAATATATTGATGGCTAAGAAATTAATTAGTCAGTCTCAAACTTTAAAACGTACAAAGTTCAATCAAAACTTGGAGAGGAAACTGAAATCTAATACAACTACATATATTTAATGCCATTTTACATTAAAAAACAATGGGTGGACGTGATGCTAATGCAGCCTTACAATATCTTTCCTTTTATTGGAACCTAGTGGGAATGAGGCTGCATATTTGCAAATAGAAGTACATCCTTCTTCTCAGTGCAAGTAGTATCTAACAGTGTCAGTGTGTTTGCATGTTTTTCTTGTAAGTTTATCTTACTCGAGAGCTTTTGTTCATTAATTAGGTCTACATTCCTCACTATTATTTTATTTGTAATAATACCCTGTTTACCAATGTTTTGTTGGTTCATTTGATGTGTCTGTTTTAATGTTGCAATTATTTTTTTTTTTTGTATATAGGAATAGAATTTGACAAAGAATTATGTCACTTTGTTGGAAATTTTGAGTTCTGTTCAACAATCAGAAGCATAAATATCTAAGATCTAAGAAGAGAAGTTCTAAATAATTTTGTTGTAAATGGTTACTCATCATGTGCATGTTTTAGGTACCTTTTTTTTTTAATTCACACCACTAAAGTAACATTCTTGCAGCTGCTACTGCTTTATACGCTAACAATTACTTAAAGTAGAGCTCATGACTTTCAACTAAATAGCATAAATCTTTGTGAAATCACATTCCCTATTGCATATTTAATGCTATTTTACAAATTTTGAAGATGAGTGATAAGCATTGAAAAGTTGCATTTATATATCAATCATTTTTAACAAAATTGTTGTGTAGATATACAAAATTTTTTTTATGTAAATGTTTTGTGTTTATGATTGGAGTGATTGCCTGAAGTTGTGTTTCATTTGAAATTTTTAGATCCTGTCAAAGTGTTCTCTAACTGTTTGACTTATAGAGGCATCATGAGCACACATCAGGCAGACTTTCCTTATCTCTGTATTGGATGCTGCCACCATCAGCTATCAAGTGTATAACAATGGGATTGGTTTGAAATTCACTTTCAGAAATAATGTAATTCGTTTACACTTATACATTTTTAAGATTGTTCAGTTAAAAAATGGTAAAAAAATATTATTTTTTTTTTGTTAAATATTCCGGTTAGTGAGTTTTGAGGGCATACAGATAAATCAATTTCGTTCTGTCTTGAATTTTATTTAGATTTATTTGAAAGTAACTAATAACAAATCATTTAATTGTAATACAAGATCTGATAAAAGATCTAACATGAAAAAGGATGTGCAGATTGATTTTTTTTTTCAATCTGCGGGGAGAAAAACCTGCCTCAGATGAGTAAAAAAAATCTACTTCTTTAATTAAACGCCTGATGATGAATACAGGAAGGAATGCAGGCATTGAAATTTATCAAGTTTTACAGAATGTCTCACGTATGTAATTCTTGAATGTGTGTAATGACTTAAAGAGGATATTAAAACCTATGTTTTGCATACACAACCCACATAAAGATAATGATTTTTTAATGAATTGCAAATTTATACATCATATCAAAGCACTCAATCATGTTTCTTTTCTTCATCTGATTTGCATTGAGCTTAGGACATCTTTGATTTTCAATATAATTGTTAACAAATTTTTATTATAGACAGAAAATGTTTACTTAATCATTAATGATGTTGAAATTGTTTACAAAAAATGAATTGAAATTTCTTTGTATAGAAAATGAAATTTCAATTTTGCTTGTAGTTAGATATGAACATTTATGCCCATATTACAAATATGGACACACACAAAAAAAAATTATGTGCACTGAGATACTTGTTATGTCAATACAACTGTATTTTCAATCTGTTGAATTTCATAAACTGATGTTGCCATTAATAATTTGTACTTAAAAAAAAGGTTTAACTTCGTGAATTTTACTTCTGTTGGAAAAAATTACTTCTAAGTCTGATTGTTAAGCCAGTCAAATCTTAAATTATGCACGCTGAAATAATGTATCATTCTAAATATATGATTCGTAATGTTTATGAATATATTGTTTATTGTTTGTCAAGCTCTCATTAATTTTACATAAAGATTTAAGCTTCACTCTCTTAGTCCCATAGCTAACCATTGTGCCACAATTTGTATGCATAATTATACAGTTTGCTATTTATCTTCACTTTTTTTGTACAAGAATATAATAAAATAAATTGTTAATTTTGTATATAAAATTCCTTTATCAATTAAATGTTAGATTAAATTACTAGAAATAGGGCGACATGTTAATTTGAAGATTGAATGGCAAGTTCTTAAGATTTGTTAATTGAAAGAGGTAGAAATACATTGATTCGTTTATTCAGAGCCTCTCTCAGGAAATGTCTAGCCAGGCATTTTCAGTTTGCATTTCAGCGCCCTTCACTTAATTCCACATCTTATTATTCGACATAACAAAAAAGTCCAGAATAAATTCCTTTAAACAATACTAGTAATATATTTTCCAGCAAATCGATATTTGGTCCGCTAATTCTCCTTAATTCAACTGAATTTCCATGTCACTGTTTCGGTATCAAAATCATCCAAAATACTATTTAATTTTTAGCCTAGTCTCATAATTTGTGAAACTGAAGACAGGGGTTTGTGTAAGAAAAAAAGGGAGGAGTGTTTGAGGGAAGATTGTAGAGAGACAAGCACCCTCGTATGTGTGAGAGAAAGATGCTGGTACCTCTAGCCCAGTGCTAGCACTGCAGTCTTGTCCACGTAGTGTTTGGGATCAAGGGAGGGGGAAGGCAGCAGGCTGGACTGTGACTGGCCTGTCATACGGGAATAGGAAGGGAGGGGTATGCAGTGGTTGTTCTTTTTTGTAGATCTAGTTATGGGAGGGGGTTTTAGTTTTACTAGTAATAAAAGTGAAGCTACACTGAGTCCTCTTTACGTCTCTTTATTATAGAGCTATAACAGTGTAAGCAGATGTAAAAAGGCGTACTGTACAGATTTTAAAATTTATAAACTTTAAAAAGTTGAATATCACCTCCTAATTGGACAGAATTGTATTGGTCCCTGTAAAGTTTAATTTCGATTTATCAGTTGTGCACTGCACTATGATTTCACCTTCTTACACTTCCTGCCATAAAAATTAGGGGACCCTAAAAAAAAATAGATTTGAAGATGATGGATTTTTTAAAGCTGAGGCTCTTTCTATAAGAGCTGATTGTGACACCGAAATGGAGGACAGAAACTGTTATAATCAGCTTATGCATATACTGGGTTTAGTAAAGCAAAAGATGGGCTGTGCCAGGACAAATAATTGGTTGAGGGAGAGGCATCACTGTCTACTCTTGATTTCAAATGAAAAAACCATTGAGGCAATAAATTGATTCATACTTGTGTATTTCTTGTCCCAAAGTACCGATAATCAAGTGTTTTGTGCCTGTTCTCACTTGCTATGGCATCTTTTATTCATCATACCTTTTCTACAAACACAATCAAGCCCTTTCAGTTCTTTTTCCACTAGGGAGTTGTACTCCCAGAGTTCTTGCTTAAAATTTCATTCATATGGCTCTTGGTCAGTGGTAACAACCAGTTATAGGAAACAGCTTTCTCAGTTGTCAGTGACTTCAAGTACCAATTTTGTAACTTGGTGTTGACACACAGAAAATGACATACCTAAACTGCAATTTTGATCCGGACTGTAAATCTCTAAGCATACATTAATCATCACTTAATGGAGAAAGTGCCCCTTTTTCATCACTTGATTTCTATGCAAAAGCATAGTGCCTCCAGAGCGATTAACAGGTGTTCACCAAAGAATGAAGTCTCAAAGAGACCTGCTACTGGAAGCCTAAATTATTATAAAACTGGAAGAGCTGCGGCAGATATGAAGCATCAGGATTTACCGAGTGTCTCATATAGAAAGTCTGATTTTTGTCAAAGCAAAGTGCTACACCTCGTCTCTCCTAGCCTATCTTTTCACATAGGGCTTTCTCTGCCCTACTTAATGACAAATCATGTGCTCAAGTGTGCAAAAACAAATGAATTGATTTTCTGCAATGTGTATTTTGTTATATCATGATGTATTCAGAAAAAGAATTTATTTTATTGGATAGCACACATCCAAAACTTAAAACAAAAAGAGAAGTTAATGAAATTATAGAAAAAATACAATACCTGGGTGAATATCACTATCTTTTTGAACAATTGAATGAAAACCCCAATTGCAAAATAATAATGCATTGCCTAATAGAGGTACCGGTAAATATCAAGTCTAGTCATGCAGTACAGCATATAGATCTACACACTACTGTGTTGACCATAACTGGTGAAAGACATGCCCTATATTAATGATTTTGAAATGCTTGTACTTGTAGTATTCATTGTTGTAGTCATTCCATGCAGAAGGGGAAATTCCATTACATTCTTTGTTTTAAATTTATTTTTCAGTAGAATTTTTTAAACAAGTCAATTTCTATTCGAAATTGGCCTAAATTGTGGTTCCTGGATTAAAAAATAAAATCAGGCTTAGTATATTCAACCCCTATGAAGATATTGGCCTTGGAAAGTAAGGTCAAGCTATGCCCAGTGACGTCACACATCCTGTCTTGAAAGTATCTATGCCAAAACTTGACCTGACTGCAGGTGATAACAGTTCAAGACTGTCAAAAAGTTCAGAAAAGAAATAGAGCTTCAAACAAAAGGAGTTTTTGATTGTTTTGCAACGTTTTTGTCCTGTGTGGCAAAAGGCAATAAATAAGGGAGCTATGCTTTCACTTTTTCAGATTTGGGCATATGCGAAAAGCGCTTTTGTTATGTTCTTGGCCTTAAAGTTTAGATTGGATCATATACATGTACAGAATTTGAATAAGCATGAGACCCACTCACTATCCAAGGTCTTATTCCAAAGAGGGTCAACTCGTACAAAAAAAAATGATCAAGACAATTATTTTGTGCATGAATTTATTTCCTCAGTGATAATACTGGTTATTCTTTTACGTCCACTGTACAGTTCACTTTTGTGGTCTATGAAAATGACAGAAATAATGCTACTCAAGTTGCTGAACCAGTTTTCCAAACAGACAAAAATAACCTTCTTGTGGATCCAGTCCTACCCTGGTATACCTGGAAATGCATTTTCTGATCATCTAGACATAACAGAAGGCAGATTGCTCCTACCACCAAGAAGTATTTTTCCGCAAAAATCTCAAAAACTTTGCTGAAGAACAAATTTGCTCAAGAGAGACAAGGAAAGGATTTAGTTATAAAGTGTATTGATATATAGACCCAGGTTGGGAATGCAGGAATCAGCACAATGACAATGTGAAATAGCAGGAAAAAAAATAGTTCTACTAATCAAACATCTCCTCACTTTGAGTGCCGGTACATGAAATAAATGGAAGCCTTTTGCAATCATTTTAAATTGGAATTTAATACACAATTGTGGAAAACAAAACGAAGCATCCTACATTAAAAATTATTAAAGCATCCGTTAAAGTGATAAACACACACATGCAATCTCTCTCTCTCTCTTTCCCTCCTTCCCCCCATCCCTTCCCCTTTTCTAAAGTTATTATCACACAGAACACAACATTTACAACAGTGAGAAATATATTGTATCTTGCCTTTGAAACGAATTAAATGATTTCATTCCATTGTATGTCATTGTCACACACTTCAAAATATATATTAATTTTGCAGGTGCACACAATCTGTAAGTTATTATTTTCAATAGGATACAAGCATTGAATGATTTTGCAAAATGTTTTTGATCATTTCAAGTTCTAACTCACATTAGTCACAAGCTACAGTATTTTACTTTATTGAATTTCACATTTTAATGAAATTATTTTGTAAAGGCTTGTCATATTAAAGTTTAAATCAACTATCTTTTTTTTCTTTTCAAATGCTTGAGTGTGAAGCAAACTTCTTTCGAGTTGAATGACCTTTTTTCATCGTCACACAAGTGATTGTTTTTAGATACTATCTTTCGATTTGGAATGATCTGCCTGCCTGCCCCCCATGGCATCATCATCGCCAAAGGGACACCATGCTATATGTAAAAGAAACCCTGCCCATACACAGCACACAGCAATGAAGACCAATGAAGAAAGTTATTTATAGTTACAAAAAAAGTCAGATGATGAATGTGTATGTCCCTGCTCACTTGCACCTGCTAGCACTGGTAGATCTACATCTATCCTGTAATTGGGGTACTCAAAATAACTTTACTCCAAATATTAAATGATAGATTAGAAAAAGGAAAAGGTTTATGCTGGCAGGAATGTCATCTAAATCTTTCTTGGTTGGAGAATTTAGAATGGATAAAGTAAGACCTTCACCATCAGTCCGTCAGTTTGTTTTTCAGCACTTCTATCTTCAAACAAATCATCTGGATTGAAGTCAATATTAAGCTTATCAGCCTATCTACATTCATTTTTAAGATCTTCTTCCTTAAAATTATTGTAAAAAACATACTTTTCAAGAATCTTGCTAATAAACAACATTCGTCTGATCAAAATTTATGCCTCATCCATAGCCTGACATGCTTGTTGTGATTCGAATGAAAACAAAGAATGGCGCCCCAGTCTATAAAATAGTAACACTAACAGGTGGTTTCCCAAAAGCTTAACGAAAACAAGTCTATTGAAATACAAAGAAGTGAATAAAGTATGCAATTAAATAAAATGTGTACATTAACATAATGATTGTATATTACACATGTTGCTATCAAAGCTTTTTTTATGACAACTTTCCTCTAGTTTGATCACTGAAACTCTAAGCATTATAAAAACTAGAAATGACGTGTACACTTCAAATGCACTACTACAGCAATAAATTACAAATATAAATCACCTATTTAACACCAACTTGTACCTTGAATAACCCTGACCTTGTGGTCTGTTTAACCCCGGCTTTTTCAGCACTTATAATATGTTGTTCAAATAATGCTGAGATAGTAAGAATTAAATATCTATAACTTTTGATTTTTTCATTTAGGCTAACGCTACCAAATAAATTCTTAAGTAATTGAGAAAATACTAGATGAAGATCATTGTCTAAATAAGCGATGGATAAAATGTCATGGCACGGGAAACAATCAAAGAAATTTTATGCGCAGCGGAGAGCGACAAAAGCATCTCAATCTCCACTATCTCTGCAGGCTCCAACCCACTTGCGTTTTCTCTGGTTTAATACAACTGAGGATGTGCTCAGTTTCTCTGACTCTCTGCTTTCCCATGACTGGAACTCAAGAAGGCCTCGCTGGCCGGCTGCAAACAGACGGCGTTCACTTTCATCCAGCATATTGATCTGATTTGTTAGGTCGGTGTGTAATGCATTCTGAGAGCCATCCATTATACGCCTAAAGCGCCCCTGGAAAGTCTGGAAAGAGATTTGGGTTTTATGCGTAAATACATTTATTTTCAAGATAAATTTTATGTTAAAATGCAGGCTACACTGTTTTATATTAAGTTTCATGCAAAAATATTATTTTTCTTATTCAGGGCATTAAAAGCAAATAATACAATGAAAATACATCTAGATCCTGATTTCTGTGTCTGATTATAATTGTTTACCTGTTTCAATTCTTGTCACTTTGTTTTTGTAAGAATTTTTTGCCATAGCATGGATGGACACAGAGAATTTGATTAGGGTTCCTAACCACTTTTTTTTTGTTTAATTTGCGCAATCAAGTGGTGCACTTTTGGGATGCACTGTAGACTGGTTGCTAGTAAGAGAGGGGAGCGACTAACTGATGAAAATGAGGTGCATTCTTGAAAAATAATCGCTCTTTTTTAGTGACTTCCTTTTCAGGGCGATCCATTTCATTCTAAGCCTTTATTTGAATTACACACAAGCATCCTTTTGAACAGATGGTTGCAGAGAGGAATTAAGGCATCTTGCAATGACACTGCTGCGACTGCAGATTTTTTTTTCTTTTTCTTGAACTTCAAATTCATATTTTTTATTCAGCAGATAATAAACGTTTCTAAAGCAGTTTGACTGCAGTTTTCAATGGCTTTCATTGAATTTCTTCTGTTTATATTCTTTGTATTATGTAACAGAAGCCTAATGATGAGAATTTTTACATTAAATGACAAGTCATTGTTCAGTATAATTGGCTCTCTAGTCAAAGAGATGTTGAGACTGAAAACATGGAAGGATAACAGGTACCTAGGTTATCATTGATTCCAAGAAAAGCGAATTGAAATCCAAATTCACAGCATTTGAGAAGTGGATGATCTAGAATCTAGATGTTTAATCCATGGAAATCTGGGCCAATGTTCAGCCCTACGTCCGGGCCGGCTGTATATATATATATATAACATATGAGCAATTCACAAAAGATCAATGGTAGCCAAGTAGCATGATTTCATGTATGTTTTTTCCAATTTCAAAATTAGTGTACCACATAATTCAATTCTATTGTTTTGTATTGAATCAGTCACCATTTTTTCAATAAAAAATGTCACATAAAATACTGGTGTTTTTGAGTCGTTGATTTTACAATGTGGCCAAGTATATTCTTAAAACCCACATATTTTTTTCATATTTTTTTTTTTATCTAATAGAAGCTTTTCACTTAAAAAACGGCACAGTTCCTTTTAAATCTAATCTTTAACATGTGCTTCTGGATGTTATGCTCTATGTCATTTAGAGATCTATTTTAAGCAGAGCAGATCAGCTGTTATAAAAGCCTAGCTAGCTTACTACATGCTTGTACAGAGAAGAGTATTAAAAATAGAATTCACTTCCCTTCAATAAACAGGGTGAATGTAAACTCTTAAATCTGATTGGGCCTCTCAAGTTCACCAGAAATGATCTCCTTCTTCTTGTAAAACCTTCTTTATTCTATTGCTAGTCTCAATAGTCAAAGGGGCCATTCATTTCCATCTCTGTCATTGCCCCTAGAGGATAGCATCCAGAAAAAAAAGTTCCTGCCATAACGTCGGAAACATTTAAGGCCCCATATAAATCTGAACAGTGATTTTGGACGCTTTTGTTTGAAATACTTGCTTCAAAAGATTTAATCATTTTAGATAAATCTAAGCATACTGGGCAATGAATTCTAAAGACTGTGCATCAACATGGTTTTCCAACGTTATGATGTCGCAAGTAGGTCTATTACTATCATTTTTTATGGGCTTTTTAAGTCTAATTTCAACTATTTCTTAATTTTAGGGTGGGAAAAGTTTTTGACTTTTTTTCAGGTTGATTATTATTTACAACAACATGTGAACTGATGCAGATCTATGTTCTTCACGATCTTCCTGGTGTTACAATGACAAAAAATTATATCACTGTAACATCCGGAAGAACAAAATGTTCGTAGATTAGTTTGTTGAATCTTTATCAAGATTGTAGACATTCTAGACTCTAGCTCATAATGAGGAACCAACATGGAGTCAGTTTACATTGAAGTTAAAATTCATTTACAAGTTGCAAACACAAAATTCTGGAACAAGTTCTTCCCAACCTTAGAATGATAGACATTATGTCACTGTAACATCAGGAAGAACAAAAAATGTACTTATTTGTACACTCCTTATCAATACTGCAGATCCATAAGTAGCTGTTGGCGTGGAATCAAAATGCAGCTTATTTACACAGAACTTTAAATAAGTTTAAAAGCTCCAAACACAAAATTTTTGGCCAAGTTCTTCCCGATGTTACAATGAAAAAAAGTGAAGGCCATCACTACCATTCATATGAGTCTTGCTATTCAACTATCATATTTTAATGACAAATAACATTTATTTTCTTCCTCAAAGCAATAATAATATGGGGTTTTTTTGCTTATAAAGTAGCTAAACTTCAATCTTTTTATTTCATCAGTAATGTTGGGAAGATCTATCTGTATTGATGAAAACCAGTATATAAGACCATTTCTAGGTCTATCTTCAACTGTTCTTCAATCCTAACTTGGGTAAATTGATCAGTGCATGCCTTTACGTTTGATAATTATTTGCAATAATTTGTGAGCTAACAAGTTCTTCACAATCTTACAGATGTTAAAATGACAGAAAATTGTGTCACCGTAACATCCAGAAAGACAAAATGCTCATTGATCAATTTTTAGAACCCTAATCATCACTGTAGTCATACTAGACTACAACTCTTGGCTAGTAATCAAATGCTGTCAGCTTAAAATTGAATCTAAATAATTTTAAAAGCTGCTAACAAAAAAATTCTGGATGAAGTTTCCCTATATGTTACAGTGAGACAAATTGAATCCATTTACAACCATAAATATGAGTCGTTTTATTCAAAAATCATGTTTAAATGTAAAATAACATCTGTTTTTTCACTCTATGTATTAATGGTATGATTTTTTTGCTTTAAGGTGGCTAAATTTGAATCTTTTTGTATCATTAGTAACATCCAGAAATTCTGTGGTGAATTAACATCATTACACAAAAATATTTTTAAAAAAGTACCTCCAAATTTTTTTTTCAAATAAATTTACACCTTTCTCTAATGATATTGAACAATTTTGAGACAAAAAAAATTCCAGGTCTAATGTAACTCTTTAGGGTTGACCTCCTCAGAATTGCTACTATATATATATATATATATATATATATATATATATATATATATATATATATATATATATATGCAGCAGATGATTAATTTGTCAAGGGAAGTTACAACTTATATAAATAAGGATTTATACATGAATTTTGAAACATAGAAAAATAAAAATTTCTTCATCAGCAGTAGGGTAAAAGTCACAACAACAAAAAATGTTAAAAAATTGCCTAAAAACTATATCATCCACTTAATTATGGGCTTAATTAAAGCATTGATAGGTGACATGAATGTAAAAAGTTTTCAAACTCATTTCTCAGGCCTACTCAGGGATTTGGGATTAGAAGGAGTACTTTGAGTTTTCAAATATAATATTTGTAACTTCAAGCTTTCCCAAAAGTTGGTTCATGAAACAGGGACATGGAGGTGAAAAAAAAAACCTAAACATGCTTGAACTTTAAAAATTTGTAAATTAAATAAAAAAAATAAACCACATTATAAAGCTTTCTTAAAAAATGTTCTGACAGTCTTTAAGGCTTTTCCCCCAGTGACTTTGGTAGGAGAGGCGCACAGGACAGGGCACTGGAAAAACAATTGCTGCTTATTTTAATATTCTTGAGGACTTACCACGAATGAATTATATATAGCTATAACATTAACAATTGCTACTTTTCAGACAAATGAGAAAATAAATGAGTTTACAAACATATTCTTCACAATAAAGATGATGAACTTAAAAGTAACTCACAATTTAATAAGAATCAGGTTAAGTAAGCAATTTTTTTTTTTAACTAAAGTTCAACCACAAAAAAAAATAAAAAATGTTAAGAGAGAAAAAGCTGTAGATTCTGCATTTTCTCTTGAGTATTATTTGTTCAGGTACCTTTAATTTTCACCACTAGACAGTTTTGTTGTCTGTGTCATATGCTCTTTAAGGCTTTTTATCCATTTGAATTTTCTCTTTCCTCCGTTTCCTGACCTTAAAATCTGTCAATTTTCGCTTCAATTGAAAAAAGTTGGATTTCTTTGTACACATTCATGGGTGAAATACCTGTAGCAGCGTTTTCAACACATCCTGTATATCTGGAAGATTAAACAAAGCCAGCTTTCCACCACCCAGATAGAAGTGTGGCCCCAAGCGATGGAGATCTACAACTGATGGATCAGCAGCTAATATCTGGCGATAGCCCTCACGATATGTCTTTGGAGTCTCCACAGATACAATGCCACGGGCATCACGATGCAGGTACTTGGCAAGCCAGAGAGGCAACTCCAACTTTGTACCGACACCAATGTCTGGATCAGGAGTACTTTGATCTAAATAGCCTGTGAGAAGAAAAGAAATATGAGCACATTCGAACTTCAAGAAGATTGTTTCCACTCTGGGATTGTTGGACTGTCACAATGACCATACTATTACTACATGGTGTTCTTTAGGTTTCAGCCATTTCATTAACACCACCTTCTACTTGTGAAATTTGTCTTTTGAGTTCACATTAGAACTTCAAAATCGAAGACCCCTGGGGTAATTTTAGGAAAAATCAGAAATGCAATTTGGTCCTGTTAGTGTTTGCAATAGTTTCATGCAATATAAAAACACCAGATTTTTCGGAAAGACCATTTGAGTTTGGGATCCCACATAAGGCGCCAGCTGTGTTTCTTTAAATGTTACAAAGAGCTAATTTGCAATAACCTTTCAAAGAGATCATGAGTGTTTATAGTCTCTGAATTAACTATGTGAGGACTGGAATTTTTTCACTATTATCACTACACAAAGACAATTCAAATCGTGAATGTTGACAATCCCTATATCATTCTTTATTTTTCTGAAAGAGGTTCTTTACTGATGAAAATATCACTAAGAAATGAGAATGCATAAGAGGTATAAAACTTTCTCATGATATCTGACTAGTGGTGGACCTAGAATTTTATTTACATGTAGCTTCACTGAGTGTGGCTTGTCCAGTTCTAAAGTTAGTATTTAATTCCAACTTTTGCATATGAGATTCAAGTACTTTGTTAGAGGTAGAATCGATTTAGATGATGAGTTTCAAGTAGATTGTCATTGGTGAATCGATACACACTATACATTTAGTATGAATCTAGTTTAAACACCTTATGTAAACTTGTCTCTTGCACTTGTAATAGAGACAAAGTTAAGGATTTGATATTTGAATGTAATGTTCTGTAGCATTAAAATAAACAAAAATAAACTGAATGTGCCATTTGCACATGTTGCAAGTTTCAAATTGATAAAGCAATTCCAATTTTTTTTGCAATCTTCAAAATTTATACAACTTTGAACATGTGCCATTAAAAAAAAAAAAACAAGTGCAACTTTGGGATGTCCGACTGGTGCTTTCAATGTGCATGTTTTTCTATCTTCTGTATTTTTTTATTTTTTTGTCATTTTCAAAACTCAAAATTTGGCAAACAATGCTTCTTAACAAGGCCAATTTTGCCATCAATTTACGGAAATCAAGGACTTTTCCCAGAATTTTTTTTTTAATTAGTCACTGTGAGTGTTAATATTCTTGCAAAAAAATAACATTATTACATGCCCATAAGGCAAAAGTGCAACAGGCCCACACTGTTTTCTATAAAATACACAGCATCAGCAAAGAAACTTTGGAAATTACATAAATTATACAATATAAAAATCTAAGAGTCATCTTGAAAGCAGCAGAAGATAGAGCAGGCCCAGCAAATCTAGATGGTGGTTGCTACAAGCCCCCTTTGAAAGTATTCATAGATGATACCACCATAATCTGCTCAAAGGAAGACGAAACACGCCGAATGCTAGAACACTTCGACGTCTTAATGGTATGGTGCAGGATGGAATTCAAACCAAAGAAGTCTTGCAGTCTCTCAGTAAAAAAAAGGTAAGATAGATGCAACAACAACATTCACAGTGGCCAATCAGCAGATACCAACGGTCAATTAAGAACTAGTTAAGAGCCTTGAGAGATGGTACGATTCATCCATGAAACATACCAAAAGAGGACTAGAAACAGTAGAACTTGCTACAGAAGGCCTGCTAGCCATCAACAGATGTGGCCTTCAGGGTAAGCTGAAAGTGTGGTGCGTACAATTCATGCTAATTCCGAAACTCCTCTGGCCACTCCTGGTCTATGAAATCTGCTCAACTACAGTAGAGGCAATAGAAGCTAAGATCAATAAGTTCACCAGGAGGTGGTTAGGGGTACCTCCGAGTCTCACAGATGTGGCAAAGTATTGCCGTAAAGCAAAGCTTAAAATCCATCTTGGAAGAGTATAAAAGTGGCAAAGCCAAGCTACTCTCTATGTTTGAGGATTCCAAGGACCCGGCTGTGAAGACAGTGCAACCAACCATAAAGTCAGGTAGGAAATGGAAAGTTGTCGAAGCCGTAGACGAAGCCAAAGAGTGTCTTAAGATTAAAGAAGTGATTGAGCAAACTCAAACTGACCACAAAGGGTTAGGATCATCTACAGCAAAGTGGTGGTCAAAAGCAGAAGGGAAAGAGAAAAGAGACATGGTCATCAATGAGATACGGCTCAATGAAGCTTCAAGAAAGGGTTCAGAAAGCAGTCCATCAACCTCAAAAGGGCCTATGGACTAATTGGCATTATGCCCTGAAGAAATCCCTCACATGGAATGAGATCTGGCACATCGCACCACTTTGGATCAGTTTTCTCATTAGATCAGTGTACGATCTCCTGCCATCAAACACAAATCTGGTATGGTGGGCGAAGAAAGAGGACCCCACTTGTCTGCTATGCCAAGGCAGGCAGACCGCAGAGCATGTGTTGAACTCTTGCAAAATTGCCCTCTCACACGGGCAATACACATGGAGGCATAATACAGTCCTACAGGAATTTGCCGCAATCATAAGCATGGCTAAAGGAGAGACTACCCTCCCTAAAACCAACACGTTGATATTCACAACAGAGGGAGGCACTAAGTCATGGCACAGATGGCTGGTGAGGACAACAAACCAGATAAAATGCCTACTACAGTTGTGATGACTGGGATGTTTCAGCAGACCTTCCAGAATGAGATAGTCACCCCAGTATAATCAAAGAAACAAGATTAAGTCCTGTTATCGTGATCCATTCAGCTTCCACACAACAAATGATCATGGTGGAGCTAACAGTTCCATACGAAAACAGAATGGAAGAGGCCCACATCTACAAACTTTCAATATGTGGCAACAACAGAACAAAAGCTCTAAAGTTACTGGCGGAAATAGCCGAAACAGCTCCCGATGGATCTGGAGCAGGAGAAATGAGAGGTTCCTTCATAAGGATTAAAAAAGCTCTAACCATCGCAGGACCAGTTGGCGAAGTGGTATAGAGCCTGGATCAGCAATCTATCAAGAGATAAGGGTGTGGGTTCAAATCCTAGCCCCCTCAAGTGTCAGAAATTCAGGGCCGAAACACTTGCTACAAGGGGGGTTTCTTCTCTGAAGACTCCCTGATATCTAGCTCCCCAATGAGTTTCTACCTACTAGATTTTGAGTCATACATCAAGCTAATATTAAACTAAAAGCATGGTTTGTGCACATTGACATAATTTCATATAGGCCCTAAGAATCCTACTTGACAAAAGAAACAACTTTGCCTAGTCTAAATTGGTTGAGATAGATGTTAAATAAAGAATCTCATAAAATCCCTTTATGTACATAGATCCTAAGAATATAGTAAGATAACGTGGTTTAGGCAATCTAAATTCAGAGTAAATGGATTGAGATAAAAACAGCAGTTGCTCCAGAAAAACTGGGTAGGAGTACAGTAGTCTAGGGATAAACGCATGGTGGCTTCAATACTGTGCGTTTAAGAGATGAGTGTCTTTATAAAAAGTAATAAAAAATGATCAATTATTTCCCTTCTTACTTTACAAAAGTACCAGGTTGCTTCCCTTGATTGCCTAGACCTTTTTGCGTGGACGGTAGGTCTCTCTCTAGGCAAATCAGATGTATTGATCTTGTGTAAGCATGCCACCTTTCTCTCTATGGACCTTTCTAAATCCTAGACCTAGCCTCATAACTTCACACCCCATAACCCTCCTTTCCCTTCCTTTCAGTGCCGCCCTCTACCCTGTGCAGTGCCCCTCCTATCTTCTTTTTTTTCCTGCCACTACCCTTTGCACTGAGCACTAGATCTAGGCTGGACTGCCCAGATGGCTTTGTTTTCTACATCTACCTGTCGCACTGGCCCTTCCCCTATCCTCGATACACTCGCCCCTGTACACTCACTTCAATTGCACAGGCCTATGGATCTAATTTTTATTGTGCCCCAAACAAAGAGCCCGGCATGTAAGGTAACTTTTAAAGTGGTTTTGTTCTCCTATTGACTTTTTGACTTTTAAGGCCCAATACAGCCTTGCTTCATCTCACTTAACCCCAGGTAGGTTTAAATTTGATACTCGTTGGATCCAAGGTTAATTAATTGAGGCAAAGAAGGAAAAAAAACAGGACTTTCTCTCGTCCATCCCTCATTGAGCCCTAAGTCTTGTTTGGTCCAAGCTTGTTGAATTTGAGGTTCATTGTAGTGGTATTAGTGAGAGGAGAAATGGTAGCAACTTTGATATTTTAATTATCATGATTTATCTCAAAGATCTATTTTAGCCAAGTTAGTTTTGGGTAGATCTTACAGTGACAAAGAATTTTTTTCTTTTTTTTCATATTGCTCATTCAAATTAATGAGAGAAGTATAGATGGTGGTCATCTCATTAGATTCGTAGATCTATGCAAGAACCAGAAATAGAAATGTATATATATATATATTTTAACCACTTTGATATGGGACTATCAGTATCAATGACATATTTATAGTAATATTCTATTTTCACGTCAATTTTTTTGCGCAAATAACTGTGATGTTATTGGTGCAGATGTCATACATTTTAACAACTGCTTTCTCTTTAGTGTTAATGTCTTCGTACAATTTTTTTTTCTTTAAGTCTGACTCTGAAAACTATCTCTCTCAGTCTCAGTCCATTTTTATCTAACTATATCTTTATATGACTACTTCCTGACGAAGTCGGAACTTGTAGTTTAATGGGATTTTCGAGCAACACACTTTATGCTTTTAACTTGAATAGTATTTATTTGAGACGAATAAAACCTTTATATTCGTGTTCAGCATATCAAATTCATTAAAAAATCAATTTTAAAGCTTAGAGTGAATTGGGCCGATAACTGTAATAATAACTTCTTTTCTTACTAGAATCTAACTTCTTTCACCCTCTAAATTTTCTCTCTACATCACTCCCTTTATGGGATTTTATCATGAACAGAGCTGTCACAAACCAAAATAGATCTACTCTAGATTTAGATATCTAGTCTATTTGATAATAAAGAAAAAAATATATATATTACCTAAGCCTTCAACAGCAATATTGAAAATGCATGGGATTTTCTCCTGACTTGCTAATATATCATTTAAATCAAAGTAGTTATTTCCAGTCGAAAGATCAACTGAATAGGCCGCCATTTCTGCACCATAGAAAACAAATAATATTAGTTCAATGCCGCAGTGACGCCCCCTTTCTGAAGAGAGACGTCTATGATCACATCTTTATCTAGGAATAGGATGCGTGCAGTTTTTAATTTTTACTTACGATCTTTCTATCTGATTGCCAATAATACATGTTTCTCTCGAAATGGGAGAATTAATCGCGGATGGATTAGTAATTGATAAAGTTGCGCAGTTCTATGACTAAAAAGATAGAATTAATAGGAAAGTATTTGCTCTTAAAGCCGCCGGGCTTTTTTTTTCAGGGCTTCTGTTACTATTACCGTCACCACCATTATAATTACTACTAGTAGTAGTAGTAGTAGTAGTAGTAGTAGTAGTAGTAGTAGTAGTAGTGGTAGTAGTAGTAGTATTGCTGCTGCTGCTACTGCTACTGCTACTGCTACTGCTACTGCTACTGTTACTGTTACTGCTACTGCTACTGCTACTACTACTACTACTACTACTACTACTACTACTACTACTACTACTACTACTACTACTACTACTACTACTACTACTACATTCCATACATACATACATAATGAATGCATATTATCTAATACTGTTACTGCATTCCTTTATTACTGCTACTACAACATACATACATACATACATACATACATACATACATACATACATACATACATACATACATACATACATACATACATACATACATACATACATACATACATACATACATGCATGCATATTTTCTATTTCTATTACTGGATTCCTTTTTCTTCATGATTATTTTCCTAGATTACCAAATTGGTAACAGAATCTTCGACGTACGGACGTTTTTTTACATAGAAGAAACAGTAGCAACCCTATAGTGTGTTTCCTACTTGGAACTTAGTGTTATTTCTTCATGATTATTTTCCTAGATTACCAAATTGGTAACAGAATCTTCGACGTACGGACGTTTTTTTTACATAGAAGAAACAGTAGCAACCCTATAGTGTGTTTCTTACTTGGAACTTAGTGTTATAAAATGATTTAAACTTACAATAGTCATTAAGAGTCGGCAAAGACCTCTTTTTTGCACTTATAAAAGTTGGATCGAAGCCCTCTTTGGTGTCCGTACCTAAAAGGAACTCTTTCCTCATTATCATCCAGCCAATATGGCAGTTTAGGAAAACCAGCATTATGTACGGAAGAGTGCTTGGTTTCTACACTGGGTCACTTGTATTGTTGAATGGAGCAATGCTCATTCTTTTGTCTGAATTTATAATACATGTAGCACAGGTTAAAAGTTTGTTTGTGTGGATGTGCAGAACCCAGTCAAAGCAGTCCACTTCAGCCTGGTTTGTAATTGGCCCGCAAAACTACTATAAAGGAACAAAAATAAACCATGCCAATCACAATCAGTGAATTAATCAGATGCCCTGCTCCTTAGCGTGGGGGATCATCACTTTCCACGCATCTCTATCTCTCGTCGCTTTCACTGCATCTGTCACTCGTTCTACTTTTAATCACTTTATTAGTCCATCCAACATATTTTCACGCTATTTCCCCCTGTTGCATGTTCTTTCGAGCATCAATCATTGCAGCTGTCCCAAAATGTTCTAGTTCCTCCCTCCTCATCACATGGTCAAAACAGGTTACCTGGCATTTATGTATTCTATTTATACTTGATCTTGTTGTATCAGCTTCTTGTAACACTGTTTCCTTTGATTTCTTTGTGGTCCATGAGATTCGTAGTATTTTAGTATTCTCCAAAGGAACCATATTTACGTTGCCTCAAGTTTCTTTTGTAACTGTTTTGAAATTGTCCTGGCCTCGAATCCATGCATCAGAATGGATTCAATATAGCACTCTAAGGCTCTTCTTCCTGTGTGAACAGAGATATGCTTATTTGTTAGGATCGATTTTATTATGTGGAAACTTTTTTTGCTTACGCTATTCTAAATGTAATTTCAGTGTTGTTGCTTCCATTGCTTGATATTAAAGTACTCAAGTATTTTAATTGATTCCTTTGCTTGAGTTAATTTCCACTGATAATGATGTTGATTTGTGGACACCCACTGTTTCAACTGATGACCATTACTTCTGTCTTTTTGCTATTCAATTCCAACACTTTCTTTTTACTTTATTCTTCAATAATGTCTAATATTATTGTTGCGAGTTCTTTTTATTTTGTGCAATTAATACAGAGTCATATCTCAAGGTGTTTACTATATGCCCTCCTACTTAATTTCATGGGTACCCTTCGGAGTTTCGCATAATCCTTTCATTGTAGAGAGAGTAAAAGTTTGGGGAGAGCATAAATCCTTGTCTAACACCGCACTTAATTTTATTCAACGAGCAGATTTCTCCAACAATGCTCATTGCTGCTGTTCTCAGTACGTTTTAGATCACTCGCATTTTACATAAACTACTAAATTAAGAGGCATAGGTTGGTTGAGGCGAAGGGCAGAATCAAAGAACACGATGCAAGATAAACAAAATGTTAAAAGAGAGAGAGAGAGAGAGAGAGAGAGAGAGAGAGAGAGAGAGAGAGAGAGAGAGAGAGAGAGAGAGAGAGAGAGAGAGAGAGAGAGAGACAGAGAGAGAGAGAGAGAGACAGAGAGAGAGAGAAAGAGAGAGACAGAGACAGAGAGAGAGAGAGAGTCAGAGAGAGAGAGAGAGAGAGAGAGAGAGAGAGAGAGAGAGAGAGAGAGAGACAGAGAGAGAGAGAGAGACAGACAGACAGACAGAGAAAGAACTGCATTTCTGTTATACAATCTATCCTTAATTGGTTTAGCTCATTAAAAATACAATTGATGGACCAAGTATAACCAGTTTCGAACATCTGTTGGTTCTGTATTTTTTAGGTGTTTGATAAAATTTTGGTCAGAATGTAAAAAAAAAAGATGATGCATAGTATCAATTTTCATCATGAACTAAACCAATCAATGAATCATTTTGTTTTTTTGCCTTCATCATCATTGAAGAAAAAAATTGAAGTAATTTATAAATTGGGCAAAGTAAACTAAAGCATCTGTTTTCTTGTTACTTTCAAACTTTTTCTTTCTTTTGGTGCAACTTGCTGATCCCTTGATTCAATTATTAAGTCAAGCACTCATTTGTTTGAAACAGTTTCAACATCCAAGGGGTTTTTATTATTTAGATTACAAAAAATATAACCAATCAAATTTGTTTCATATAATAAAAAAAATTAAGAATATGCTATAAACTTATCTGAAATAAATCTTTCACTATAGCAATATTTATCATGATTTTAACCAGGAAAAAACTTATTGGCTGACATATATTTATCAGTTTAATATACCCAAATATTAAAGTGCCTTTGAAGAGCATTAAGTCAAGTTCAGAAGCATATATTGCCGATAATGGAAATAAAATGCACCTCACCAATTATTCATGCATACTGTTTTCCTTAAAATTAAAAATTAATAAAATTCATCTGATCATAAAAGTTAATTAAACTTCCTTTGGAAGGCAAAGTATATAATTAAAACTCTTTATAAGTCTATAAATAAGAAATCGTAAAGCAAGAGGTATGACATTGAATCAAAAAAAAAAAAAATGAGGACATAAACGCAAAGTTATTTGCATTTCTAATTTTATTTATTATGTTGTGAGACCGTTCCAGACATTATTGCTACAAAGTTACATGAAAACAGGAAAAGAAAGATTTAAAATCACATAATGCTTACAGTTACATTCCATATAATTTTACTTATCTAAGACTACCTGGGAGGTTAATCTCTGACACTTGAGACCACTTCAACTCAAAGGAAATTCAACATAAAAACTCAACTGTAACTAATATCTAAACTAAGAGTTTGTGCGAGGAAATTTCATTAATGATTTATTATACAAAATCATAGCATGTCTATTTTATTTTAGATAAGGCTCGTGTGGACTAGCTGCAAGATGTTGAATAATGAATATATGTAACTACAAAGTTAAGTAAACTGATTATCATTACACACACATATATATATATATATATATATATATATATATGTGTGTTAAAAGGCCTGCTTTACTTGTATTTGTAATATCTATAAATATGTTCATATTTATACAGTGCTACATGAGTTGCAATCTAATAATATAAAAAGGAAAAAGAAAACATACTACTATATGCAGTGTGTTAAAATGTTTGGTCTTTTTGGAACATTTTAAAGGGGGGAAAGGAGGGTGGTAAAAAAAACCAAAAAACATAAAAATAAAATTGAAATAAAAAAATAATAATTAAAATGATACAATCAGTAGCAATTTACAAACCTTAATTAGTCTTTTACATATTCCTGAGTAAAGAAAGTAATGCTATATTATGACATGTACATTTCCTTTCCATTTTTTATTTTTGCAGTATTCTGCAATATCATAAAAAAAAAAAGCTGTGCTTAAGAATAAGAATAAAATAAATGGACATGCTTGAAAACTTCTTAAGTATATCATAAACAAAGCGTAAAAGAAACATGGGTCAATTACTTTTTTTTTTTTTTTTTACACATGAAGTTATGATGATAAAAATATACCAAAGATATAGTTGTATTGAAAAAAATATTGGTGAATATTACATTTATAGTTGCGTCAAGCAGATAACTTTAAGAGCTAAATCAAGAACATAAAAAATAGAAAACTGAACTATAAATTTAGCAGTTTGTGACTCTCTCTCTCTCTCTCTCTTCACATTTCCCCTCTCACTCTCTCTGTCTGTCTGTCTGTCTGTCTGTTTCCCGCCCCTCCCTCTCTGTCTGTCTGTCTGTCTGTCTGTCTGTCTGTCTGTCTGTCTCTCTCTCTCTCTCTCTCTCTCTCTCTCTCTCTCTCTCTCTCTCTCTCTCTCTCTCTCTCTCTCTCTCTCTCTCTCTCTCTCCACCCCCAATTTTATAACCTTGACACATATGCCAATAAATTCACACAATACAAAATGATGAGATCCACAAGCCTGTGTAAAATGACAAAGGTCCAAAACACCAAAGCTTGAGGACCAAATACATTCACCAGGCTGTTTCATCTCTCAATGTTACTGATCATTAAGGAATCAAAACAATAAACAAAGCCATACACATCATATGATTCATGGAAGTTACATTGACAATACAACAAAGCAATAAAATTCACATAATCAAGATTTGTGATTATCTCCCTCGTTCAGAATCATAAAACACATTTCATAAAGGACTTTTCTATGTACATCCAAAGGAGCTGAAAGCCTAATTTGCCTGGTAAACTATGCAAACTTAAACCTTTAGGGCAAGGCTTTGGTACATGCTTATCACTGATGGCAAATACATGATGCTAACATAATTCATTAATTAGATAATCCAAAGTATTCCTATTTAAAAAAAAAAGCAGTAAAAAGTTGAAATTCCTGTTTTGCAATATGTAATTCTAATAACCCATTGATAAGGGCTGATCACGAGACAAAATCATGACCATCACTCATTGAAATCCACACATAACATTATGGCTACTTTAAGGTTTGATATTAATTGTAATACACAGAGTTCTCTCCGGCTGATCAACGTGGAAAAAAAAATTCATAAGAGAAAAAATGACTTGGTTCAAACAGTCAGATGAAAATTGAAAGTGTTCCTCATGTACTATTTCAACGGTCATCTTCAATAAAAAAAAATATGGCATATTGTTTGATACATTTCATAACTGAATCAATGATGAACATGACATCAACATCAATTAACAGGATGTACAATAAATCTGGGTGCAAGAGTTTATTTACAAAACACCAGGAATAAGATAAAATAACTGTGATTCTCACTTATTTATCCAACTATCCCTCAACAAAACTACAAATTCCTGCAATTATCAATTTTTTTCCTCAAATAAGAAATTCCCGAAGACTTAAAAAATGTTGTATTTATTAATTCTACAACCACACAATTTGAAGATTAAAAAAAAATAATAGCTGAATTCAGAGACAGAGATAAAACAGATGAAACTATAAGACAATTTAAAAATGTGAAATTGTCCGTCTCACAAATGAGAGAAGTAATGAAGCCTGATATAAAGAATACCATAGGGCACTAAGGAAATTCTTTTATTTTTTACGAGGAAAAAAATTAATTACATCCCAACAAAGGTTGAGAAAATAAGATCTAAAGAAACTGCTAACTTAACTTTTTCAACATATTACTGCATCAGATTTAGATCTGTTGCATATAGAGACAGTAACAAGCAGCATCCAATTCAAAATGATTGGAATGAGTCTTTCCACTAATATTTAAAAGGAATATGATTGTAAAAGTCGACCTAAGAGACTACACATTTTATTCTAAAACTTTTCTCGTTTCATCTATTGAAAAAGGGAAAAAACAAATAAGAAAAATAGTAAAATATAATGATACATAGGTTTAAACAATATTATTAAAAAAGTAAATCAATAAATAAATCAAAGGGAAGAAAAATAAGTTAAAATAAGATTTCAATTATATGAAGTAAATGAAAACATAGTAAAAGTAACTAGAAAGAGATAACAATAATAATAATAATAATAATAATAATAATAATAATAATAATAATAATAATAATAATAATAAGAAGAAGAAGAAGAAGAAGAAGAAGAAGAAGAAGAGAAAAAAATATTAAATCAATAAAATGATTTAATGAACATTTGATAAGAAAGAAATAACCACTCGAAGTATATAACTGCATCTTCAGGCAAAAATAATAAAAATAATAAATGAAAAATTGATATTTTATAATGTTTATTATCAATATTAATAGTATTTTGAAAAATATGAAGAAGTAGCAATAACTTTGATTAAAAAAAAAAATTATATAATGAGGACAGAAAGAACAAGAAAGTAATTTTGAGAAGGATTTCTTTCAATTGATATGAAAAAATAAAAATATGAAAATAAGAAAACCTTAAATTAAAAGAATTGAAGGAGCCAATTTATGCAGGAATAAATTTTCTTTCCACCTCCAGATGTTTGGATCAAGGAAGATTCAAGTTATAGAAGTCCAGCAAAACAATTCAAACAGAAACTATGCCAGCTCTACAGGTCTTGCATGACCTCAACAGGTATAGCGAAGACCAGGAGCTCAATTTGCTTTTATCTGTTTTAAATTCTGGACATGTTGACCTTTTACTGCCACAGTAGTTGGTCCTTCCACCACAACTTGGTAAGCATGAACGCTTTAAAGGATGATATAAATTGAAAGGTAATAACTTTTATTTCTTTTACCCTTGAAGCCATGTGAACAATGAGTAAAAATGGTTTTCTGTTCCATTTTCGTTAATGGCTTACTTAAAAATATCATAAAACAAAACAAAAAAAACACAGTGCTTTATCAAAAACAATATTGAAATGAAATAAAAAGAAAAAATATAAGAAAAGGAAGAAAAATCAAATAAATGTTACCAAAAATCACAAAAAATAAATACTATAAAAAAATGCCTTTATCATTTTGTGTTTGGTTTCCTTCTAAAAAAAATTTTATTAAAAGTTTTCTTACATTGATACAAATTTGCGATCAATGCCAATGTAGTAATAAAATGAATTGTTGAGCTATTCCATTTCACTTCGAACTAGGATAGCTGCATTTAAAAAAAAAAAAAAAATGAAATGTTAGTGAAGATAGAAAAAACCCTAAAGTTGTTTGGATTAAACAAGTTATAAGAATTCTAGAGAATAATTTCAAGAGAAGCAAAGGCGAAACATTGAACACTCACCCACAAACTCAATTATGAAAAAGTCATGAAAAAGTTCAAGACTTGTTAAAATATCCCACAAAAGGTGGGCTATTTCAATGTACTTGGGTATGAAATCAGATTTCCAACTTAAACACAAAATACGACAATTATACTAGGAAAAAAAGAAGGCTAACAGAGGGACAGGGATGCACTATTCGGACAAAAATAACTGAACCCTTAAAAATGTATACAAATATTTATATCACAGAGGATATAAAATTACCAATGTGTCCAGAGCAAAGTAGCAATGTGCTTGTATTAACATTAAATCAGAATATAGATATACAAGAGATTTTGCCAACTTGTGAATCAGAAGAAAACTTAGATACAAATTATAAGGATAATTGATATTTACCAGTTATTCGATTTTAAAATCACAGATACCAACTTCAAAGGGACTTGCTGGCTTCCTTTTCTACTACTAATACTACCTTTCTTTTTCATATGCAAAGCCCCTTTTACGAAGAAAAATGTGTTGAAAGGTACTGAACCCATTACAAAGCAATACCTGTTCCAATACATCTGGCGAAGTACTTGAATGTCATGCAATTAACATTTCACCATTTCCAATCATAAAAAGAAAATTTTAACTGTTGAAAAATATCCGGTAAGGTCTTAATAATCAAAAATGCATTTTTGCACTGATTACAAAGCAATATGTATGCATATTAGAATGGAAACAAAAAAAAAACAGCAACAAAAAATGAAAATTCCAAAGGAGGTAGGTTTCTGACATCATCATGATTGTGAAAAAATAAAAAAATAAAATAAGAGGTGGAGCATGAAAAGGTAAAGAAATAAAGAAGAAGGAGAAAAAGAAGAAGAAGAGGAAGAAGAAGAAGAAGAAGAAGAAGAAGAAGAAGAAGAAGAAGAAGAAGAAGAAGAAGAAGAAGAAGAAGAAGAAGAAGAAGAAGAAGAAGAAGAAGAAGAAGAAGAAGAAGAAGAAGAAGAAGAAGAAGAAGAAGAAGGAAAATAACCACATTAACTTGTACCTCTATTTGCTGTATTAAAAGACATGTTGAAAGAATCAAACACAGTATTTAGATACTTTTCTTTACTTAAGATTTTCAATAGTGCTGTAGAGAGATTTTTTTCAATTATGAAGGGAGCTTACAAATAAATATCAATGCAGAATGTTTATCTGCAATGCAAATGACATTCATTATCTTATATTAGAGTATCTACAATTATAGGGATACAAAAACTGATTTCACCAGTTAATGAAAATAATAAATCTTGTAAATAAAAAAAAAATGTTTTTCTCATGGATAATTTAATCAACTATGTTTTTTCTCAAAGACATAACTAGATATGGATTAAAAATTATTACCTCGATAGATAATAAAATTAAATACTATTTATGATCATATTCCACAGGAATATGCTGCCATCTCAATTGGCTTAGATTTAGGGCCATATGTGCAGAAGTGAAAGTATATGAATGGATATAAGATGAGAAATGAAGTGGCTCACATAGTAAGATAACTGAAAAATAAGGACTATTGATGGGTTTATCATCAATTATATCAGATCCATGAAAAATTATAACCAGAAAATATGAACAAAAGATTTGAAATTTTCTCCATCAAGGGTAAGTTCAGCACTATAGAAAAATCAAAAGTAAATGTACAGACAAAAGATAAAACACAAAAAAAAGTAAAAAAAAAAAATAAGACCACTTTACTCCGAGAAGAAAAAAAATTCAACAACTCACGCTAAAAGTTATTCAATAAAATGAGAAAATGGATGTATGCGCCTGATTCTGTATAAAAAAAAATAAAAAAACAGCCAGAGTCTTAATATTTCAATAATTGAATAAAATTTAGAAGCTCCGATAAAAAGATGACTTTTAGACATTTTGACATATTGTGTGACTGGACAGTTTTCAATCATTACTTGCAAGCGTTGATGTTAAATGAAAGTGGAATATTTTGGGACCATTTGACTGAATTATCTTCATAGATAATTTCTCGAATTCCAAGAATGAATACATGAACAGTAGTCAGCTTTTTATGAAAAATGCAAATTTGATCCGCAAACAAAAGGCGCCCATTATATGACAAATATGCAATCCCGATATAGGCAAAGAAATATAGATTTCCCTCTTGAAACAAAAATTTATGACAAAAAAGGTAGGAACTATAATTGTTTTCTTTTTTTGTTTTTAGTGTTTAAAGAAATGTACTATTACTAAGAATCAGACTAATAAATTGTGTTTTTGGTACTGCTTGGCCCATTTCGAAGGTGTGCATAAGAAATTATGAAGACCAAGCTGTAAGTCTTCAGTGACAATTTCAACACAGCTTTGTATTGGCATGTGTAGAAAATTAATTAAGTGGATCAACACTGTCCGAAATATTGGCTTTTCCATAAAGAACAACAGAGAGAACAACTTATATACTGTAAATATTGCTAAAACTGAACATGCAAACAATTGTATGAACAGATGAATATATTGGCTTTCGTCACTCTCACTTTTGTATTTTTTTTTTTTTTTGAGTGGTCATTTACTCAATATCCATTTGAAACTATACCTCACCTTTATTAGCTAAATAAATGATTTCCATAAGGAGCAAAATTTGTATCCATAGTAGTGTGTTTCTGATCAAGAGCATCATATATATGATTCATATATGTGCAAATAGATATATAACAAATTAAGCCAATAAGTTAAAATTCATTAAAAAAAAAGTGAGCACATTCCATAGGACTAACAAATGAAATTGAAGGAGGAGAGATAACACTTGCTACTTCATGCTCTGCCTCCTGGCACCTAACTGTGATGTGATGCTTAAAAAAAAACCCTCATTTCATCTCTAAAGCAAAAAAAATGAAGTGATTTCTGGTCAACTCAACAATAAGGCCAGTCTTGTCTAATGAAAAAGCCTGCAGAGTATCTTAAAATAGTTTTCCAAAATCATAAAAGAAGAACAGTCACCAAATCTTTTGTATTATTTACATCACAAGGGTCACAAAAAGTTTGTGAATGTTATGAGAAAAATAAATTCATAAACACCAATTGTAATGAAATTTTACAAGTGAGTTCAACTTGATATACATCTAAAAAAAAATAATAAAAAACAAAGCCACAGCAATTCTAGTATAGGGATTCTTTAGAATTAACGATCAAACTTGATAAGGTCTTAATTTTACTTAAAATGTCATGCAATTGTTTAAAAAAAATCACACAAAAATGGAAATAAAAATGATAAAAAAATTCAAAAAAGAAAGATCAAAACTTTCAAACTAAAATGAAACAATGACTAAAATATCAGATAGAAAAATAAAGGCAAATTACTTGCACCTCTTTCTTTGTTGGTGTCAGTGGATTTTTAAAAGTTTGAAAAATATGTACGTTTTTCAACAATTTGAAAAACTGTAAAATTAAGAAATAATCATTGTTACTTTGTCATCCCTAATGCCTCAAACTATTTAACATGGAAGCACATTTCAAAAATTAGTGCAAAATATAATCTTTGCAAAAAATTATGTGACAGCATGAGCAGTATGTTAAAATAAAAAAAAGAAGGGGTTAGAAGAGAAAAAAGAAAACACAATTTGGATATAAATTTGAGCATGAGTCATTGAAAATCCAATAATGAGTCAGTTTATTTATAGTATTGCATTGTGATAATTCAGTTTCATGGTAAATATATCAAAAGAAATTATTTTGTGACTTGAAACATGACCAATCTAAAATTAATGGTTTTTGCTGCAAGTAGTTTGTCACATTCTGATGAATCGATTGGTAGATCTTCATACTCAGTTTCAGCATTTTCAGCCGTGAATTCAAAATTATAAATTTTGGATTTCATATCAATCCCACCGAATGGTCCACTGAGGGCAAGGAAATGTAGACTTATCTGATGAAAAGATAGATTAAAAAGATAATTAAAGCCATACAGCTCACGAAATTATCTTGTTTAAAAAAAAAAAGAATGGTACTAGAAATATAATATATATATATATATATATATATATATGATTGATCATTATTCTAGCATTTTGTGACAGTGCTCGACAAAGGGAGCTTAATAATGATAACAACACAAAATTGATTACCTAGATTAAATTTTGGTTTGCAATGAATCCAGAGATCCGAGCCTGTGCAGCTCTCTTCAGATCGCTGTGAGTAATGGCTGGTGGTCGTTTGACAGCAGGAAATGTTTTCGGTACACTCAGTGAGAGAAAATCTCCTTTCTTTTGTTCCAGGAGGGAGCTTTGGTTAAAATTTGACATTTTTCTTCCAAACAAAGTTTGCACATGCTTTTTTCTGGTGTATATGGTTTGACTTTTTTAATGATTTCCCATTGGATGGTGGGATATTCTTGTCTTTTAGTTCAAGAGGAGCGGATTCGACCAACCATTGCACTACAATGATGATATAAAATCTGCACATATCAACAAAGTCAGCTATAGTTATCTAACGAATGTGAAATAAACGATCACAAATCACAACAAATACTTGCGACAGGGACACAACAACTAGAAAGAAACACCAAGCAATGTAAAACTCTGCAACTGCGGTGAAGAAGCAAGCTGCCCATTGAATGGAAAATGTTTAGCAAAATGTGTTATATAAAAAGCTACAGTGACAGAGACAACAACAAAGAATCAAGAAATTTATATAGGACTCACTGACAACGAATTTAAAACCAGATACAATCAACATAAATCATCATTCAAACTAGTGCATAGAAAGAAAGATACGAAACTCAGTGAGCACATTTGGGAACTAAAAGACAAGAATATTGAACACACCATCCAATGGGAAATCATTGAAAAAGTCAAACCATATACATCAGAAAAAAGCGTGAGCAAACTTTGTTTGGAAGAAAAATATCAAACTTTAACCAAAGCTCCCTCCCTGAACAAAAGAAAGGAGATTTTTTTTCACTGCGTACACCGAAAACATTTCCTGCTGTCAAACGTGAACACAAACCACCGGCCTTTACTCATGGCCATCTGAAAAGAGCTCGTCGGGCTCGAAACTCTGGAGTCATGGCAAACCAAAATTTAATCTAGGTAATCAATTTTGCGCTATTATCATATATATATATATATATGTAAAGAGAGAGAGAGAGAGAGAGAGAGAGAGAGAGAGAGAGAGAGAGAGAGAGAGAGAGAGAGAGAGAGAGAGAGAGAGTGAGAGAGAGAGTGTGCGCGCGTGAGTGTTTCTTTTGGAATTATCTGATAGATAATAGATTTTAGTATTGAAATATTTACACTAAAAAGGTATTTATATACATTTCTTCTTAGTGAAAAAAGTTAGAGCCTTGGCCATACATGGATCATAATTTTTACAAAACGATCAAGAGTGAAGGATATAGGAAAGAAAAGTGATCAAAGTGAAGGCATGATAACATAAATATAAAAAGGTCACATGAAAGACGAAAAATATGAAGGCTAAATAAACTGAATAAAAATTGTCATGTAAAATGGACATACCGGTGAAGACAATTTGGTTTTGATAACCAGTTGATAGGAGAGAGTTCGATTAATGGTATGAATAGGATTCTTGTGGTCTGAATTTATCTTAGCTCTGATAACCCACTGCTGGTTGAAGGCTGTAAAGCGTGTTGTCTCATAGTACAGGCGTGTGATGAAGTCATCTGTGCGGAAAGGCCTCAACTGAAGATCTGCATAGGATAAGCAAGCCTTTTAATTATTGATATTTTTCATACTTATAAGTAAATACAAAAAACAAACTGAAATTTGTGAAATTTTACTTTCTATTAACATCAAGATGGTTTGGTTGAAATCTACATTTATTTTCTTCAAATATGTGTATAAGAATGTTGCTTATAGGTTGTCTTTGTTTAGTACCTTATAGGATTGTTCCTAAAACACCATTTTGTACTAAACAGCCGCCCATAAAAGAGTTCCTAGTGGGTCCATTAAGTAAGTCATCACATCAGGACAGACACTCTAAACTATCTTTTCTTAGAGTTCAACTGATATGTGTGGGGGATGTGGGAACAAATTTCAATCATCTTACCATTAAAGGTGATTTTTTCAAAAGACAGCAATGAGAATATATCTTTATATACTCTCTGTTCTTCCTGCCGACGTGCATCAATGACTTCAAGAGCTGTCATGACCTCTTCCCCAGATTTACGTGGATGAGCACAGGTATCCTCATGCTGTGCAACCTCATGGTAGGGGCCTTCCCAGAGGCACCCAATGCGGGAATAACGACAGATGCTGGGTCTGGGGGAAGGATGAGGGAGTGGTTGGGCAAGCAAAAGGAATTAGATAAAAATATTGCAGTTTTGGAAAAGATAAAAAAGTATACTTACATGATTCTCTTGTTTGTGCCTTTGAAGACACATGTGCATATTTATCTCCTAAAAAAGCTATGCCAAGCAACCCACCCACTCCATATTAAAGTGTGGAGTATTGAGGAAATAAGTCTTGGCAAAGCTTTTAAGGAAATAGATCATCCGCACAAAGACCGGCAGACTGCATGATACCTTGATTGGTAGAATAAGAAGACATGCAATGCTGGTTGAAGATAATCTGAAAAAAGCACTGTATGTATATGCCAAAATCGAAAAGAAAAAGAAGAAGAAAAAGCAAATGTAGGTAAAGTGAAGATAAGAAAAATAAGCACTTGGTGAGAAGTAAGGATAAAGACAGAGTGAGAGCCACGGGTCTGAAGTTTACTTTTAGCACATTGAAATTGCATAATTTTGCTATCTTAAACATGGATCATAATCAATATATTCATCCTGCACTTGTAATTCAACTAAGCTTATACTTGAATTCTCTTAAAATGTCAATTTATTTACTAAGTCTTAGCAATGCATGAAAATTATAAAACCAGGAATTGGCAACAGCTTTAAAATAATTGGCTGGTGCTTCTTAAACACTCACTGTTTGAGAAAAGTTTTATTCGATTCATCATACTGTAAACTTTCTAAAATGGCACAAACAAAACACTGAGTTCACAAAGCACTACAAATAAAAGCATAGAAGAAAGAACAGCAAGTGAGACAGTCAAGCTCTTACTGATGGAACGAAAACAACAACTCAGCCAGACATTTAAGTAAAGATTTTTTAAAAATATCTGCAGAAACATAAGACACAGCGTTCCTTTCAAGAACAAGTCATTACATAAATAACTTAACTCCTTATTTCTGACTAAATACATAGGATGAAACTTATTCTTTGTTAAACTGTAGACAAAAATTTAGGATATGTCTACAAATCAAGGTCTTTACTTCTATCAAACACCATTTTATAACGCTTTGGTTGTTTTTTTCCAGAAAAATTGCATAAATTATTAAACACGTAATTAAAGTCTAAGTGGTAAAATAAACAAATGATATCAACCACTGAGTCCACTAATTAATAAATCCTTCCTATAGAATAAATTGTTTCCATACCAATTCCCTTGCCCATTTGAACATTTATCTTTAAAATCAATCAAGTTTGCATCAGATGCAAAAAAGTGAAAAAAGTTTGTATCAAAACTTTTTAAAATCTTTACATGAGTAGTCCTACAACTGTATTTTAACACAAAAAAATAGGCAAAACACCACAGACCCATGACAAAGAGGGAAAGATACTTGCCGCTTATAAAATGAACAGTAGTGGAACTGTTGCGTGAGTGAACCACAACAGGCTCCATCAGTACAACTTCCCAGTCTGTAGACATCATACAGCTTTTTCTTCTCTTTGTGATTGATGATCATGCTGAGCCAGCTTCCCTGAAACTGATACATCTCCACAGCATCTTAGAAAATCTGCCTGCTTGAACAATAGAGAAAGTAAAGTGTGGATCGGATTAACATGACAAGCTGCACAACCACCTGACCGTCCCAAGAAGACAATAAAATGACATCTCCCTAACTCTAACTTTGCCAAACCACCAGCACCCGCACGTTTGTATATCCCCACCAAACATGCGCGAGCTCCGGCATTGGCTGCCTTTCTGAGACGGAAAAGGTGGCTGATAAACATGTCCTGCAAAGAAAGAAAATGTTAGAAGTGTGAGATCCACGAATGATGGGATGCAAACATCTGACATCTTACCAGTTTTGAAACCTTACCTCTCTTGGCATTGTTCCTTCTGATGATTCTCTAGAAGATAGCGTGGGAGCTTTTGATTGCAGAATGGGCACTCAGATGGGAGCTCAGACACTGCTTTCTCCACAGCCAGATTCCTGATGCAGATGTTACGATTAATCTCACACCTACAGTTTGGACAGGTTGCAGTCTCATCTTTGATGCGAGCATCTGCCAGCAGATGATTGAAGCAACCAGCGCACATCAGATGACCGTTGCTGCACTGAAAATAGATTTGAATCCAACAATTCAAACACCATTGTTTATCTTGAGATCTTATGACTGAGAAGCCCTTTTTATTTTAAATGTTTTTCTCTTCCCTATTTTTCTTTCTTTTGGCTCCTTAAATCAATCAACTTCAGTCATCAATCATCTTTGCTGTTCTTTGCTACCCGCAAAAAATTGTCATTGATGGTCCATTTTCGATCAGTATACAGCAAAAATAATTTAGAAAAAAAAAGAAGACAGTCAACACAAGCACATAATTACCTTATACACCAAAAATAATAATAGTTTATACATGTTTTAGCTGTGTTCCAAGTTTTAAACATACAGCCACCTTATACACCAAAAATAATAATAGTTTATACATGTTTTAACTGTGTTCCAAGTTTTAAACATACAGCCAAGTTGCTTTCAATAAATGGTAATATGACTTTGAGAGGGGACAAAAATTTAGAACTAATTTTTTAAAATACATGTTTGTTAAATCTTGAGAACTAGTTTTATACAAATGACTATTCATGAAAACAATTCATATCAGTGTACATGGTTTCTGCCTATCAAATAAATTTTTTATTTCTGCATGGAACTGACTAAAATCCCAAAGCCACCCCAGAACTGGATCTGGTACTACAAGGCCAATTTGCATTAACTGACTATGTTGGTTTATCCAACAAAATATGAACAATGCAAATCAAGATCTAGGCCTAGTCTAAGATCTTGAATTACTTTTGTTGCAGAAAAGGGCATTTATTAAATTATTTCTGCATACACTCCTGGTGTAATGTGATTCTAGTTCACTGTATTACCACAAAAAAGGCTTTATTTAACATGCTGCAGTGTGTGACAGATTCAGTTTTACAGTAAAATAAAATTTAAAATAGAACACCTCTTAAAACTTACTTTGCCTTGGCCATGTCAATTATAAATACGACTATGTACTTAATGGTGAATAGTATTGTTTATGTTACAGAAGAAGATAATGATGGTGGGATGTTAGCAAGGATGTATTTTTCCTTCGTGCTCTGTAAAACTATTTAAACAATATTTTAACCAGATTTGTGACCGACTGTGAAGCCATGAATTTAACAAGGTATGATACTAAAATCATGTTTTATATCTGGAAAACCAATTGCAAGGATGATTATGATGTCACTTGAGCTTGATAAGAATTAAGAAAAGACAGAATTTGGCAGTTCACAAAATCAGTCACAGCTGAAACACAACAAAATCTTAAGAATGATTCAACTTAAAAATAAAAGAAAGAAAGCCAAAAAAAAATAAAACAAGAACAATGAAGTCTTAAATGACAAGCGTTTTAAATCAAATGATAAAACTTGAAAGGCTAGAGATGATATGGTGGACCCCAAAAATAACAGTCTACTAATTTAAAATTCAATTGAACAGTTGGAGAGTACTTTGCTTCAGCAAGAAATAAAGCAAGATTGCCTGAAGAAAAAAACAAAAGAGCTTAGGAAAGAAAGAAAATTCTTATAGAAGAAGAAGAGACAATTGAATAAGAAAGAAATCTCCATTTAAATGCATTGGAAAAAAAAAAAAAAAGAAAAGAGAAAGAATACAACACTAATAAAATATAGCATAAAAAATTTGGAGTCAAATATATGAAGAGAAAGAGAGAAAATGGAAGAAACTGAGAAGATTCTATGCAACATGATTACCACAAGATTAGACCTTAAGCACAGATTGATCGCTTAGAGGACCAGTACCAGAAAGTCTGAGAACTAGATGGAGTGATTACAGCGTTGACCAAATAGGAAAATCATAAGATCAACGCACCAACTCAGCTCCCCCACTTCAAAATATGATGAAGGCTGTCCTATTTGGGACAAGAGAATGAAAATCATACTTCTCAAATAGCAGGAAGATCAGTAGCAAGACAAGCATGTCCAAGTGATAAAGGTGCAATGTCAACAAAATCAATTCATTGTAGAGGAACGTAATCATGGCCCAAATGTGGAACGCTCTAGCATTTTTTTAAAGATACCACTATAGATAATGGATGAGTGTATTATCAGTTCTGAACGCCACACATATAATCAAGAGAAAACACACAAAAGTGACAGCTCAGATAACAGAGCTATGTGCCAGTCCCCCCCCCCCCCCCGAAAAAAGCCAACAGACATTGCCAATAATTAGCCTTACAAGCGTCACATTTGAAGGTGTATGACGCCAGGGTAATTTAAGGGTGATGAAAACAATCTGTGTAAATCGACTATCAAATGTTCAAATAACGAAGTTTCACTTTGATTTCTTCGGAACTCTTCTTTTTTTGAAGGAAAAAGATGGTCAATATATGAAATAATGTTTATTTTGTCACTGAGACAGCCAATCTAATCGGCTGTAACGCCACAGAAGTGCGCTACATCAACGCTTGGAGGGTTCAACTAAACCAGTAAAGGTGACCCACTTTGCTTGCACAAAAAAAAGTGATGACCATGTTATGAAGCCAAATGAAGTGGTATTGAATTTTTGGTACCGAATTTTTTGCTGCCAAGACACACTGCAACAGACTGTAGGTAGCAGTTGAACAAATTAGTAAACTACTCCAGAAGAGTGTTCACTAAATGCTCTGGCATCGGTTTATTTGCGATGTGCTGATTACCAAAACAAGGTCAATATCGAACTGCAGAGGCCAAATCGCTTTCTCAAAAAGGAAAGTGAGTAAATCATGAAATATTCCTGCTGTGCAAACTTACGACTTTTTCATGGCAATCTAAACTCTAGATTACATAATACATTAAAATATTCTCATTTTCTTTCTAGTTTATAAGTGATCCGACGCTAGACTAATTTAAAATCTACATCTAGATCCTTGATCTAGAATCTAGTACAATCATTTTCTTATTCTGACTTTACCTGATAACAAGTTTTGGGAAGATCCAAACATACTGCGCAACATAAAATGCCACAAAGACGATCTTCCAGTTTAATTTTTGAGTCAACATGCGAATCGCTTGTTTTTATTTTTTTATTTGGTGGTTCAAATGATGATACATTCTCTTTGTCTGCAGAAGATTCGCGTAAAACTTGGATTGATGAGTTGGTAGCTTCCTCCATTTTGTTTGTTTGTAAATGTTGAGATAATGATATCGACCTTGGTCAGCTGACGCCTGAGTTCAACCAATGAAAATCTTTTAAGGCACCTTCGTTTCTCTCCGCCCTTGAAAGAATTTGTTACGGTTTGTGCCGAGAAAAGTGGGCGTCAACAGTGAACATGAAGCTGTTGCGTGGCAAAAGACAGCTAGTGGCTATCCTCTTTTAGTTTATTGCGAAACTATGTTAACAGTAACCTTTATTTCAACTTTCATGCTGCTTTGATCTCATATTATTACTTTAAGTTTTTGTTTTACACTTCCTTCTCATATAATGGAGCTGAATGATTGTTCTAATAAAGAAGAGGTACTCAAATTGGTGACCGCTTAGTTAAGCATCATTTTGATCATGGCAAGGTTATGACTCATTGAAAAAAATATTGAAATCATTACGTGAATGAGTGTGTGGATAGAAGGAAAAGTCAGTCACTGCCATCCAGTTACACATACCTTGCAATGATCATCATAAAAATCTTATCTACGTTTCTTCTCAAAATCTAAGGAGCTCCCTTTCAATCCAATAGAACCTAATTAAGATTGTCAAGTTTTATTCTGCTTCATTCATAGATTTAGTTCTGCAGAAGTAACTTTGGAGAAATAATTCAAGCTTCATCATAAGTTTGTTGCGATTTTAACTTTCCTGCATTTGTTATTAGTTTTGTGTCTAGATTTCCTGGCTGTACATGGCTGATTATATTTTAGGTTTTCTTTGTTATGGTTATACCTATCCCATGATATGAGAGGAAAAAATAAACATTTGCTTCTTTTACCTTTTTGAAATCAGAGTACTGTATTATTAGCCACCATGTGTTGTTCTCGATAATGACCTTTATATAGATTGATAAAAACGCCAACATGAGGGGGGGGGGGGGGGAGGAGTCCATAATCATAACAACAACAACAACAACAACAACAACGATGATGATGATGGCAATAATAATATTAAAATTAATTATAGGCCTATTATTATTATTATTATTATTATTATTATTATTATTATTATTATTATTATTATTATTATTATTATTATTATTATTATTATTATTATTATTATTATTATTATTATTATTATTATTATTAGCAGTAGTAGTAGTAGTAAGAGAAGGAGGATGAGTACATATCACCCAAACTAGATACAATACCACAAAATTACATTAAGACGTTTCGCTTTTGTTGGCTTCATTAGTTATGAAAACATAAAAACATTTAAACATAATAAGAACCAGAGCTTTATTTTGTACGGAATGTGAAAAAAATTGTTGTTGTTGTTGTTGTTGTTGTTGTTGTTGTTGCTGTTGTTGTCGTTGTCGTTGTTATTGTTGTTGTTGTTGTTGTTGTTGTTGTTGTTGTTGTTGTTGTTCTTCTTCTTCTTCTTCTTCTTCTTCTTCTTCTTCTACTTCTTCTTCTTCTTCTTCTTCTTCTTCTTCTTCTTCTTCTTCTTCTTCTTCTTCTTCTTCTTCTTCTTCTTCTTCTTCTTCTTACTGTTGTTGTTGTTGTTGTTGTTGTTGTTATCATTGTTATCATTATCATCATTATTTTTTATTGTAACTATTTGTGTTGGCTGTTATTGCTGTTATTGTTATTGTTATAATCTATGATCATTATTTCTTATTATTAAAATCGTCTTTTTAAAACAAATGTATAACGTTCATGTGAGTATGAATATCCCCGCCTTCACTATCACTTAAGTTACAATTACGAAGTGTTTCTATTTTTACAGAGTTGTCTTTGAAAAGAATTATGACAGCGTCATTAAAACTTTCTGTGTCTTTTATCACGAGGAAAGATTATGAACGAAAAAAAAATAATAAAAAAAAGTTTACGAGATGATATTATTTTCTTCAACATCTTTGGTCAACAGATCGATACAATGTGATTGCATTGTTTATGATACTGAACTCAACAATTTAAAGGTTAGAACGATATAAACAAATATTGATTTTTTCAATAAGGCATCGTTAGTATTTTTTTTAAAGATGGAAGTAACTTACAGTGCCAATCGTTCTGTATTTTTTCCCCATCGAATAAAGATAATAAGGAAGAAGCGCCTTATGGATCCTGTTTTTTTTAAATGTCTAACTATTTAATCTCTGGTGATACATAGTGGTACGGTAGTTGCTAGATTTCGGGTGTCACAAGTTAAATCAGCAATACTCAGTACCGGTATTCTTTCGTAAATAAATTAACTTGTCAAAGTCCTTCTTACCAAAAGATAAGACATGAAAGGACTTTCTAATTTCAGACCAGCTTTTCACCACTATCATGCTAGCTAGGAACAGGATTTATTATTTCTTAATCTATATATATGTGTGTGTGTGCAAGTTTGAAGAGGAAAACCTATGATAAAATGTGATTCTTAGTCAGGAACTAGCTCACGTCTTCGTAAATGGGTGACCAAAACTTTGTGAGTAAGACATGTCTTGAGCCAGAGATTGCTATTGATAGGTTCAATAACCCTTGAAGCTGAGATAAATCTAGAATTTTACTTTTTTGCTTGTAAACACCCATAAGAGTTGTTTGTTAGTTTTTTAAAACCGAATAAATCAGCCAATCAATACAGCACATTGGGCAATAAGATAATGTTTCCATATTCACATACCAGTTTTCACTAGATCGTCTACGCACAGTAAAAACAAATCGTAAAATATTCCTCATGACACTCTTCTTGACTTCAGTATGTTGGCGACGGGAAAAAGAACAGTTTTTCTTTTTTTGCTTATTTTATGGAAGTCTCAAGATAGTTATACTTAGAAGTCTTCTTAAACTCTTAGTAGGCAGAAACTCATTGGGGAGCTAGATAACAGGGAGTCTTCAGAGAAGAAACCCCCCTTGTAGCAAGTGTTTCGGCCCTGAACCTCTGACACTCTAAGGGGGCCGGGCCACACCCAGGTCATGACTCCAAGGTGTCTCCCTGTTATCTTTTTTATTTTATTTTTTGCACAGCGCCAGGATTCGAACCCATACCCTCATCTCTTGATGGATTGCTGATCCCGGCGCTATACCACTTCGCCAACTGGTCCTGCGATGGTTAGAGCATTTTTAATCCTTATGCAGGAACCTCTCATTTCTCCTGCTCCAGATCCACCGGGAACTGTTTTCAGCTATTTCCGCCAGTAACTTTAGAGCTTTATAATCTTGTAGCCAGTACAAGACACAAGGAAATGGGTAGCTAAGCAAGAGTTCCCGCAAGGTACGCAATTTTGTTTGCACTATCATTTTTAAACCGCTTAAACTAATCTTTATAACTGTTTAAAAAGTGAAAAAAAATAATAATTTTATTGCCACTTTGTTGGTAACTTTGTCGTGGTAATTGAACCCAGAGAAGTCGCATTCAATTAAGATGGTTCATTCTTTTTTTTTTCTTTTTTTTGGTACCGTAACAGAAATTGTAGCATTTCAAATCTCTTGGTTACTGATACTTCCAAAATACGTAAATGATGCATCAGAACAACAGTATTGTTAAAACTTATAATCAATCAAACCTCGGTGCCAGTCCAATCGTAAATCTGACAACTAGGTAATAGTAATAATAATAATAATAATAACAATAATAATAATAATAATAATAATAATAATAGTAGTAGTAGTAGTAGTAGTAGTAGTAGTAGTAGTAGTAGTAGTAGTAGTAGTAGTAGTAGTAGTAGTAGTAGTAGTAGTAGTAATAATAATAATAATAATAATGATGATGATGATGATGGTGGTGGTGGTGGTGGTGGTGGTGATGATGATGATGATGATGATGATGATGATGATGATGATGATGATGATGATAATAATAATAATAATAATAATAATAATAATAATAATAATAATAATAATAATAATAAAACAACAACACCAAATTGCATTTTAAAGCTCTTACCACTAGGATAAGAATCTAAAAACACTGTACATCAAAGGAAAAATTATAGCATAAAAGTTCACACGTTAGATTAAATAAAGCAAGGCAAAGGCACATGACGTACATTCACCTAAAATACAAAGTTTGCACAGGTATAAAAGATATCCCTAAGCAACGGTTAGGTTTAAATGTAACTGTTGGAGCATCAAAATAAAAACAGCATTATAATAACAGTTAAAAATTACAAATAAAAAATAATTTTAAGAAGTCCGCTAACGGCTAGCTGCTTCTGATGTCTCGCGAAATGCTTGGCCCAAAGGAAGTTAAAAAAAAAAAAGGGGATCATTGTAATATGTTAATTTTTTTCCCTTAGTATAAATAGTAACGCTATTATCGCATTGAGATTTCAACTACGCAAACGAACTGATGTGTATAATTGGGTGCAGCAGTTCTTGCAAGCACTACGGTGCTACATTATTTAAACACTTTAAAGCAAGTGTACATATTTCGCAGTCGATTCTTTTTTCACCAGGAGCCAATCTATCAATTATTAAAGAGGCTTGACATAGTCAATTTTGTTTTTCCTGAAAATAATCACTGCGACATAATTTTGAACTTAGTTTAGTGCCTCAAATGAGACACCAGAAACCAGTGCATTACCATAATCCAATTTATAAAGTACAAGGGATACCATAAATGCACATTGAGGTCATATAATACAAATTTTTCGTAATTGACTGATACGGCTATTCCCAAACGACAAAAGTAAAAATCAAACCAATACAAGACAAAACAACAACAAGTTTCTTGGCCTTTTGAGACTAGTCAATTTTACTAATATCGAGAGTAAAATTCTTAGTTTTATTCATTTTTTTAATGCTTTATTAATAAAAAGGTTACCATTTTACTCTTCTTAAGTTGAAATTAATTGTATACCACCCAAGTTTTGAAATCATACATAGGCCCACAGTCCTCTGCTTAGCAGAGAGGATTTTATAGCTGGAATGGAATGCATATCGGCAGCAGCTTGTAATTTCTTGTTAAGCTGCACATAGATAGCTGGTCAACAGAGCCCTTGGATACTCTAAAGCTGCAAAAGAACATCAGCAGCAACGGGCTCAACAGCAACAAAAACAACCTCAACAAAAATCAGATACTACTGCCCCTACGAAAACAGCTATAACAACAACTATTTCTTCTGCTGCACTACTGCTACTGCTGCTGCTGCTGCTACTACTACTACTACTACTACTACTACTACTACTACTACTACTACTACTACTACTACTACTACTACTACTACTACCACTGAGCCAGGCTACCACCACCCACTAACCTACTATCACCATAGCTTTCAGCAGCCCTAGGCTAGTCGACTTCTCCGGCTTCTGAGGCGAAAACTGTTTTAATTAGTAGCACTAAAGTAACGTAAGGGGCATGAGATCCGAACTTGTCTTTTGAGAGACACTTATGAAAACTCATTGAAACCATGACTTTCCTTCAGGCCATGCCAGTTACATGACTACGAGTATAACCTAGTTTACAATTTCGAACCAATAAAAATAGGTTTTTGATACGCGAAGGAAACCACGTTCCTTCAACCTTCCAACCAATCATAATACGTTTTAAATCGCTGGATCGCTACAGCATTTCCCTACAGAAAGTATGCAGTCTGATTTACCATCTTTATTTTAATTTTTTTTTATGCATGTTTAAAAGCTTATTAATATTTCACAATATTCTAGAGTGACCAAACTAAGTACTGGATATAATACCGACGTTGGAAACATTTCAGGGTTTGTCATGAAAATTCACCAAAAAATAATTGTTTACGGATGCTAACTCCCAGGAATGGCCGCCATGCTTTTCCCATTGACTCAATTCAGGGTAACACCTATTAGACGCTTGTTTACCATTCTAGACCTTATTGACGAACCCATAATCCTTATAAAAGTCAGATATACAGAGTAAGAATTTTTTTAGATCTGGATTTCATACCTCTATAGTCAAATTGATTCACAAGTAAGCACATAGTGCGTCATTCCAAGTTTATCGATAATAGGCTTAGATCTCAAATTTCTAAATTTAGCTAGACCCTATCTGGATTAAACATTCAAAATCAATTAAATCAAGGAAAAGCCTTTCTTTTTGTCTGCCTAGTTCATGGTGTATATAACCAGCGTTTTAATTCGATTAAACCTACACCATGGTCTGCGTTTATATTGATACACATTTTAGCCCTTAAGGCTATTGTTATTGTTAGTGAAGTACTCTATTTTGGTAATGAAATACTTTGACATATCAAAAGGTAGGACATCCAATTTGTTACTTTGGTTTAGTATGATAGGATATATGATGCCGTAGTTTTGATTTAATGGAATCATTTTCATTGTAAGAACAAAGGTTCACACTTACGTGAGGCATTGGTAAAGTTCTTTATTTTGGCCAAAGTCCTCTCTAGTATAATGGTAGAGGTTCTGTACCCATTTAGAAGTCCTTCGCATCAAAATTTTCATATCTTAGGATTTGCAGCAGCAGTGTGTTACTTCATATCTGTATCTGTACAGTAGTAGTGACTATCTTTTGGTAACGATTTAAATTGGTCCAACTTTTGTTATTTGTTTCCACCTTCAAGTTAATCATGCTAAAAAAACGTTAACTTATGATCTGCTGTTATGGTTACCAGCATGTAGGAAAGATAACTATGCTGCTTCCATGGCCACCTAGACTCTGAACTGAGCAAGATTCAGTGCTGAATACCTATGTTTCTTCTGTGTGTACCGCAGTTGACAATAAAGGATGTAGTTGCTAAGATCTATAGGCTTTTATTGCTGAAAACCTTTTTTTTCTTTTGGCAGCGATTATTGGGGCCATGTAGCCCCTATAGCCTTTATGATCAGTGGGACCATGTAGTATAGATCTCTATAGATCTTGTTTAGATTCTAGATCTAGAATGTAATACATCTATAATTATATATATATTCTAGACTTTCTAGATCTAGAATGTAATACATCTATAATTATATATATTCTAGCCTTTCTAGATCTAGATAGATATTAGTGTTCTAAAAATTAGATCTAGATTTAGAGGCGTTGTTTAGATCAATAATAGGTGTCTAATATAGAATAGATCTAGACTCTAGATTGCATTATATCATACATTCAAGTTTTGAATGGTACAGCACTCGCCTGTGCTTCGAAAGCCTTTAGTAATGAACATGGCCCTAATAATCTTAAAGATTAGTGGGACTATCTAGCGTCAATAATCACTCCAGTTTTTTTTTCCTCAAATCCATGCTTCATGATTTTCATGAGTTTCGAAAATAGAGATGTTGGCAACAAGGAAAATAAGATTTCAAAGAAAGAGAAATTTTATTGGATATGATTTTTTTTTCAGTTGACAATATCAACAATTCCTTCGATGCAAGATTGGATTTGCAATGAAAGTAAAACAGTTATGTAATTATTTTAGTACAAGAGATAAGGGTAGAGTTGGGAGCAAGCAAACTTTGAGTCTAGTTTAATCTTCCAGCTTAAATCTCTAGAGTAAGTGTGTAATCCTTTCTTTCAAAAGTCAGTTTCATGATAACTAAGCAGAGAGAGTTTAAAGGGATGTTTCAGTGAGATAGTATTAGTAAGGAGAAAGAAGGAAATTGGACTAAACCAACAAGGTCCACCCTAGAGACTTATCAGGAGCTTAATTTATTGTCTCAATCAATGAGGACAAATTCAGTAAAAGTCTTTTTCAACAATCTGTACTATAGAGTATACATGCTTTCCTGCATCGAACCCCAATAGGGCCAACATTAAGGGCAGATATCTGATACCTCTTGCACACACACCCACACACCGCTCTTATACTTGTGCCTTTGTTTACATCCCAGTTAGCTGCCCCCTTTCTTACTCAGCTTCATTTTAACAATAGGCTATGATTGACCTGTGACTAAATTGGATTGATCTTATGTTATATTACAAAATTGGCCAATCACATTACTTTACATTCAACACCATCACTAGTTGCAATCCATATGGTTCAATAAGACTTTGTGGGCAATGATCATCCCTACTTTACTCTTTGTGAGGACACTCTGTTGAGGTTAGGGGTAGGGGTGAGTAAGGGAGAAGAGAAGGGTAATGTGTCAGAATTGCCACTGTCTAGTACCTTGCCCTTTGGTCTTAGTAACACACACATGTGAGGTAAACAATGTGTTGGTCACTCATCTCATATAATTCATAATGATAACATGGTATTGACAAACATCCCTAAATTGCAATTTGTTCTTAATATCTTAATGGACTCTGGATTTCTTTGCATGGTTCAAGTGTCACTTCTTCATAGGTTGATATTCTCAGAAGATTCAATGTCCGCAGAGTAACTGGAGATGAGGCGCTTATGGTTTACAAGGGATTGAAGTTGTAAATAGAGTTACAGACTTGCCAGTGAATGCCTAATTTTATAAGGGCTGCAGCAACCAGCTTAGAGCCTCATAGCCCAAGTACATTTATTTCCATTATGGACATGGAGCAGTATTCATGAGAGGGTTAGGCCCAAAAATCTGGCTAACTTAAATCTAAAACTAAATTTAGTCCAACGACCTATCCATGGGAATGTTTAGGTACAAAATTTCAACGTAAAGCATGAGGCTGAACTTACGACTAATATTTTGGCAGACATCTATTTGTTACCTACGAAATGTAAACAATGCCTATTTTTGTGTTCCTCTTATATTAATAATAATAATGGTTTAATAGTCTAATCTGATCATTTCAGCAGAAAAAATGATGTTTCCAAGCCCTATTATATGTTTTTTATAATTTAAATCTACAATCTGAATTCAGGTGAAGTGAAACATTTTAGTTACCCATTAATTTATTGGAAAAAAGAAATTCAAAATGGATCTTGATTATGGTTTGTAATATTCAACATTTTAAAATTATTACCTAGTAAAAATTTCAACATGGCTTCCACATCTAATGACTTCCCTCCTCTTTTTTTTTTTGACGTAGCTAGTCAAACTCAAAGTCCAAAATTTGCCACAAATACCCACTCCAAAAATTATTCAAGCTCCATACTCTTTAGCATAAACAACATGACCTTCCATGCATCCCTCATTGCTTTTAGTGCTTCTGTGACTCTTCCTACTTTGAGCCACTTTATTAGTCCACCCAATATCTTTTCACACTGTTTTTCCCTGCTGCGATTTCCCTCCATTTCAGTTATCGCAAGATGTTCTAGTTTTGCTCTCCTCATCACATGGCCAAAAAAGGTCGCTTGGTGTTTTGGTATTCTATTTATAAATGTTTGATCTTGTTGGGTCAGCTTCTCGTAATATTCAGTTTTGTTTGATTTCTTTGCAGTCCATGAGATTTGTAGCATTCTCCGAAAGAACTGTGCCTCCAGTTTCTTTTTTACTGGTTTTGAAATTCTCTAGGCCTTGCATCCATACATCAAAATGGGTTCAATATAGTACTCCATCTACCCTTACCTTAGGTTGTTCGGGTAGATGGAGAACTCAGTGAGTACACAAATATTAAAAGGGGGGTAAGACAAGGTTGTGTGATGTCGCCAGACCTGTTCAACTTGTACAGTGAAGTAATTTTAAGAAACTTGGATGAAAGTGAAGGACTCAAAGCGAATGGTGAAAATCTGAACAACCTAAGATATGCAGATGATACTTCTCTATTAGCAGAATAGGAAGAGGATTTACAAAGGCTTGTAAATATTGTTGTAGAAGAGAGTGAAAAGCTGGGATTGTCTCTAAATGTAAAAAGACTGAATGTATGGTAGTATCTAAGAAGAAAAACAATCCAGAATGCAAGCTTCAGAATCAGGCAAGTACAGAAATTCAAATACTTAGGATATACATTGACATCTGACGGTAAATGCAGGACTGAAATTAAGAAGAGAATAGCCATTGCAAAGGCTTCTTTCCTAAAAATGAGCACCATTCTTAAAAATAGAAATATATCATTTTCAACCAAATTGAGGGTTTTGAAAGCATATGTGTGGTCTATACTTTTATATGGATGCGAAACTTAGACAATAACTGCAGAAACCAAGAAAAATTTAGAGGCAGCGGAAATGTAGTTCTACAGGAGAATGGTAAGAATATCATGGAAAGAAAAGGGGACAAATGAATCTATATTAGAAGAAACGAACCAAGAGAGATCCCTCATAAACACAATAAGGAAAAGGCAACTGAAATTTTTAGGACACATATGTCGCCATAAGGGACTGGAATTTTTATCTCTTACAGGCAAGATAGAAGGTACAAGAAGCAGAGGTAGACAAAGGATTACATTTCTTGATAGCTTGAGCTCTTTTGTGACAGGAAACAACAAAGACAACATAGCCTTACTGCAGATGACGGAAGATAGGGACAGGTGGAGAATCATGATCGGCGATGTCTGTTTCAGACAGGGCATTTGAGAGAGAGATAGTACTCCAGGGCTCTTCTTCTTGTCTTAATGGAAATGTGGTAATTTGTTAGCATTGATTTCATTCTATGAAAACTCCTTTTTTGTTTGCTCTATTCTTGATGCAATTTCAGCACTTGTTGTTTCGTCTATCATTTGTTATTAAAGTGCCCAAGTATTTGAGTTTATTCCCATTGACAGCAACCTGTTGAACCTATCACATCTAAGAGCAAAGACAGGTGTATCAAGTGCTCATAAAAGAGATCTCTTTGCAGACGATGCCGCCCTCGGCACGTACTTTGGGGAACTCTTCGTGGATGCATGCAGAGAATTCTCCCTCATCATCAGCTTGAAGAAAACCAACATCATGGGCCAAGATGTCAACACCATCCCAACACTCACCATCGACGAACAGATCCTGGAAATTGTACCTACCTTGGCTCCACAATCTCCAACAACCTGTCCCTGGATGCAGAGCTAAACGTCAGGATAGTCAAAACATTCACCACCATGGCTTATCTATTAAAGAGAGTGGGACAACACAATGTTAACACTTAACACCAAGATGAGGGAGGACTGAATGCCTTCCACATGCTAAACCTCCTAGGCATCACTTCGCAAGACTGGGTTACAAGCACCAGCGTATTAGCTCAGGCAGGTACATCAAGCCTGTTTTCTATCCTTTCTGTTGGCTTCAGGATAAGTGCAATAGAGACCTGAAGACTTGCAGAATTCAACCAGCAGAACTAGAGGCGGAGGTCTCAAACCACACCGCATGGCGGGCAAAGGTCACGGAGGGCATAAAATCAGCCGAGGAGAAAAGAGAACCAGCAGACATCAGAGGTCACAGCCCGTCCCTGCTTCTTACACCATTCCTACTTCTTACACCACTCCCGCCACTGACTACACCTGCAGCAAGTGCCAACGCAGCTGCAAGTCCAGAATAGGATTATATAGCCACAGCAGAAGCTGTAGTAAAACTAAGCGCACATTGCCATTGTCTCACAAGACAGAAGATTGCCATTTCCATTGATAAAGATGTTGATCTGTGGAAATCCCTTTTTCAGATTGACAACCATTTGTTCTATCTTTTTGCTATTCAATTCCAATCCTTTCTCACTGCTTTCTTCTGGACTAGCCTTGTTGATTTTCCAGACTCAGTTTACACCTTCACATAAATAAGGATCATTGTAGACTCAAATCTCACAGGTTACTCAGAAGCTGTTGTGTAAAATTAAAAGGTTCACTAAGGATGAAGAGTTTCAGTTTCATAGCCTTGGCTATTCCACCTTCCAGGAACTTACTGATCTCATGAAATATAGTTACAAGGAAAGAAGGATTTCGGCCTCATTTCCACATGGTAGTCGCCTGATGGATTAGGTTTTACATGAGTTTTACTCGTTTGCTATTGATGTCATTGTCATTATAATCTGGTAAAATTTATTCTCGTTGTTTTTTTACTCAGAATTTGAGTAGATATGTTGCATCCTAAATTTCTTGTGGCCAGACAAGTGTTGCTTAGTTCTTAACCTTGAAAGAAATTTAGTTGTCATACACAGTTTAACTTTTGCCGTGACTCTAGCAGCTTTGTGCAATAGCGAACTTCTTGTTCTTGCGATAACTTGCCTATTCATTATTATTTTGTGGTCCAGTAGAACCATCTTCATTTTCCTGCCTTTGAATATTCCTGTTCTTTATGTTGTCTACGATCAGTTTCTTGTGCTTGGTCTGCTCAGCAGCACAATAACCAGTTTTCTGCTTTCATCTGTTCTTACACCTTATCAAGTAGCAGAAACTGGCAATTGCATAGATCATTCCTGCTTTCCATAGCACTACTACGACATTTTTTCTACTTTTACCGTAACCACTTATCTGCTTCCAAATGTGCTCCCTGTAAAAGTTATCCTGCTCTTGCCAAAGCAATCATCATTAGTTACATTTTTTTATATTTCCTAACTGTGAGCAGTAACAGCAAATTGTTACCCTTGACAATACCATCAAATTTTCTTCACTATTTTCATCAGCAAATCACCACTTTCCTGCTTTCATTGGTTATAAATGTAAATATATCACACAATCTGACTGGTCTAGTAAAGATCAAGGTTATTGCAATGATCTAATGGCTAAGTTTAAGCTATTTTTTTCTGTGTCTTGAGTACAGTCACAATCTTTGTCTAGATTGAAATGAGCTGACAAAGAAATGTGAGAAAGATCTGGTTTTAATTCAGTATTAAATTATTTCAGTCTTATCATTGATGCATTTGATCTTTCTTAATTAATTGGTTTGAACAATTCTCTAAACTTACATACTCACTAAGTTGATTTGGTATGTGTAGCAACACCACAAAATGAGATGTTTTGTGGTAGATGGGTACTTGGGAAAGAGCCATATTCCTCAAGAGGGCTTGAAATCCTTGCTATTTTAAGTGCATTTACTTCCAAAAATTACAAATTTAGCGGTATTAAAAGCAGAAATTTCAAACTTGCTTCAGGAAAATTGCATTTACCCAAAAATTTCTCTGCCACAATACATCTCATTTCATGGTGTTAATACACATATTTCTGAGGCCTTCATACACTCAACACGCTTTCTTTCACCAAAGAGCTGTTGTTTCACCTTTTACCTCAGTGACCTAGATATAACAGTTTTTACTCTCAAATATAAGAACATTTAGAAGCAGGTAGAGAGGGACCAACAGGTAGTTCCTTCAATAAATTTAATAGGAGTCAATTTGCAAAGTGCTGTTACTTACATAAAAATCTTCTACCTCAAATTTTAGAGTGTGCCTTTTTATTAAAAATCATAAATACCAATAGCAACAAATTTTTCATTAATGGTCTAAATAATGAAATTGCTTCTATCTAAATAACAAAGTTGCATAAAGTTTTCAGAAACCTGTTGATTCATTGTTTGTTTTTTTTTTAGGTGAAATTTTGGGAAAGGAATAAAAATATTTTCAATGCTATACCAAAGTTCATATTCAACATCCAATGCACAAAACCAGAGCTTAATCTACCGGTTACAGCACCAATATTGAGTTGCAAACAACAGGATGTTTCAAAAGCAAGGCTGAGATTGAAAGTTATTATATACTTCTTAATTATTAAATGTATAGTGTAAAAAGTTTTTATTAATCAATGATAGATTTTTTTTTTTTTGAAAACTTCTAATTTTATGATATTTTCCTTCTCCCTTCTCAGGCTCCTCTAGAACATATAATGTCTATTTTCAACATTATCAACAAAGGATGCCAAGATATTTCCAAAACCTGATGTTTCCTCTTGGCTTTCTGTGGATGTACATGTATTGTTTGTTGTGTTCTACTTTTTACCCTTTGAGATTTGAAGGTGAAAACAATTTTATCAACGGCGATGTCAGAAAAGAAATCACCTCCATATAAGGTTTGATCTTTTCTTTTTATGTTGTACTACTTCATGTCCCATTCTCTCTTTCTAACATTTTTTGAATTTGTTAGCCTTGAGCCCAAATGATTCAAAAACAGCCTGATTGTTCAGTTTGAGCACATTATTAAAATTAAGCTTTACAATTGTTTTTTTTTTTTTATAACTGATTTTGTGCACCTTAAGAGAAGATATCAAAAAATCTTATTTAGAACTCTATGACTTGGTATTACAAAGTGAATTTCATATTTTTCAAATTGGCCATATTACCCTCCAATCCCTTTTCTGTAACCAGGACAAAACACAGATTTCTAAACCCCTCTTGGCGGATGGAAAAGCGAATAAAAGAAAATTAGTAACCCCAGCTTCACCTACTGATGATGATGGTATGATTTTTCTTCAGGATTCACCTTCTTAAAAATAAGATGTTTTGCTGGGAGTCCTCCTGTGTTAAGATATATATACTTTGGGTCCAAATTTGATTTTTGTGTAAAATTCAAATCTGAAGGGCATCACACTTGGGCTAAAAGCATTAGGCCACTAAAAGTCTGAGCAAAACGAATATGCTCTTTACTACAGCAATCCTACTTGGCTTAAAGGAATCCATGTGATTTTGTACTAAAACATAAACTGAACTTACCTTTTCAAGCAACTCTGTGTCAGTTAAACTGTGCAGGCAGCTTTGGTGTTGAAGGAAAAATTTGAGCCTCAGAGATCAAGGGATGTAGGATCCCTTAAATGTTCCTTATTTTTGGGAGACAGGAAAGAATTTGACACTAACTTACTTCTATTTGCTCTTGTGATAGAGGGGTTTTATTTTTACAACAAAGAAGCTGAAGGATTTGAATTTAGATTGATTTGGAGTCAAGCCAGGCTTTTCTTAAAATAAAATAAGGTGGGGGGACTGAAGCTAGATGCCATAAGATACAGCAAAGAATAACAAAGTGCAGCTTTTTGCAGGGTGAAGGACAAGGGCACACTTTTAGTGGGTCAGCAGTAATCCGCTTTTCATAAAATTTGTCATTTCAAAACTGATTTTTTTTCTGTGATTGAAAAGGCTTCCCGGGAGTTAAACATTCAAATGAATGATAAGTAGATATGAAATCTCTGACTTTGTACAGGTCTAGGCCACTATGAATAAATGTGCTGAAATTAATGCATGATAAACCACATCAAGGCCTGTACCAATCAACCTACCTGCTATGTCATACATGCAATAAAGATCCTTTTCACAAAGCATTCTTTTGACCCGATCATGTTTACATCCAGTTTAGTCAATACAGTATTTCATGTCATGCTCAAATCTTCTATTTTGTACATAGACCTAACAGATTTAGGCAATATGTAGACGAGGGTTAATGACACCAACAGTTAAGATCAGGATAATACTGGTATTTACTATCTAAAAGTAATTAGCTTTCTGGTGTGTCCTTTATGTCTCAGCTTTCTTGTAATAGAAAAAGACCTCTTCACCTTTGGGGACTCGGCTAGTCTTAGCAGTCAGTTTAATGAAAGGATGTGTCTATGCCAGTAAGGTCAATATAATGTAGAGTGTTATGCTACAATTTGTTCAATACTGGGTCATAAGAATTGTATCTTACTAAGTAGACCGTATGAAAAGAACAATCTAGATAGTCTTTAGCACTGAAATCCTAATATTTAATCTCTATCATTTTCTTGTTTTGATATCTTAAAGTTGACTGAAAAGCGAAAATCCTTGTAGATTACAACTGATAGAGTAATAATTTTAGAATCTTAAAAAATTCTATGAATGTTCTTGTTAGAGCTAATCTAAATCTGAAGCTTAACAAATATCCAGAAATAAGTTCTCACCATGTTACTTTGACAAATTTATTAGCCTAGTAGTCAATAAAGGATGTATGTCTAGAGCTAAATGCAGAATCTAGTTGTGAACCTTTGATTATTATAAATGTTGAAAGTGAGAAAATAAGAAAAAAACTCTGCAATTCGCCTCCATACTCACGTTGATGATCAAGCACAAGTTTCAATACCATTATTGATTGCAATAGGTGCTGCTTTAGTAATACTCTTAAAATGCAAGTAAAAGTGGGTTCATAAGTAAAACCAACATAGGTTAGACAAAGGTCTTTGATAAAGTTACAGCAGTTGACTTTTGTTCAAACTGAATTGAAAGATTAAAAATCAAGAGGTATATTGACAAAAAAAAAATATTCTCCATCTGAAGGTCCAATATAGTTTGTCTAAATCACAGATTTTTTTTTTATCGATTTTAAAACTAAATTTGACATACCTTGATATGGGATCAACGCTTTTCAAGAGATGTAAAATTGTGCACTGTGATGCATGGAAGGAGGTGGTGTTGGATTAACAAGGCTGTCTTTGCGAGGAAGGGGTTGGGGGGAGAGGGAGTAGGAATTTTTATTGTAATGCTTGAAATTTTGTAAATATCCTTTATTTATATGCAAGTTCTTCCAGAACTTTTTTTTTTGTTCTTTTTGATTTCCATATCAACAATTGCTATACATGTTCTTGGTTTAATTTTTTTTGTCCATGGACCTGTTCTGAAGTCCTTGGGAGGTATGGGCTGTTTTTAGCAAATAGTTCCTTCAATAAATTTAACAAGAGTCAATTGGCATCACTCATATTGAAATATACTGCCTTAGTAGATTTCGTGTAATATGTGGCAAAATTTGGATGAGAGAGTTATCCCTACATCCTGGAAAGTAAATTTTAGCAATTGGCACTAAAAAAAAAACCCATTCCTTCAACGGGAAAACTAATAAGATTTGTAAAGGATTAACTAAAAATGATTCTATTGATTGACAACCTCATACATTTGAGATAAAAATCAAGATTTAGATCTAATACATTGGATGGGGCTTGCTGTAACTAAATCAAATTTTTTTAACTAGACCAAGAACCTAAATCTAGATTAAATAAGATTTATATTTCATGAAGTACCCATATCGACATCAACTTCTTACACTGGTTATGGAGTAGTAAATTTAATCTCGTCAATAAAATTCTAGAATAATTATGGTATGGTATATAGGTTTAGATCATTTAGTTCTGTTTTCGTTTGTAAGTTGGGATGGTGCTTTTCTTGTGTGCAAAATCTAGAGCCGCAGGGATAACTAGGTTACTTTATGAATTATATATTTATATATATATTTTTTATGTTTAGATGGTTATCAAAGATACTAAAGGCTATGATTGTCCATTTGTTTAGCCTGTGTTCATTTCCTCGCTCCTACTCTCTCCCTCTTTCCCTCTTGCAAAAGTTAGTGTACTAAAAATAATGCAAGTAGCATTTCTTGTTGTCAATATGTCTTCCAGTCCTAAATATGTCTGTATTACTTGTCTGTTTGCTTTCACCAGCTCACCATTGCACCTTCCTTCCTGTCAATCCCTGTGTTTCAAAATGTTCTGATTCCCCCTGTCTTTCTCAATCTTTGCTCATTATAATAAAATTGTAAACATCGTGTTTGATAAAATAGGCGTAGGCTGAAGGTTTGTGAAGATTGTGACTAGATATTTGTCACACAGTTTGCTGCAAGATGCAACAATTGTGAACTTAAGTGATAGCAAGTGGATCACTGACGTATTTTTAATAATGTTGCCTGTTTTGCTCTTTGTAGACAAGAAGAACCAGCAGAAGCGCAAACGGTTAGCCCACCATACTGGAAGCATGATGGCTGAAGGCTCCCCAGAGCACACCAGCCTGGGTTCCCCACGTGGAGCAGGTGGTGCCACTGTTTCCAGACTCAGTGTGCCTTACTCTGAGCGCCAACAAATGGCTTTGCTCATGCGAATGCAAGATGAGTCCAGCCTTGGAGGTAAAAATTTAGCAAAGTTTGAATAGTAATTTTCAGTGTTTTGCATCCCATGTCTTATCACTAGAAGAAATGCAATCTTTCTCCACTTACTCAGAGATATGCCAGTTTTAAAAAAATTTTGTACTTGAATTTATTAGAAGACTGCTGAGAGAGAGCTTCAGTGATAATCAGAAAGATAAAAATCTAAAGAGATCCAAAATAGCTAGATTCACAGACAAAAAGTACTTGAAGGAACTTTGTTCCATGAAAAACCCAGTACATCTTTAAATATTTGGTAATATTTCATTTTTTACGCTAATTTTAACCCAATGGTATGAGAAGAAATGCAATGAGTAAAATCTATATGTCAGCTAGGTGCTTAATTAAGACATGTGTGGGATAACTGTTGAATTACTCCCTGTAAGAAAAGAACGAAGCACCTAAAAGCTTGTTTCTCTCAAAGTAATTATTGATGCAAACCGAAACTTTGTTCATGTCGTAGTAAAAAACGTATTAGGATCATTATTTTATACTTTAGCCTTACATGAAATAAATGCAATATTGCAATCATTTTGACTTTATTAATGTAGATCTAGCGAAGGTAAACCAACCTACAGTAAAACAAGCAAATAAACAAAACCTCTGTGGCCTAATAATTAATGGTGACTTCGGATTCTGTTCCAGTGACTCTCTTTGATTAGTTGTGGCTTCAAAGCTGAGGACTTAGTGGAGATCCAAATGATTTACCATCTATTTTATGAGCTGCTGATTTCTTACAGAATAATTAAGAGTTCAATATTGAACAGGCAGTACTGTTTAATTGTACTAATTGTGCCTTTACGTGGGAAAATGATATTATTTTTCATTCTTTGTCTTGTTTAGATGCATCCCCCAAATCCCCTTCATCTGGAAGTCAGGTGAGCTCTAGCAAGCGGACCCCAGCTGAAAAAAAAGTGAACAAACGGAATGAGCGTGGTGAAGCACCCTTACACATGGCAGCCAAAAAAGGCGATTACAAGCAGACTAAACGCCTCCTTAAAGCTGGAGCATCAGTCAACCTGAAGGACTTTGCTGGTATGTCTTAGTTGCATTATGACAGCTTTCATTTACAAGTAAATCACCATACCCTTATTATCTTGTGGTATTGTTTATGTTGAACAACCAGGCAGCATTTAAAAAAAAATGAGCTTTATCTCAGTAAATCATCAGAAAAGAAGAAAATCCGTTTTGCATATGGTTTAGACAACCTTCTTACATTTTTATTCTTTTGGATAGTTAGTGAGTATTTTTTTTGTTGACAAATTTTAAAGAAGCTCTGGGAATACACAACTTTTTCAATGTGATATCTAGTATGTTATTTTAAAAAATGAGTCTTAAACAGGTAAAATCTAGAAAAAAAAGTTTCTGTTAGTTTGTTTTTCCCAAGCAAATGGCCAACATATCATATAGGTCTACATTTAGCACTACAGTACTTTACTGGTCTATGTCAAATCAACATTTTTAGACAAAGAAGACCTTTTACATAGCTATTAGGTTAATTCCTTTTTGATCATGTGGATTGATATTAACAATTATGTAGACCCTCTTTCTGTGGGTCTTTTCTTTACTAACAAAAGGCTGAATTTTCAGGTTGGACAGCTCTTCATGAGGCTTGCAATTCAGGCAACTTGAGAGTTGCACGCCATTTGCTAAAAGCAGGGGCCGATGTAAATGTACAAGGTTTTGATGATGATACACCTCTCCATGATGCCTCTAGCAATGGACACAAGAAGGTAAGATAATTTTTTTTTCACTTGTAAGAACTTACCTATTCATGAACATGAATGTATGTGGCAACAAAGAGTTGAGGAATTGAGCAGCGAAAAGTCAATATAGAAACTTTCTAGCTGTGAAGAAATTTATGGAAGTAGTTTAATCAATTTAAGATGTCACAAAATTTAAACCAAAACTGTTGGTAATTTAATCATGAAAATCAAACTGATATTAATCATAAATACAACCAAAGAAAAACAAAGCATGAAGTTATTTTCTGTAAATAGGAAAAAATTGATCAAAATTCTTATTTATTGTCATTAGATAAGTTTTTACAATCTTAACTCATTGACATCAGAATAAATTTGGCTTCCAATCAGAATCAATTTAGGCTTCTCTAGAGAGTTTGCAAGTGTGATGCTACAACTGCCAATTTATTTGACATCCATTATAGAAAATGCATGTCAAAGTAAAGGTATTGAACAGAGAATAAAAAATATCCAGAGCTTTAGAGCTAGATAAAGATCTAGATTGATCATTTTCAGAGATTGAAACAAATCTATAGCTTCCTCAGCAGTAAAGCGTCTGGGAGGCCTATTATTGACATTAGATCTAGAGTTAGGAGGTGTGGGTTCCAACGTGAGATTTTATATTCTTTGAAACAAGAAACCGTGGACTGTTTGTGGTGAAATAACCACCAATGTTTACAATGTTGGACTGGCAGAACTCTCTACCAAAAGGAAATACCAAATAGTAAAGGATAAACAAACATAATTAACATGATTGATCATGTTAGAAACAGTTCAACTCAAAAGCTACGCACTCTGCTTAGCTCTGTGGTTTTGAGCAACAGCTATGATTTCATTGAGTTAAAACAAAATATATTATGAGATTCTGTGTTTTATTCTTGGTAATACTATGGATAAGCTACACATTGGTTGTAAGCAGAGGTTCTTTTAATTTGAGGTCAGTCTGTTAGTTTTATACGAACATGAAAATCATAATTTATTCAGGATTTTGTACTTTCTGTTCTCTATATTTTCTTCTCTGACCATTGTCTTTATAGAAATTGTAGTGATGCTTAAGATGACATGACTTAAATGGGAATCATGACAGCAACTCTATTATATTTTAAAGTATAAACCTTCAAGTAGATAATCCCATGCACACATCCTGATTTTGGTACATTCAGATACTGAATTGCTTTTTGCTTATATCTCTTTCAAAGGAGTTGATCTTTAATACAATGTTTTTTACTGAAGCTGCATGAAATTATCTAAATTATTTGAAGAGGAATGAAATATTTAATATTTTGCTCTTTATAAATAGTACCAAAAAAAAAAAGAAGGATTTTATACCCTTTAAAAATTTTACTTTTGCAATTCTAATTTATGACATTGTACCAATTAGAAATTGAGGTGATAAAAGTTGTTACAATTTCTGTGAATAATCTGTGGCTCCTCTTTGTTTTCAGCTAGTCCAATTGTTACTAAGGAATGGTGCTGATCCACATCAGCCAAATCTAAAGGGCAAGACTGCAGTTAAGGTTGCAGCCACAGCTGAGATAGAGGCCATATTGTGTAACAATAGCCACAGCATTGGTCGAGAAAGTGATCTAGAGGACAGTGCAGAGTCTTCCTCTGACAGCAATCTCTCCAGCAAAGAAGAGGATAGAGCTGGTATTGATGACGGTGAGTCACAACTTAGCTTTTTCTCTGTAACAAATGTGTAATCTTTGAATAATATCTGCCTATATTACAAATTACAAGCATGATTCAAATGAACAGGTTAGGAAGGCAAATGTAACAGACTTATATCCTCAGGATCTCTTCTGGAGCCATACCACTATATGAAAAAATATGCTACAACGATAACACTCAAGAGCCACACAACTATATAAACTGATAAGGAAAAAAAATGGAAAAAGAAAACAAAAGAACTCAATAACAAAATACACAGACTAAATCCAGAGCCACAGAGCTACATGAAGAAAATTAAAAAAAAAAATTTTTTTTTCAATAATGCATGTAACAGTATTGTCTGCGCCCGAGCAACTCATCATACCATTTTGAAATATATAGAACCTTGAAACATTGGAATTCTTCTCATGTTTTCATGAGGTCATTCTTTAAATAACTTTTATGAATCAAAGACTCGAGCGAAAAAGTAAACTAAATCTGGGTACAATTGTTAAAGGAGCCCTAGTTTTAGTTTTATCTCTCCAGAGAGAACTTATGTGATGCTGAGCTGACACACAGCAGATACCATGCTGTTTGTCCGAAACAAATCCGGAGAAAAACTGGTCTCCAATACAAAAAACAAACAAAAACAACCAAAAATGGATGCTTATTTTTCATATACAGACTTATCTCCAAAGCCACATAAAGAAAATTAATAAAAAAAAAAAACAACAAAAAAATTTTTTTTGAATAATACATGTAACAGAATTGTCTCTTTCAGAGCCACTCATAATACAGTTTTGAAAGATGAAAAATCCTGAAACATTAGAATTCATTTCCTGCTGTATTGAAGTAAATGAAGTAAAGATCTCAAGCAGGAAAAATAAACTTAATCAGGGTGCAGTTGTTGAAGCAGCCCTCATTTTAGTTTATCTCTCCACTGAGACTGTATGCTCTTCCTCCATCTTCACGAACACCGTTGAGATCTAAAGTGTCATTTCCTCCATCATCACGTCTGATCCTCTTAGATCTATAATCAGATCTTTTCTTCTGGGCTTGTGGTTTTAAAGTGCCCTGACCAAATCCTCTTTTCCTCTCCAGCATTGTAAATGTAAAAATATTTATTGCCTTAAAAAAATCTAGATCCAAATCAGGGGTACAGATGAAATCGTAAAATGAAATTTTTGTAGATTAGATCAGTGGTTCAGATGAAATGATAAATGATCTTCTTTAGGAATATAGATCCAAGGGATCAAATTTTAAAAGCTGCATTCATGTACAAAATTTATCCCATAGCAAATCTTGTGGACATTTTTTTTTAAATTCTCGCAAAAAATTATGAAAAAAATTATAGTTTTGAATATATCTTCATAAATTTTTAAAGCTAGATCCAAAGGTTCAAATTAAATTTTTATTTAAGTTAAAGTTGCTTTCAAGTCCAAAATTAACTCTACAGAAGAAATTTGTTACCAAAAAAAGTGCAAAAAAAAAAAAAACAAAAAAAACTGAATGCCTTAGAAAATTTTTGTCTGGATGTACATAAAATTTCTCAAAAAAAAAAAATATGTGTAGATTTCTAACCACTTGTTGTCAAAGAGTATTACAAATCAATTGTTATTGATAATCCTGTCTTGATTTTCAAAAATTTTTACACTATGGAAAATCACTACATATTTACATAAATTTGTCAAAAGAAGTAATAAAAACTTATTGTATCCAGAAATATTTCAAAATGTTTCGAGAGAGAAAAAAAAAATCCATACACATATGGTGAAAAACTGGTACAATTTTCAAATAATATAGAACCTTGAAACATTTGAATTCTTCTCACGATGAGCTATTCATAGTACGGTGTGAAAAATGTTATTAAACTCAATATGTAGATCTTTCTAGATAAAGATTGCATTTAAACTAAAACAATTGATGAAATCTTGCAATCAGTATTAAATCTCAGAGCTTTGAAAACATTCTGTTTCATAAGCAAACCATTAAGAGAAAGAGTCCTATGCTTTTACCGAAAGTAAGCACTTATTATGACGCTTTTGTCATAAACTGCAAGATACCAATTTTCATTTAAATTTAATTTTCTTTTAGATTTTCACTCTATTGACAAAAAACCCCCATGATTTTCCTATACATTTGATGTTTAAAAATAATAATTTGCGTTAAAAGAGTTATCTAAATAAAAAATTTGAAAACACTAAAAACAGTGTTTTATATGTTATTTGGTTCCTTATAATGAATTTGGCAATTAAAATTGAGAAATTAATTACAATAAAAATATAATGAGCTTTCAAAGGCATTTTAGCCTAATTCCAAAACTTTTTAACATATTTTTTTCACCACATGGGGCACTGAACTTGGCAGGTTAAAAATCAGTAAACTTCATTGACCTAAATTGAGTGGTTTTAGAGGAGATATCGGATAAAGAAATCAAAGTTACCTTTTATAATATAGATGTGAGGATGTCAGTCGTCTATAAACAGAAGCTCAAGATTAGCCAATATCATTGCAATGTCAAATATTATTTTTTATTTTTCATAGGCTTATTATTTTAAGTAATCCTTGAATCCCTTCAATCTCATCTCACCTCAGCACTACTAAAAGCACTAACAATTAGTTACCAAAAGATGTATAGAAATAGATTAACAAGAAATTGATTTCAATGACATTTGTGGTGTTTTCATCTCTATCCCTGAAGCAGTGTGATAAGATGAGTGACTTTTGAAAACTTGATATTATTCCTCTAACAAAAAACTATAAATATGAGCATAGGGTCAACATATCGACGCCCCAGTTTTCATTTGTTCTAAGCCCAGTTTCACTACAATTAGAGCTAGCGGCAATTTCCATTCCATAAAAACGTTATCTGTAAGTCCTTTTAATTTTAGAACCAAAAGTAAAGCAAAATGGGTCAAGTTGTCATACATTTGTTCTATACCCAACATATGAGTAGAAGGTGAATGAAAGTTTAAAAGCCATTTTCTCAAAACTACGTCATGTGGATGTAGAACAAATGAAAACTGAGGCGTCTATATAGAAAATTTCATTAATAAAGAAGTGGTAGAGGTAATCTTTCATAAATATTTTAGATAGGTGATATGTGTGTGTGTGTGTGTGTGTCTGTTTTGATTGGGATAATTATTTTACAAAAGAATATTTCATAGCCTTTATTTGTCAAGTCGTGGCCATCATCATGGATTTTTATTAAATGTGAAGCTGATTCAAGTTTTGAAAGATATAACTTGTTTCTTTAATATTTAAAAATAGAGAAAAAATGTGAATTGATAATAATCGAGCACTCAAGTGGAAGTAAAAGTCCAACTTGAGGTTGGAGAAACAATCATTATTTTTGTAATGCAGTATGAAGCTATATACTTTTCACTTTAACAAAGTAAATGTTAAACTACAACTATTAAAGTACTGAAAAGCAAGATCTATTATTCAATAATTTATGCTCTGTGGCTCATCTTTTGATGAAGTGCTACCCTTGCCTGAGATTTAAATCTTTTTTTTTTTTTTTTGTCATCATGCTTTTTAAAAGAGCTATTGTGCTGAAGCTTGGCAAAAGATTTAAAAAAATTAGTCCAGCACATAGATATATTTTAACTCTGCATTTTTCTTAGGCATTTTTCATGCCTAAACAGTCTCAATATTTTACTCCTTAAACATGAGTGCATAAATTTTGCCAATGTTTGATGCATATTGAAATTTTCTTTTCTAAAACAAGAAATTAGAATTGTTCATGAACTTAAACTGCTTTGACAATTAATTTTCTTGCACTTTATCTAATTAACTTTTCTCATCTCCCTTGTGCATATAATGTTGAACAGATCTGAAGCCACAAAATCCTTCTAGTAAGGCTGACACATTCACCACCTCAGCCTCAAGTACATTCATCTCTTCAAGCAGTGGTCCAACACGTCGACCATCTGTGCCCCCTTCTCCTGATAAGATGGCTGCCTCTCCACGCCTCTTTCTAAAGCTCCAGCACAAGAAGTCATCTTCATCTTCATCTACAACAGATGAACAGCAGCGGGTCTTGGAGTGGAATGTTCTTTCAGTAGAGGGGCCCTCTGAAGCTCTCCCACCCTCATCATCCACAGAAGCTGACACAGACTCAATACATATAACACAGCCCTCGCCTACCAGTTTCTGTGCCATTAGCAAGCGAGAAGAGGGTAATACCTGGGCTAGAGTCCGAGGTCAGTCTCCCTTGTGTGCTGCAGGTGAGGCCAGCCAGAGCAATAATTGCCCAGACTCCACTGTTTCTGCTAGTCCGTGTCTAACGCGGACTAAAACAGAACCGTTCACACCCCGAATCACAGACTTTCCCTCTTTAACTATTTCAAACATTGACGGAAATGAAGAGGATGGCCCAGGAGAAGTGTTTACTCATGTTTCTGATGGTCGTGGTGGCGGTGGCCACTATGCCCCCTCTCCTTCAAGTTCAAGCAATGGAAAGCAACATTCTCACACCCCACTTCCCTCTTCTTCATTGCTGGTCACAACTCAGAACACTTCATTCAGCTCAACTTTATCAGCTGCCTCAGATGCTGGTGAAGCCCTCAGAAATAAACAGATACCATCTGTATTAACTTTATCGTCGTCATCATCGTCATCAACATCATTCCAGCAGCCATTACAGACATCAGTGCTTCAGCATACATTGCACTCACAGCAGCATTACACTTCTGCACGCTCTCCCCAAAATTACCACATACAGCAACAGCTTCAGAAGCATAGCATTCCCACCAGCAGCCAGACCAGTAGCTCATATCATGGTGCAAGGGGACCTGTGCAGACTTTACCAAGCTCAACATTCACAAGTACACAGCAATCTGCTGTGTCTTCCTCGTTTGCACCGTCCTCAGTACCATCTATATCATCAGCAGCATCATCAACATCATCATCAGTGTCATCATCTTCATCATCATCTATAATGTCATTGTCATCATCCTCTCATAGAGGTCCTCCAGGACTATCATCTATGTCTTCAACATCATGTCAGTTTTCCATGGTGTCATCATCAGTACCATCATCATCATCATCAACAGGAAGCCAACCTGGAGGGCCCATCAGCAGTACAATAACATCTGCTGTAGCAAGTACCACATCTGGCGAAGCACGAACTGTTTCAGGTGTTGCCCCCTTTTCAGGCAGATCAAGTGGTGGGGGCAGCATAGTCACTGGTCTAAGTGATCGTGCTGCCGCTGCCACTGGAGCTTCTGTGTGGGAGGGGAACAACTTGGTACCATCATCTCTAGCAGGTCTTATTGGAGAGGACCGCTCTGACACAAGCAGCTGTGATTCTCCACTTCGTCTGGAGACAGAGGAACGACTTAGTGGTAGCCGCCCAACAACACCTAAGGTGCCTCCATTGAAGATTATCATGCCACCTAAACAAGGTACTGGGAATGCAGGCCAGACAAGTGCATCTGGAGGAGTATCCTCCAATAAAGGAAACAAACTACCTCAGGCTAAGCCTGCCTTGCCGTACGTTCTAAACCCAAGCAGTAATTCCTCCACAACACAGGGTGAAGGAGACTCAGGAGAACATAACCAAACCACAGAACCAGGAGATAGTGGTGTGGATGGGGGAGGACCAGGCTACTTTGCCTCCATAGGAGGTAGCTCTCGACCATCATCCCGTGCTGGTGTAAGTTCTTCATCCAAACTTCCTGATGGTGGTCTAGAAGACATAGGACCCACCAGCCTTGACCTTGATGATGGAGCCAGCAGGGATGAGGGCAGTGACAGTCGAGCTGATAATACAGATGGGTCCGGTGGAAAGAGCGAGGAAGGCAAGCGCCCTACTCGCACTTTGCGCTCACACACTGCAATGTTACAGCAGGCACAGGCAAAGCAAGAATCCAAAGATAAACCACCAGATAAAGAGAAAAACGGTAAGACCTTTTGAAATCAGTACATCTACCTTAATTACACACTTTTTTTTCTATTCTAACAAATTAAAAAAAAAAATTTTTTTTGATTGAAGTACTTGAAATTTATAAGTTTCATTATAGACTCAAAATTTTCCTAAATTAACGATTTTGTTTAAAACTGTTAATTACCTTAGATGCTGAAGAGACATGTGTCTGCGGGTTCATGGAAAAAAATCTTGGTCTTTTCTTGATATTTGTCTGGCTTCAAAAATATATAATTAGGATTTGATTTTTGTTTACTGATTGAATCTTGAGATATAATGATGTAAACTGAAAATGATAAAGGAAGGCCGTGGTCACAAATGAGGCCAATGGAGGTAATAAAAGGTATAACTCCTTTCTGCTGAAGTACATGTATTTATAAAAAAATAACAGGGTTTTTGAATCAAGGTGCAAGAACTGTTAAAAAAAAAAGAAATTTTAAATGGTGTTTCATAAATCATGGATTACACACCAAGTAAAAAAAAAACTTCCCAAAGTCCGATTTATGCTTAGGTTGATATGATCTTCGGTTTGTGTCACTTGGCTACAAGGAAAAGAGCTGGATCAGCATTGCACTTATGTAATCAAGCTCAAGGTAATGTAGATGGGCTTGTGCAGGGAAGAAAAAGCTGAATAAAAATGATTTTCATATCAGGGAAACTCCTTTTGAGATCTTTTTTATGACATATAAAAAGATAGATGAAGAGAAAGGTATTTTACTTTTGACTGATTTTGAAAAAAAAAAAAACACTGATATTATTAAACTTTATCTTTATCCTGTGGTAGGAACCATATTTTTACACATCAGTTACTTACTTTTTTGTGCAGCTTGGTGATAGATTATCCTGCAGATCCAATATTTTATTTGACAAGCTGACTGGTTTTGCCATTTTAATGCCTGAACATCATTTTTTAACTGGTTGTTTTACAGTCAAATTCATTGAAAGACCACCATATCACCTCTTAGAATTTTTGTCTATAATCACACTGAATTAAGCCAGCTTTACTATTCAGCGACAGATGTGTGTGCCTTTTTGCAATATCAGCGTTGTCAAATTTCTAATTTGAAAAAGTATATAAATTTAAGTTTCAGGTGGTGTGTGTTGGTCATGTGTAATTGAATATGAATGATGATTTTATGTCGGGCTCAATTTATTTACATCTCTACTTATTTGCAGGTAAATTTTAAGGTGAACATTGTAAAATTTTCTTATTCTTTTGGACATGTAGTTAGATTTTATTTTACCACAGAAAAAAAAAACAACTTTAAATACAATTTATCATATGTGGTCATTCCTTTTGTAAGATATGCATTCTGCTATGATGGCACTGTCAAAATAGTAGACAAGGTGCCCTCATAAATGTGTTGTCCAAACAATCAGACCATGAAGTTGCCATTGGATGAAAGGATGTCTTTTTACCAAGATTAACCACATGCAGAGAATCTTGAGCTGTTTGAATTTAAATTCATTTTTGCATATGTTACATTGGTCATCTTCATCTACTGATCTTGAATTCAAATTAGAATAAGCAACTTTTGAACCGCAAATATACTTTCCTTTTGGAAATAAAAATGTATAAACTGTTCTCTTGCTAGGCTATAGTCTTATAGTTAAGCCATGAAATATCCAACTTAAAGCAAGACTTTGCCAAGTCTGTGTATGCCATGACTTAGAAAAAAAAATTACTGTTGGCACTCTAAAAGGTAATGTAAGGCTAGCTTAGGTGATCTCAAGGTAAAAACAAGAATCATGACATCACAGTTTTTAGTGGCAATCATAAATTTTCTTTCATGAAACCAGACAATAAATGAATCTTTAATAGGTATGTTATGTCTATAAACCTTTAAAATTAAAAAATGACAATGAAAAAGCTGTAGGTTGTTTTACCTGTGAACATTTTATTGCACAAATTATTGAGTCATATATTTGTTAAAAGTGTAGCCAATGCATAAACAGCATGTGATAGTAATGATAAAAATTCAATTCATTATGACTAGTAAAAAGGTCCATGATTCAACAGCGAGTCTTTTAAAATGCTTTCTAAGTTTTAGTAAGTACTTTGCAAGAAAATTTAGAGCCCTTTTTTAATGTGCAAAATTACTGAATGGCATGATGTCTACTCATAGCACATTGATTCAGCGCAATTAATCTATCATTATCTGAAGGAGGTGGAAGCGTCACCCAAGAGGAAGGTGATAACTCTAGCACCACAAAATCACAGAGGGGAGATGACTCTATGGCTGATGATAGCAATGTCCCGCATCGCAAACGAAAGTTGCGTACTAAGACGGAGATGCAAACCATCCAGACAGCAGCAGCAGCAGCCAATACAAAGCTGAACCAAGTGCTAGAAAAGCCTCCAAATCCCTATGAAACCTACCTCAACCTTCGCAGACAGGTAAGGTACAGGTTAGAGGCGAAATCAAACTTCCTGCAATGAGCCCAACACTTCAAATATTAGTTTGCAGTTTGCTTTTATTTTACTCATTCTTCATTTGCATTTTGTTTGACATTTATTTTCTCATAGAGGCAACGAAAGACCAGTGAGAATTCCTTGTTTTAGTAGTAAACAAATAGCAGAAATAGGAGCAGTAGTAGTTGAAGTAGTAGCAGCAACATGGTGTGACCCTGAAAATTGGGAAGAATTGGGAGATTAGTATTACTTCCCTATTATCTGGTATTGCCTAGCTGGACTCTGGTACAACCCAAGATGAGAATGAACGTGATCGGTGTTAAGTTAATTATTGCCAGGCATGGTGAGAGGGCTGGATGTGGCTAAGTGCAGTAGTAGTAGTAGTATTGTAATGGTAGTAGTAGTAATAGTAGTGGTATTAGTAGTAGTAGTGGTAGTAGTAGTAGTAGTAGTAGTAGTAGTAGTAGTAGTATTGTAGTGGTAGTAGTAGTAGTGGTATTAGTAGTAGTAGTGGTAGTAGTAGTAGTAGTAGTAGTAGTAGTAGTAGTAGTATTGTAGTGGTAGTAGTAGTAGCAGTAGTATAGTAGTGGTAGTAGTAGTAGTAGTAGCAGTAGTATAGTAGTGGTAGTGGTAGTGGTAGTAGTAGTAGCAGTAGCAGTAGTATAGTAGTGGTAGTAGTAGTAGCAGTAGTATAGTAGTGGTAGTGGTAGTGGTAGTGGTAGTAGTGGTAGTAGTGGTAGTAGTAGTGGTAGTAGTGGTAGTAGTAGTGGTAGTGGTAGTGGTAGTGGTAGTAGTGGTAGTAGTGGTAGTAGTAGTGGTAGTAGTGGTAGTAGTAGTAGTAGTAGCAGTAGCAGTAGCAGTAGCAGTAGCAGTAGTACTCTTTTCCATCTTTGTTAAAGATGAAGTCATTTGCCTTGATCAAGATATAAAAAACTTTATTCTGGCATGTCTATAAGATTAAGAATAGTTTTAGAAGTGAAAGCATCTATATATAATGGAGCTAGGCAAAAAATGAGGACCATCTAACAGAGCATTTCTAGACCTAGGAATGTCAAATTTGGCATAAAGTTGTCATTGCCCTAAAAATTGGAGTGGTACTATTATTTTTCAGAAAAATAGTATTTTTTAAAATTAAAGGCAAAAATGTGATTATTATTTTCTTAAAAGAAAAAGGCGAATGTGCAAACTATTTCCTGTAAGCACAGGTGGGCAGAGATGGCAGGAATGAAACTGAAAGTACGCACAAAATGTAAGCAGCAACAGATTTGAAAACATCTGGAATAGATCTAGAAGATATAGTGTAAGTTCTAAGTAAAGAATCTAAAAATTTGCTTCGACATAAATTCTAGATCAAGGGCCTAGATATTTACAACAGACTCTAATCAAAAGTTTAGGATCTGCAACCAGAGAAATCTAGATTTTACTTTTAAGCTTTCAAATTTTTTTTTGAAACTTTCAATTATAATGTAGCTTTAAATATCTGTCCAACTAAGAATTTTCCGCAAGGCACTACATTTTCTGCACTCAGTGCGAAAATTCAAAGATTTCTAATAAGCAATTAAAAGGAACTAAAACGATAATATTAGGAAAGTATGGGATTAGTTGATTTCCTTTATTCCATAAGGATTTAAGTCCTTTATCTAAATTTTTTGTGCTTAGAATAAGAATTATCAAGATATCTAGATTTGAGATAAAGATGGTTAGTTGGAGGCATATATCTGGATAATTTAAGTAAAAGGATAGATATCAAGACCATTTATAAGCCTATTTGCCCCGGTAAACTGACACCATGGTCCCGTTGGTAGAACGAGGTTTTCAGCTTCTCTATGGCAATTATAGGATCAGCAGCAACATCATAAAATTGGAATACATTTTATCAAAAAGCCTCATGAAATTTTTGTATTTTACAGATTGCGTCACGTCACAGGACTCTCAGCAATGTGGCACCAAAGGCACCAACTGGCTTTAAAGACTTTTTGATGGTTACTTGCACCTATGTTCTTCAAGGCAATGCAACAAGTACATTGTCTGTACCAATGGTCAGTCTCATTACAATCCCAATCTCAGTTATAATCTTTAATAAGTTGGCCAGAATTTTGTATCAATTATCTCTCAGAGCATATTCTGAATTGAAGTGTCATCCATGGAAAAAGATTTCTTTCCCATTTTAATGTCCCATTTTGCTTTCTTGAATCTAATCAATTTAAAAAGAAAATCAAAATGGCTTAGAATTTCAGATTAAGACATCATATAATACTCTGAGTGTTAGTTTTAGAGCCTCGTTTTTAATGTAAAGTATTCATGACTAATAATGATATGTTCTTTGGCATTTAATGTCTGTGGTACAAATGAGTGTCTTAGCATGAAATAATTTTGAGGGTGGATGTTTACAAAAAAGCAGCACAACATTTCTGCCAGTTTGAAACTCATGAACGCGTCATTCAAGCAATATTTTGTACATTGTGTAAAAATGCGTTTAAGAAATATTGACTTATTAAAACTTATACCCCTCCCTATGCAGCCTGCCCTGTTTTGGAACTGTTTCATTTACACATGGAAACTTTAAAAGTGCCCTTGCTAAACAAAGTGTATATAACATGTATTTTTTTTAGGAAATGTAATTGATTTTAAATACCAATCCCTGTTAAACAAAATTTTATCTTCTCTACCTTTTTCTTTATTCTCAGAGATAGCTCTGTCTCTCATCCTTTAAACTTTCCTTCATCTCCCCTCACTCAAGTTTTCTCCATAACTTGTTTCTCCTTCTAACTGAAATATATTTTTACAAAGTTGGCTTCTTTAACCTCATGTAATGATATCCTAGTTAAGACAGATTTATGCTTTTTTGTTACATATGAACGCAAGAGAACATAATAAAGGTTATCAGGTTTGATGAGCTCTATCTTTGTTGCGCAGCTGCCCCCACCAAGCTTTGTACCAGCACCCATGAAGGAGTTCTTCAACCAGCAGGAAAAGGATCGCTATCGGCTCCGCCTACAGCATACAATTGAGAGGGTGGGTGTTTGAAGCCAATTCTCCCAGGGTAGTGTCATTGAATTCTTTTGAAAATGCCAGATATTTGCTTGTAAAGGAATGACAACTACCTGGAGTATAAGAAAAATTTATCCATTGCATATAATGAACACCATAAGTCACAGGACCATTTCCTGTTTTCACAGAGGAGATTTTTAAACCTTAATTAGCAAAGATTATCACAGTGGTTAGTTTCTGTTTGTTCATAAGATGCCACATACCGGCTAATATCTTTCAAGATTAAACTCTGGGCAACAGAGTGATCGACAGAAAAAGTGATATTTTTTTTGCCTCTGCAAATGTGAATCAATCAATCAATCAGGTGTCATGCTCTTTAAGGCAGGCAATCTTGACCTCCATACATCTCTATCTCTTGTCTCTTTCAGTGCATCTGTCACTCTTCAACTTTGAGCCACTTTGTTCATCCATCCAACATCTTTTCACACTGTTTTCCCCTGCTGCATTTTTTCCTTTGGATCATTCCAGTTGTCATAAGAAATTCTAGTTTCTCTTTTCTCATTACATGGCCAAAAAAGGTCTTATATTAATAAAACCAGCTAATTAGAAGTACCTTATGATAAAAATCTTAACCTTGTAAGGTTTTACTCTTTACCCAGCAACAATGTTGTTGAGCATGATTTAGTGGTCATATCAAAAGGGAAAGGGGTATCGGTAATTAAAAACGGTTCAGGAGTGATTAAAAGATGACAAATTTTTGCTCACTATTTTTTCTATTCATCATATTTCTTCTATTTGTGTTTAGGAAAAACTGATGCTCTCTATAGAACAAGAAATATTGCGGGAGCATGGTAGAGCAGCACGGGCTATGGCCAATCAACGCCTGCCATTTAGTGTGTGCACTATTCTGAGAGAGGAAGAGATCTACAATCTGCAAGAACTTGAGCAGGTCTGTATGCCTTTAAAATTTACCCAATTTTATTTCACTGACTTGGATAAGAAAAGAAATGCACATGATGTGTAAAAGTTTCATTATACAAGCAATTGAAAATGTATCTCTGTTGCATAGTTCAACAAACTGTTATGAATTTGGACAAAAATTTGTTTGATCCAGATAAATATATTTGTGAAAAGCATATCTGACCAACTAAATTTTTTCTGAATCTTTCTTAGAGTCTGGTGTAAGTAAACAACAATCATTTCTCTTGAATGTACATTATTTTCTCTTTGTTTCATTACCGTTAGATATCGATCTGCATGGATGCTGTAGAAGAATCTTTGATGTAAGAAATATCTTAGAAAAGAGATCACAGGCGCTTAACCTATTAATAAATTCATCACTATCAATAAAAATTAGTTCGCAACAAAAATAGAAAAGTTTGCTTTGTTTGGATATGATATTTAGTCCTTGAAAAATAAATGAACTGGTTTATACATATTTAGTGTGGAATAGGGTTTATTTATTATTCCAGACTAAACAAATATTTTTTTCTTCCAAATTAATCCTTGACCTGAATATCATCAGTCAATTTTATCATGACTTTCAAAATTTAAATATAGATAAATATTCAGTAAAACTTGGTAATAAAGGACCATGATTCTAGGTTTGACGGTATTTCCCAATGTATACATTATTTAGAAAAAAAAAAAGGGATGCATGGGAAAAACCCTTTTTTAATGCATTGTTACATTTGTGAAATCACAAAAAGCCTATTTTGTTATTGAAAAAGGCTGGCATGGTTGATTATTCATCAGAGTTTAATGCAATCAGAAGTGTTTAGCATCGTTACCAAAGGCCTGCACACAAAACTTTTTACCTCCCCGCCATGCGGTTAGCCATATGATAGCCCAGTGCTTTTGTGGGCCACAGTTAGAAAATGGTCTGCTTTGCTTCTCTCCCTTGTTCCAGGCCTTGCACTAGTGAGCACTTCTTTGTTAAAATATAAACCATGACCGCTTGGTGAATTTCTAGTCTTGTATCTGACTCGGGCAAAAGAAGAGGAAGAGTGAGGAACATGCCCACTCACATGTACAAATTCCCCCCCCCCCCAAAAAAAAAAAAAAAAAAAAATCGGGGGGGGGGGGGAGGGAGAGAGAGAGAGAGAGAGAGAGAGAGAGAGAGAGAGAGAGAGAGAGAGAGAGAGAGAGAGAGAGAGAGAGAGAGAGAGAGAGAGAGAGAGAGAGAGAGAGAGAGAGAGAGAGAGAGAGAGAGAGAGAGAGAGAGAGAGAGAGAGAGAGAGAGAGAGAGAGAGAGAGAGAGAGAGAGAGAGAGAGAGAGAGAGAGAGAGAGAGAGAGAGAGACACACAGACACACACACACACACACACCAGCAGGCACAGAGCTTGTGGCCCAAAAAAATGCCTACTTTAGTGCTCCCTATAGTAACATGTTGTCTAGTGACAGTACTATATTGTGGCTGTCTACAAGGCCTGGATCTAGCTTGCCATGAACAATGATGTTATTGGCGTTTTTTTCTCTCTCTCATGAATGTGACCTTTGAGCTCTTGTTATTACTGAAGCAGGCATTTTTTCTCTTGTTATTTCAGAAAAATTTACAGAGTCCAAAGAAGGGAAAATAGAGAGATTTGACATTGTCTCATTGTTCTAAGGGCTCTTGCTATTCCTGATCTCGTTATTTATAGATTCCCTTGTAACTCTTTTTTGAAAGATTAAATCATGATTATATGACAAAGATTTGGTGGCTCTTTTGAGATTTAAAAAAAAAAAAAATAGAAAATAGCAATATTTAAGACTGATTGCAGGACAATTGGTAATATCAAAGTGTTAACTAACCAACCAAGAGGCATGAGTATGAAAATACCTGTAAAAGTTTGTCCTGGGCCTATTTTGAGCTTTCCCAAAATAACATTCAAACCTAAAAAGCATTTGGAAATTCATATTTTGACCTGCTCATCTCCTCAAATCAAGGTCTAGGCCCTCAGTAGTTTAAATTTCACTCTGATTTAATGAAGTGGAAAAGATAAAAAAGTGTGGACAAATAAGCCTTGATCATAATTATTCAGGGGCGGTCAGGGTCTATAGGTCTACCTAAATGGATGAAAATGTACTCTGGGACAGTGTTTTAGATAATTTGGTCTGACAAGATGTCTGCATTAAATCTAAGAAGAGTGATATAAAGAGAACTGATGGATTTCATTTGATACTGAGTATGAGTTTTTTTTATGGGTAAGAGGAAGCAAATACTGGCAAAATTAAACCATGTTGTGTATTTACCACTGATATGTGTGGAGAATATCGTACTTTTGCAACGTTTTTCTTGACCTTTTCTGTCAGGTTGAAGATAGAGAGAAGAATGTTCGCTCTCGTTACAATGGCCGCCAATTTATCTCTTGGTTACAAGCTGTGGATGACAAGTATGAAAAAATAAAGGTCAGCAAATAAGACCGAAGATTGACTTCAGGGTCAAATAGCTGTTTTATTGAATTGTCTTTTTTTTTTCTCCACCACACCCAAGAAGCATTTAAAATTTATTTTTGCTATTGTAAAGAAGAAGTTGCTATATAAATGTATTGGATCCTATAAGAAAGAACATCAGTTTTGTTGTTTTCATGTAGCGATGATAATTTGCATTAGTGCAGCTGCTAATCTGATATGTCAGACAATTTCTCAGGAGAGGCTGATCAAAACTTGTATGTTATGATAATGCAGAAGTTTAGAGTAAGGCTAAAATTTAGTAACCTAACCTGGATCAGGCTGTTACTGTCTTTTTAAGCCATGATAATTGATCTGGTTATGAGCAAATTTTGAAAGGCTAAACTCACGAGATCTCTTACGAAATGCCATCAAATTTGTAAAGAATCGCTGTTATCAAATATATAAATGCTTCAAAATGAATATAAATGTTAAATGTGGCTATAGTGTATTTTAAAGGGTGACATCGCAATTGAATTAAAGAATCTGTGTGTGAAAAGATTATTGATTGCTGACTTTCAAACTTTACTAATCATTTTATAATATATAATTTGAATTCTTTTACTTCAAACTAATGTTTGCCTCGATTATATTCATCTAATTTTCATTGAGTAAACATAGGGGAGATTTTGAATACTCATAGTAAAACTAAAATAATTTTTTTTTTGATTATGAATTTTGGAGGTAGTGAATTGTTCTGTTAAAGACAGTATTAAAGAAAAAACCCACTTGAGAAAAAAGGATAATATTTTAAAATGTTGAAAACATCATTAAAAGTTGAATGATACACATTTTCAAAAGATAAACAGAGGGCGCCATATCACTCTTGGGTAGGGTTTTAGAGTAATGAATTGGCCATGAGACAATGTGGGTTTAATTTCTAGCCGCACACTTGGCTTAGAGATGTCATCTAATTAGTCCTCCATTGTATTACATAAAGCTGATCGAATTTTTTTGGAAAACTTAGGGAATTTGGAAGTAATATAAAAAAAAAATCCTAGCAAGAAAAGTTTAAGAGGTAAAAAAAATAGCTTAATGTCATAATGGCATCTTTACAAAGAGCTTTTGGGCCTATAATTAGAGAGATAAGTTATGCACAAGAATAATTTTCTTTCTGTATCTCTTTTTATAGCATGTGCTGTTAATGAGGCACCACCATGAAGCTGAGTCTCTTTTTGCTGTGCAAAAATTAGACTGGGAATGGAAGCTGAAGGAATGTGGACTGTGTGACCACAAGATTACACCCACCATTGATGACTTGCATGTTCCTATGGTCTCAGTCAGCAACGAATTTGAGCTGCCTCCCTCATCCTAGCACAGGCTCACTTTTAGACTTATCATCATTTTATCATCACATGAGGACCTTTCCATAAGAAAAACAACGTTTCTACATAATAGAATGACTCTATGACTCTCTTGGGTTACATCCTCTACATCACCTTGGCCATGTGCGGCTGAAATCTGTGACCTTCACATGAAGATAGTACAAATCTACAGCTTTTGCATTTTTTAGACTCTTTGGTTGAGAACTGTGGTTATTACGTAACTTCATTTGTGTGGTTACTGGTTTAGTAGTTTTTGGACTTTTTGGTCAGTATGTTTTTTTTTTTTTGACTGTGTGTTAATGGCTTTCATGACTGTTATTCATAAATCTTAAATCATAAAGAGTGTATGGCTTTGTCATCACCATCATCTAATATCATTTAAATCATGTTCAGCAAATCATCATTGTCATTCCATCTGCCTAAGCATTTTTTATGAGTTCACTTATCATTTCCTGGATTCTGTGGGAATAGAATATTTTATTATATAAAATTAGAGTGAAAATAGATAGTTGGTGATCAATAGATATTGTGAGGTTGTGTTTGCAGCAAATAGGGCTTATTTTTGAAGACCTTTCTCAAGCACTTGGGATTAAATGTGCATAGTTTTTTTTTATTATTCTCAAAACGTAAGCTCCCAAACTCAGCTGTCGTTATGCCTGATAAAAGGCTTCTTGAAGAAATGCCTGTTTGAAAACTACAAAAATTTTATATGCATAGTCTTTGTCCTTTGTCATTTAGGGACTGTACAGTGGTTAGGATCTTGGAGTTATAATTGACTATTTCTTTGTATTTCTATGTCTTCATTACCTTGGGAGTTCATCTTCAAATTTTTTATTTATTTCATTGCGAAATAGATACTTTACCATAATAAGAAGATGAAATTTGTTAAGCGAATATTAGGGCTCCCAGAAATTATTTTGGCTAAATAGTTTACATGACTTAAGACATTTTCAATGCTTTCTATGAATAATAAACATGAGAAGCATAATGGGAAAAAGAGTTAGGAGAAATGAAACTTGCAAAAAGGAAATAAAAATCCTGAGTCAATATGTTGCCATGTGTAGGTTCAATCCTCTGAGTGAAATTTGAAGAAACACATGATGAAATAAAAGCTGCATCTTCGATTGTTAAAACAAAATTTTAATCTTAATTAAATTGTTATCTAAATTTATGGAAAATATTAATTAATCACCCTTACCACAACTAAAATCATAAGTTAAAGAAAAAAATATTGCAGTAAACAATAAAGATGAAGTTTTAATCAAAATTCAATGACTTTGTACCAGAAGTGTGAGGGAGCAAAAAAAATATGATTTGAATTTTGCCTTAAAAATAATTAGTAATCTTTAATACATCTCTAATGATTACCAAAATGTATTCATAACTAAATTTTAACTTTTCTGTGATAAGTTAGAGAGGAATGTAACAATATGGAGTTGTTGGAAGCTCCTTAAGGACTGAAAAAGTTTGGAAAAGTTTAACCTTTAAAGCTCTCAGTGTATGCAAAGATACCTTTAGAAATAGGTGAGGAAAGAAAAATCTAGCTGGGCCTTGTGCTTTACTGATTAAGCCTTTTCCATGTGTTCAAACCAGATGGTAAACAATGTCAATGGACGAAGCAACACATCTTATGTATCCATTCCAAAAAAAAAATAAAAAGGCGCTCAAAGCCCATTTTCATATTCGGTTTCCTTTTCTTTCTCAACCCTTTTCTTTTTCTTCTCCTCATATTTGCTTTTTCCACCTTCTCTCTTCCTTTCTAAATTTTCCTCTCTTTCACTTCTAAAACAATGATAATGGCAATTAAATCTAGTATAAGAACTAGTAGCAGCTAGACATTTATGATTATATGATCTAGAAAACCTTGATCTGAACTCTTAAAGTAGGCCCTCATCATTTGACAATGAGTCTAGATTTAGACTAAAAAGCAGTCAAGCAAGTCCTGGATAAGTGATTTTTCAAATCCATGGAGGTGTATTATGTTACAGATTACAGGTCTTACTAGCATGTTTCCTTCTCAGAGGCTATTTTTGCCTTTTTTTCCCCCGAAATGATTAGTCTCACCGCACTGATTATAAGTTGAACCACATAGCTGAGAAAAAAAAAATCTGTATAAAACCTAGATGCCTGATGATGGGAGAGGGCATATTAAATTATGTACATCCACATTCTTGTTATAAATGAGTTTTAAAAAAAGAGAAAAAGAACAATTTTGGACATTCTGTTAATGTTATGCAGAGGTAAAGATTCCAAGGTTTATAGATGTTCAAAAACAAACTGTGGTTAAAAATAGATTTTCAAATGTGGCATTGGTATTTTGCAATTTTTTCAGCTCAGCTGCTCTTGATAATTCAGTCAATTATGTTTTGCGACAGTTTTTTTGCTGTCAAGGGATTTAAAAAAAGAACATTTTTTTCAGTTTTTAACATTTCATTACATTTTTTAAAACTGCATTTTAGAAATATGATACTCATATTCTTAAGATTGGGTTTACGTGTATAGGTTTTTTTTGTTGTTGTTTTTATTCCAGTAGGAAGGATTGGTCAAATACTAGATCATAAAAATGACTACCAAGTTTCTCAAAGTAGCTGTTTCACAGAGCAGGTAACCCACCATTCTAAATGATACAGAATTTTGCTATAATTTATCATCATGCTTGTCATCTGTACACTTTCATCACTTGTTACCTGTTGCAAAGACAAACATGGATTGCTATACCTCACATGCTTAAAGATTTATTTTTATATAAAAGTTATAAAAAAAAAACCTCCAAAAAAACCCCCAACAAAAAACAAAAAAAAAAAACAATCCTGTTGTACCCATCCTCCCCTCAAAATGATACAATGGTGTCATATATATGTTTATATTGTATGCACATTCTAAAGTCATGTTTGTTTCATGTATTGTGTTGCTGACTTTGGTGATTTTTTTGTTCTATTTTTTCTTTTCTTTTACATTTATCTGACTTGCTTAGTTGTGAACTGTGCACCTGTCAGTCACACCTCATCATTTTACTCCATTTTTATTTCATATGCTTCCTCCAATTTAAAAGTACAAGTGGACTGAGGAAGGCGAAGGTTAATATCTTTCCTAAGACATTTGGCTTTATCCCAATTTCTTGTCAATGGCATTTTAATCCAAACAGTTACGGTGTCCATCCCTTCTTAAAATTATTAGTAGTATATCAAATTGAATTGTTTAACCCGCTATAGATTGCCTGTGAGGTTAGACCCACTCACTCTGAAAGTTTTGAAATAATTGAAATTGAAAAAATTGTTCTCACATACGAGAATATGAATTTATGAAAAGAAAAATGGACACTCAAATTTGAACAATAGGAAGACATTGTAGGCATGAAATTTCACCAAATTTTCATAACTTTTTTTTTGGTCAGTTTAGGAAATGAAAAAAACTTTTGTATTTAAAGCAATTCAAGTGGACTCTTGATCAATTATATTATTTAATTCCTGTACTGACTTTTAAAAGACATCTTGCTCTTGACAGCATTTCATTTGTAGGATAAAAGCAGGAAAACCCAAACCAACGTTTGATTTAACTATCATGTCATGAGATGAAGCAAGGGAGTAAAGTTAAAGAGGAACATATTAGCTCGAATTATGTTTCTTAAATGCTCACCATTACAAGGACCTTGGATCAAGTTGATGTTAATGCAACTGGATTGTGTTACTTTGGTTTACAATGGAGAAATTTTAGCTTGAATACTGTTAAGTTTAATGTTTGTGTGAAAGTATTTTAGTTGCTTTCATATGAGGCCAAAAAACAAATTGCAAAAGCTTGAAAATGTCTTTTAACTGATTTTACTAATGTTTGAAAAAAAATTTTATGAAAACATCTTAGAATATCTAAGTTTTCCCATTCATTAGTCAGCAGCAGCTCAAGTGATCAGAGGGGATTGGTCTGAGGTCTGAGGTCCAATATAATAATCTAGGTACCAGACAATAAAAACAAAAAGTGTGCATCTATTTGGTGGTAAAAAATATTTGTGTTTGTGCCTATCTTGACCCAGCTTGTTTATGCCTGAAACTAAGCACAAAGTAATGGCATGGTTATGAATTTGGGCTATGGTTCTTAAAGAACTGACGTTACTTTTACTGTCAAGAGTAGTGACCTTTATTTTTTTTCTGTCTCAGAGTTAAAACAAGCTATATTCCTTGGAACATAAAATATCAGAATGAAATCAACTTAAGTTTTGTCTTGTAGGAGTTTTTTTAATGCCTTAAGAGGCATTTTCTTATTAGAAAGGGTGTCACTATTCATGTAGACGTTTTTCCAATGATGGATTGATTTATTCGCTCTATTGTAATTTGGCTTGATTCAGGATAGGACAGGCTTTGGCAATTTGAAGACGTCATAAAAAATCTCAATATCATTCTTTGAGATTTGAAAAGAAAGGCAATTTTTAGTAGCCCTTCTGGCCCCCCTCTTTTTTTTTATTCAGTAGATTTGTAAATGTCTGGACATCGCAAGGGCTGAAAATATCACTTGAGCTGTCGGGAAATATTTTGCTGTCTCTTTATATGGATGAACTTAGTAATTTTATTTTTTTCAGGGAGGGGCTCAACATTCTCCTAAAACGAATCTTTTGCTAATTTTGGTCTTCTTTGACGCTGGGGATATGATAACAGTTTTCATTCATTAAGTTTAACTGACTAAATGTATCACATGCTATGTTCTGCTGTAAAGGTATGAATGCATCTCAGTATGCTTTACGTTATATTTTTGTATGCATAACAAGCTCACATTTGTCTGTCTGTTGTATAAATGTGACTACCATCCCAAAAAATCCGCTAAAAATGGAAAATATTAAATGTTATACGTCATTGAAAAAAGGCATACCTTGTGGAATGAAATGTCAAACAGAAAGTGCTTTTATTTTCTGTATTTTACTATCTGTAGCTAAAAAATGCAACTTAGCTGTGTTTTCAGGATGTGGGTCACAAGTATGTTTACCTGACATTTTGATATGCAATGCTGAAGAATACAAAGATGGGTGTCCAAATGCCATGCAAGAGTAACATGTCAAAATGCTGTGTGGTAAATATGCATGGTATAAAGGTTTAAAATGCCATAAAGTGTCTGGTACTGTCACCTGGCTGTATTACATGTGGGTCTGCTTTGCTGTATAGGCGCACTTGTCATTTGGCCTCTGGGTGTGTAGTGAACTCTTTACAACTTTTTTGTTTCATATTAGATTATTGTGAGTGCTTGTATGTGTGGTTATGAAACATTGTGTGATTATGAAATGTGGACAAAATCATTAGTAAAACTATTCTTGTTTTCCTCCCCTGTTGCTACTAATTCAATGTGTCGAGTAAATCTAGAGTAACTAAAGCATTCACTTAGTTTGAGTTAATTTTTTACATGTTCACTGTGTTATGTTTCTTTGTCTGGTGACCAATTTCTATGGTATGTTTTAAAAGTGCAATATTTTCAAACTTTAATGATAAAGTAGCACAGAGTTAAGCAAGCTCTGATTTGAGTCAGTGAAGCTATCATTGAATACAATGAATATAGTATAGCTAACAAGAGGATTTTTCTCTATGGCTTAAACTTCCTGCCATTCCTAGTCCTACTTTTTCTTCTGATGAGGACATTTCGGGCAAATTTTTCCTTTTTTTATTTTTTGATAGTCAAATGTTGAGTTACCGCTTTTTAGAGACAAAGAATGAGAAGTGAGAACAGGTTATCGACTACACATACATAAGTCTTATTGTGCTTACAATCTTTATTATTTTTATTTAATTTTCACAATTAATTTGGGAATTATCCTCATGCCATTAATACAAGTAAGATAATTGAATAGGATAATTAAGATTTTCATTCAGTTGAAGCATTCAAAGCAACAAATGAGTCCAATATTGTATAGTTTTAAACTTGATGGTAGGTATTCAACATGAAGCAAATATCTTTATTTAGAGAGATCTAGAGCTAAACCCAATTGATAGTTTGTTTCACTTTTATTGATTAAATTTTGTTGGAAGAAATTTAAAACAATTTCAGCACATATCTTATCTGCAGTACTGGTATTGCTAGTTGGCAAACTAGAGAATGAACATTCAGGACACAGTTAGTCGACTTATATATACATGTAATTGAGGTAATCTATGAACTTGGTTAAATTCTTGTAAAGAAATGTCTATGTCTTTAGCTTGCTGCATTTAATTTGAATCTTCCGGAATATTACTAGATTTAGTTTAGACTAAGATCTTCTATATTTTATGAAAATGTATTTGTACTTTTTGTAGAGCACTATAGAATGGCACTGAAAAAATCTTATATAAGTGTTTTGAAGAATATTCAATGTTTTCAGTGGTTTTGCATATATTCTTTTAGTCATCAAAAGCAAAAAAAAAAAAAGGGATTTAAAGCATGATTTAACAACAGTGAATAATAATCAGCTGTGAATTACCTAAGTGTTTCCAGCCCACATTTTTCATATTATTTTGAATATAAAATATGCACAAATTCCGAGGCAAATTTATTTTCTTTAGTTTTGAAGACTCATACTGTGCTTCTATTTCTTGAGCTTAGCATATTGATAATCTAGTGACTGATTTAATAGGGGTCAAACTTTTTAAAAAAAAAATTGGAAGAAACCTTGTAAAATTTCTCTTATTTCAAAATTGTCCATTGGCACCTATGACCATGATATGATTGGCTCAGAGCTAAAAAATGATTATGTCTGTTCCAAACCTTTTTTATCCTTACTATAATATACAAGACTTTCATTTGGTTTTGCTGCAATCTCAAATCAGATTTTTGTGTAAATATCTCAGCTTCCATCTTGCCATTAAAATCTGTTTTTCTGAAACTATGAATTTTGAACATCATTTCTGGCTCTTATTCATATGCATTCAGAATTTTATCCAATCTTTATCCTTGTCTTCAGTGTCATGCTTTCCGATTTTTATTTCAAAATGTGAAAAATTTTTGCCTTTGGATGTATCAATCAGGTGCCCTGCTCTTTACTGTAGGCAATCGTGACCTTTCACACATCTCGATTTTTCATTGTAGCTGTCACTCGTCCTACATCTGGCCACTTTGCTATTCCGTCCAACATCTTTTTCTTGCTGTTTTCCTCCGCTGCCTTTGCCTTCAATCATTCCATTTGTCACAAGATGTTCCAGTTTCTTTTTTCATCACATGGCCAAAATGGCTGTTTTGCATTTACTTAATCAATTTATTGGTGATTTTGTTGTCTTTTATTCACTGCCAGTATGGTAGTGGTGCTAAAGAATATATAAGACATGTAATTGCCATCATCAATCATCCTTTCAGCTTCTGAATCAATGAGAACAAATCACGAACACTTTGAGAGTTTATATAAGGAGAGGAAAAGAGCATAACCAAACTTTTGTATCCTTGTACTTTATCAGAAGTTCAAACTCACAATGAAGGCAGTTCTATAGTACATGTACATGTATTCAAATTGTCTTTTAAACTTTTCAAAAAAACATTCCATGAATCACTAGCATGTCCGGTTATATCAAATTTTGAACACTGCAGTAGATTTGCCAACCAGAGCTTACTGAAGACTTAAATTTAATTAAATAAACAAACCCCTTTATCCTGAATTTAAGGTCATCTGAATTTTTGTTGAAAAGATGATCTGTCAAGCTTAGAAAGAAACCACTGATGTGAAAAATATTATATAAGGTAACTTCAATTTCTTTCTCCACTGTCTTCTCCAAAACCTCACAATGTACAGTGATGAAGTTCACTGAATTTTGATCTGCCTAGATAAGTGTCCCACGAGGTATGATGGATTGAAGCTTAAAAATACTCTTGGAGGTTTATTAATTATTATATTTTTATTGTAATTAATTCATCAGTTCTTTTGCCAAATTTTTTAAGGTGAACAAAATAATATTTAAAAAAGCCTCTCAGCGGTTTATAATTTTCAAAGCAAATGGCACTTTTAAATTAAAACAAATTTTTTTTTTTTTTTTTTTTATTTCAAATATCAATAGGTAAAAAGTTATATTACTTAAATAGAGTGAAAACTGAAAAAATAAAAAAAAAGTTAAATGAAATTTGACCTGCTTCAGCGTAAAGACAAAAGTGTGTTGGAAAAACGCTGCTCTGTAGAGGACAGTAGTAGTGACTTGATTAGTCAGTACTTTAAGAACAATTGTCATCATGACCTTTTCTCACATACCAGCTGTTGCTAATCTAAACACCACTTCTGCTTCTTTTGCGTGTGTTTCGTAGTTCTAATCAATTGTGAACCAGGGACTGTAGAAACATTCAGGTTCAGCCATTCTATTAACTTGCTAGTTTTAATTTGTCTTGCATAAGTTATATACACAGTTTGTCACTAGATCTACAATAATTGTAAGCTTTAGCATCCAGGTAAACCCAAAAAATTTATAAAAATGTGAGGTGTTCATTTTTTTTTCTCTGCTGAGCAGTTCATGTTTTTGCTTTGTATACAAGAGCACTTTTCACCACACAAGGTCGAGCACTCCCTTGCATCTGTAGTGGATCATCAGCCCCATGTTATTTTCCTTGTGAAGAGATAAACTTAAAGAGGACTGCTTAAAAGATTGCTCCCAATTTTAGTTCTCTTTTTTTGCTTGCTATCTCACCTTTATTTAAAGAATGTCATCATAACAACGTGAGAAGAATTAAAATGCTTCAAAGTTTTATAAATTTTAAAACTGGACCAACAATGTCTCTGTAGGAGATATACATATGCATGCACATATATTATATAAATATATAAATATATATATATATATATATATATATATATATATATATATATATATATATATATATATATATCTGTTATTGCTGTAAAGTTTGCTTTTCTTTAATGCAGTTGAATAGCTGTGGAGGAGATGTATCTGTGGTTGTTGTAAAATTTTCTTTTCTTTATTGAAGTGCTCAGTGGTAGTAGTCTTCCCCATCTGTTCATTGTTATAAAGTTTGTTTTTCTTCAATGCAGTTGATGTCTCTGGAGGAAACGAGTCAATTATTTTTGTGGTTGGCATTTCTTCAATGAAGTTGTCTTCCTCAACTGTTCATTTGAACAATCATATATATATATACATACATATAGATAGATAGATAGATCAGGAACATTTTTGCATAAAATGATAAAGCTCGCACACAAAAAAGAACCCCATTAAAAAATCAAAACAAAATAAAAAAACCAACAAAAAACAATAGTCTAATCATAAAAGCAAAAAAATCTGAGCTATCACTATCAGAATCACTTATTAACAGAATGAAAACTTATTGTAACTTTTGTTCAGGCTACAGATTGAATCACTAGCATGGCTACTGTTTTAAGATAGTGGTCATTATTCAGGAACATTTCTAAAGAAACCTGATTTTATGCACAAACAGAAGCAAAAAAAAACAACTCATGTATGGATAAAATCTTTGAATGTACTTACACTTCATTAAAAAATAACAATTGTTAGTGGTAAAGAAATAAGGTAATAAGAAGCATCTAAATGAAATTAGCATGTAGGGATATTTTTTAAAGAGTTAATCTTTTTGCATATTTTCAGTCCACATTTCATGAAAAAAAAATCTTTTAAATAAATCAACTTTCTAAGACTGCCTTCACTGACACTAATGTGACAATTGGCACTTACAACACACCTTCATTATATTAAAAAAATGCTTCACAAGAAAGTATAAAACTAGTCTGGTACAAGAAAAGTGACTGTTTATGAAATTGTATGTGTGCAGACTTGGCACATTGACAAAATTTGAAAACAATCAAGATCTAAAATGAGACAAAACACATAAACATCAAAAATCATAATTTTCAAAATCTGGTGTAAGATCAAGCTTCTAAAACATCAGAGTTATGCTTAAGTTAAAATTTTCTGTTATCTCAGTCAATTGGGGTTGAGATTAAAAAGAAAACAATGCTTATTGCTGAGGTATTTGACATACTAAAAAATTAACTGAAAACGACAAAAACTTAGTGGACTTATCCAATTACTGCAATAGTTGACCTAAAGGGAGATAGCTTCTTGCTGACTTAAACTGAAAGGAAAAAAATATGTTTTTGAATTAGTAATAAAAGCTTCAGTTGTTCACAAATTCAACCTATTTGCATTTCAATTATGAAGAATCGCCATGTATTTACCAAAAAAGCCATGTCCTAAATGACTTTAAAACATGAATAATAGTTATCTCAACACTTTACTACCCATATCTTCATTTGTGTTCATTGCAGGTAAATTGCATAATCATGAAAACCATCTCTTCTATTAAAATTTTCCACTTCTCTGCATTCGATTTGAAGTGCTGCAAAATGCATATTTAAAGTTGATTTTTTTTCTTGATAAAAAACTATTTTCACCATTTCCTCGAATGAAGATGGTATGCTCAAATGGGAGCTCAACATGTCAATTCAATAATTGATCAATACACTACAGATGTTGAGAATTGTAACATATATTATAAAAGAACTACACATCCAATTTTAAAAATAGTTGACAATCACTCATCGCAATTGGCTCTTAATTGCTAACATTCTCAACCTTTAGCACACTAAGGATAAAGCTATTTTACCTCTTGATAATAAGTACAACAGTACAAACTATAACATTATCACCACTTACTAAATTACCCCATAAAAACAATAGATGTGTGAAATCCGTCCAAATTAAAGTATAAAAAACTTCAAGGATTCTAGAAGACAAAAAGCTTACAACAAATATTGGTAGAAGTTGGTAGTAGCAATTTTATTTTCGCAGCTATCTTTTCAACATGATTAGGCATCTGAATGTTTTTTTCTCCATGCCTCTAAGTGTAGAAAAGAAGTCAATAAAAATTTCAAATTTCAAAACCTAGAAGTGAGCTGATTCAGTAAAATCCACATCTATTTAAAAATCCTTCCAAGTACTCTATAATCCTATGTAGGAATGCGTAGTAAGTGCTGCACAGAATTTGCTCATGCTACTTTTTTATCCCTGCTTTGCTGGAATTTATAGCTATTCAATTATTTGTACTCACAATGAATTATAACGAGCACTTAAAAGGATCTCTCAATGGTTTGGAATTTTACAAAATCAGCTAATTTTTTAACTTCTGCACAAATTCATGTCAATCCTTACAAATGATTTTAATAGATATGGAATGTACTTGTATGATCCTGCAATCTCTTACTAACTAAATTTTCATGGTGGCAATAACAATTATTAAGGGGACTTGGATGTATTTGACACAAAATATGAATTAATTAAAAAATAAACACTGCTGGAATTTTCTGTAAAAAACATTAACCATTTTCATGTAGAGCATAATGCATTGTCAAAATGTATAAATTCTTAAATAGAAATATGGAGACAGAAAATAAAATATCTATACATGCAAATTCTTCGTGGGTGGAGCATCATCTAAATTCCTATAGAGAGAGGCAAAGACAGATAAAATAATATCTTCTCATGGCCTGCAAATTAAATGGCACAATACAAGCATACCAGAAAAGTATATGGTGAATATAAGCCAAAACTGCGTATTTCATGACATACAATAAAGCGGCAAATAGCTGATCATACAAGATTAAGCTTAAGCTGCGCAAGAGAATTTAAATTATTTACTTTGGACCAGACCAACTTAGCAATATTTTCTTTGAGCAATGAAGACTCAATTCAAATAACTGCAGTTTACATTTTGCTGCGGTAAAATTGTGTATTGATCATAAAATATCATCAATGTAAGACAGATTAAAAAAAAAAACAATAAAAATACAAAGAAATCAAAATAAAACCCCCAAACCTTAAAGTAATGAAAAATAATTAGCTTCATTGTCAAGATCAAACAGAAGTTACTTAGAAAATATTTTCATATGGAGACACATCATAACGAAACCTAATGATGTCAGATATAATTATCATTACTGATGTGTTTTTTGTACAACTGGGGTCTTATTACAAAGTTTTTATTTTTCACCTGTCTCTTAAGAATTCACCATATTCAAATTAAGAGTAACATAGCAAAAATATAAAAAAAAAATTTTTTTTCAGGTCACCAAAGCAGGCACGCTATGAAGTGATCTCTGCCTAACATCACAATGGCTGAGAGCAATGTCAATCATGACTGCTGGTGAAGATAATGCTAATCAAGGTAGCAAAACTTATTTACTCTTTCACCTGCTTTCATAACTTAAACCATCTAAGCCAACAAAATTTGTTAAGTCTCCTTTTTTTCATTAATAACGTTTTACCACTTTGAATTTTTTCATTCATATTTTTCAAGCCATGCATCACTTCTTCCCCCACCAAAAAGTTATAACCCGCCTTAACACAGTTTTCAAAGAAACAAACTAGGACAAATTTTCCTGCTTAACTTACACTTATGCCAAAAATCATTTTCTTTTTGGTTTCTGTTTTTTTTTTCTTATTTCGTTTTATGTTAAATAGGAATTAATTGATTTCAAGCTATGTTCTACACTAAAAGATTACAACCAGAAAAGAATCTGCCAAAATAATCAAATCCACCTAAAATTACCCTTACACTTTTACATCAAAATCATACAGGGACATTCACACTGAATGGCTGTCATCAGCCTTTTGGCACCATAAGCGAGATAGCAAAGGAAGTTGATCAAACATTGGAAGATGTTATGCAAAGGTGGGATAACCTTGGCAAGTGACACCTACCCATCTGAAGCATGGTCAATTTTCTCAGTGGGCTAAAACATACTGATATAGTGAATCTTTAAAAAAAAAATTCTCAAAAAGAATTCATAATCCTAAGCTTGATCTTAAGCAACATGAAGTCTGTAATTTAATAATAATAATAATAATAATGAAAAAAAAAATGTAATAAAAATAAGATACATAAAGCACCATAATATCAATCTACTTTAGACCCTAAGATATCAGTTAGATCAATTTACACAATAGATGCATACTCACTGTACATACAAGTGTAAGAATAAATAGTAGTTTAGAAATTAAAAATAATAACGTTAAGGCATAAAAACATGTAAAGAATACATACAGTCAAGTTAAGAGCAAATATTGCTATATTCCAAGTACAGTAAAACTATGAGTAAGCTCTATGGAGAAAAGTTACAAGATTTGAGGCCTGCTTTTAAGATTTTTCACCAGGTGAAGCCATAGAACCAGAAGGCTCTTGCACCTCATGACAAATAACATCGTAAAGGAATATATTTATCTTCCCTGCCTAACCTTAGAGAATGTTTGTGGTTAGATAACATTACATAAGTAAAAAGGTGCTTTGATTTGGCCATCGTTAAAGATTCAAACGCATTTTCTTGTCCATATGAAAAACTTAGTACATGTATGTGAGATTTTGACTATATTATATACAAGAAAAATATAAATTAGGTGCTTGGTGACGTTTCATATACTAACAAAATATGTCAAAGCTGATGCACTTTACCTGCTTTGTAAATTTCACGTATGAGGCTGTTAGACAGGTTTAAAAAATCATTAAAGTCGAACGTGCCTTTTTTTGCATGTAAGTACTGAAAAGATTAAGATGTAAAACAAAAAATCCATATCACAGAATAGTTACTTAAGAAGCTGGCTTCGGTAACAGAATCGTTGTTAGGGAATTTAAATAAATCTAAAGAGAAGCCACTGTCTCATGAGATATCATTTAAAACTCTTTTAAAGAAACTGACAAAATCCAAAAACTGTTGTGACTGAAAGGAAATCAACAATGAGGCTTAGTTGAAATGTAAAAAAAAGATTCAAATAACTGAGAGTGAAAAACTATACAAAAAGATATATGTATTTTGCTCAATAACATTTTTGTTACATCAAAATGCACCTAAAAGTTAAGACAGTATTGTTGAGAATTGTGGAGAAAAACTGGCAAAAAACCCATGTAAATGTAATATCTGTCCAAAGATAAAGCAAGCTGTTACAAATATCCATCTTCATTTATGAAAGAGGAAAAAATCAGTAAAATGAGTTAGAAGATAGATACCCTGTTTGTTATGTGCCAATGCCTTTTTGCTTTGATTTTGAGCAAAATCCTCTCAGAAGCTCAAAGCGATGATGATGGCAACATTGATGAGGATAAGGCAGTGGCAGAATAATTAATTAGTGGCTAGTCATGATCTTCACACTCCAAAACGCCAAAATCCTCTATTCATGAGGAATAAGCGTAGGAGCATCACCAATAAGAGGGATTTCAACAAATCTTAAATGATAAGGCAGCCATCCCTGCCTTTCAGGGGGGTACCACCAATCCAATATGGCGTCCTGTTTAAAACAACTCAGCATTTGTTGAATGCTGCACAACCTGGATATGCTCAGCCTCTGGCAGGAGCCTAAGCATAATATGTAGGGCTGTATCATAGTCATTCTTGTCAGAGCCTTCTTGATGCTTTCAAGATTCACTGAAATGGAACTCTAATTACTTTTCAAATGGAATGTTACAATGTGTAAAAGAATTCTCATAAAAACGGTCACGTCATGAGAGGCTGGAGTGGCAAAAAATTGTAGAAATTGCAAAGTAAAATCACAAAAATAAACAGCTTTTTTAAAGAAATTTCTACAATAATGCATATATATGTAAATTACATGTTGACACACAACCAAACATTTAACATGTGTTAGAGTTAGACATCACAGTCATGGGTATTTATTGAGCAATTAATCGAAAACATTATTTTTGTACAAATATTTCAATGAAAGATAAAGGCAGTATATTAAAGATTAAATAATACATTCGAATTTGAAAGGATATAATAAACAATGACCAAAATATTGATTGCATGAGTCTTAGACCTGTGCTTATATTGACAATTTTTTAATTACATAAGATTTTATTTTATAAAAGTACTGAATCATGGCTTTCTTCGATACAGTAATTATTACCATCTTAAAAAATCAAACTGGGAGATCTCTTACTTCACTATTTCATAGCTTCAAATAGCTGTAATAGATATAAATATTCCCTCTAATTCAGGTCTTATCAAATATACAAGACCAAACCTCATTGTTTCACACAAAGCCAAAGAGAAAAGCAAATTTTTTCAGTAGCAATAAAGGCTTTGGACTTACCAAAGTCTGTTTATCTCTGTATCTGATATAAAAAAAAACAACTTGAATATGATATATTGTTACTTTTGCCTTCACACTCTTGCTGCTCCAAAGCAATGAGGTACACCCAAAAACCTCAGCCTTATGTGCGTAAAATATGTATCAAGTATAAAAAAAAAATTAAGGTCACAAGCGCTAAAGATGCTTGTTTTATTGCACTATTTCTGTCATAATCATATTTGTGTTATTGATGTTGCAACACAGTGCAACTTTTTTTTGTCTAATTTTAGTCTCTGTGCAAGGTTTAAACCTTTGTCATGAGTAAAAGTGGAATTTAGCGTCACACATTTTGTTTTAGACTGTGTTTGTAGCGATTTACCCATATTCCACAGCACCTGTTTGAAATATCCTTAGTACACTGAAGGGTTTAATACCTTAGGGAAATAATTGTACAGGTTTTCAAGTTTATACAGCTTCAAGATGATAAAATGTGACTCATACCTTTCTTTATGATTGATAGAGATACATGTACAGCTACATGCTTTCTTTCCTTCTCTAGATCTCTGCATGACAGAATTTAGTTTAGGAAAAAGGTAAAAACCTTAGCCTTGACTAACATAAGAATTTTAGTCTTTGTTCATCTTAAGTTTGAATACAGTAGAAAAAAATTATAGCAGCCAGGAGAATCTGGTTAATTTAATGCTTATATCTAACATAAATTTTATTCTCACCATTGATGATATAAGGCCAGATGAGACATGAGAAGCGATTTTCTCTCAATGCCACCCTTAGCTGTCCTTAACATAGACAAGACAGATAAATAAAAACCCTTCATCATTTCTCCATGTTGCACCAAAATCACTACAAACTGGTGAGTTGTTGTGTCCGTCTTTGGTTATCCAAGCCTATCCAAGTGAGATAGACATCTGAGCTCCATTCTCCAATTAACTTGTGGCTCAGCTCCTGGCCTGAAAGTGATCTTCTTATCCACATCTGAGTTGGGCCTGTCTTCCCCATCAGGCGGCCTACTGCTCTCACCCTCAGCTTGTATATGGTGTCATGGTTTTCCTGCTTAAGTCTGCACTTCCCTAGCAGAAGACTTGAGTTGGAGCGATACACACGTATCACAGGATGGTGCACTGTAGCCACAGGACACCAGCTGAGCTCTTCAGATTTAAGTGAATGAGATGAGATGTTACACAATTCAAACTCATACACTAACTGCTGGAACCTGGATGCATTATTGGGAGGGCAGCACCTGATGTCCGTCTGTACAGGGGATGATTCATCTAGCACATAACATGTTTCTAATACTTGTAGGCGAGAGGGTATAAGGGTGCTGTCATCTCCCGCATGGCCGAGAATGTGACCCAAACCGAGATTCTGACCTGCAAGTCCAATGCTCCCAATTCTGGAGATAGGGAAAGAGGAAAATCATCTGACTAAGAATTATAAAATGATGGACTTTCAGCCTAATAGCATTAACATTAGTATGGTACACTGATTAATTAGTTCCTGCTTCCTTGTCAAGTAATTCTATAAACTCATTGCACCCAATACTTTCTCTATGTATCTCAATTTAGAAATATTTGGTAGTATACTGTTAATTAAATGCTAAAATCTGTAATTGCTTATATCGTGCATACTTTATAGTCAATAAGCTAAATGCATCTTGTTCTGTTATATGCCACAGCAGAGACACTAGCACATGGTTATCATACCAAGAGATATCACCTTCACCAATGTTACTAATTTTAAGAATAGGCACTTAAGACAGGTTTGATAACAAGCAAAAAAAATCATTTATTAAAAATAAGTGTACCATAGCTGGCACACAAAGTTTAATTAACGTTACTCTCCTAGCAGTACTAATGTTGACTTTACGAGAAGCTCTTTTTATATTCATAACTGGTGCTGGAAGACTATGAAATTGATAAAATTGAAACATTATTCAATGAAATCTATGTCACAGTCAAAGTCCACCAGGCATCTCCAAATCTATATTTATAGCACTGCAAAGAAGCCAAGGGTAGCAGGGTGTGAATTGCATGGTACAATCAGTCTTACGAGTCAGATCACATTGACTGCACCAAGGCTTTTGACAGAATAAGACATCGTGAGATAATCACACAATAAAACAGCTGAAGATTGACGGAAAAAATCTACCAGTGATCAAAATTATATATTGGGAACAAACAGCAGCAATGAAAGTTGATGGGCAAATCAGCTCATTTAAAAAAATAAAGTGTGACAGACAAGGATGTGTGCTTTCTCCAGACCTTTTCTCTCGCTACAGTGAAATAATTATGCAAAATCTAGAAGGATATCCAGGAATTTAAGTAGGAGAGCACAACATTAACAACTTGAGATACACTGATGACACTGTATTAACGGCAAAAAATATAGAGTACTTGCAACAATTATTAGACATTGTTGAAGAAGAAAGCAGAAAGAAAGGGTTGGAATTGAATAGCAAAAAGAAGGAATAATGGTCACCAGTTGAAACAATGAGTGTCCACAGATCAACATCTTCATCAACCGGAATAAACCAAGCAATGAGATCAATTCAAATATTTGTGTACTTTAATATCAAGTGATGGCCACAAGAAAACTGAAATCACATCAAAAATAGTGCAAGCAAATAAGAGTTTCCAAAGAATAAAATCACTACTAACAAATAAACACGCCTCCACGTACACAAGAAGAGTCCTCGAGTGCTATATTGAACCCATTTTGGATGGGAGGCCTGGACAACTTCAAAACATTTTCAATAGAAATTGGAGGCAACAGTACTTTGATTCCTACAGAAAATGCTATGAATTTCATGGACTATAAAGAAATAAAACAAAACAATATTATGAGAAGTTCACACTACAAGATCAATCAGCTCACACAACAAAATCAATCATAAAAAGAACACATAAACATCAGGCAACCTTTTGATGAGAAGAGAGAAACTAGAACATTTTTGAAAACAGGATTGATCCAAGGAAAATGCAGTAAGGGAAAATAGTGTGAAAAGATGCTGAATGGACTAATAAAAGTTGGTAAAAGTAGGAAGAGTGACAGATGCACTGAAAGTGACAAGAGATAGAGATGAGTGGAAGGTCATGATTGCCTACACTGAAGAGCAGGGCACCTGAATGGTTGAAATTGTGCTATTTGTCAATCAACAGCATATATTTTAATGAATAAAAAACAACTTGCCATGTTATGTCACATTGATAAAATATGAGACTCAAGGGAAAGTGTAGGCTAAATCATAGTAATCAGCATGCATCACTTAACTGTAAGAAAAAAAATAGAACAGACGGATTTTACTATTCAACAAATGATCAAGTTTGATTGTTCTTTCCATTCCCAAATCTTGCTGATAGGAATATTAAAAACATTATGCCAGTTTCTCCTAAGCTAAACCTCAAGTCACATATGTAAAAAAATAAGTACAGCTTGAATCTTTAGTCTCATCTAACTTGAAACACGATCTGGAGCAAATAAAAAGGAAAACAGGCATACACATCAAATATTAACTTTCCACACCTAATGTAAAACAAATATATATCAAAATACCGTAGGCAGTAGAAAAAGCTTTGTTTTTACCTTTGTGACATGGCTCGTCGCTCATTTTCAGTCCTGTACAACAAAGCCCCAGGAATGTCCCCTGTGCTCTTGTAAATATCTGTCAAATCCATGCCATCCTCACTGTCCTCATCCTCAATACTTCTCGTGAGCCAGCTACCTCTTAAACCCCCAGAGCTCAAAATATTTGTATGATCCACAGACATGGATCTTCTACCAAGGGAAAAGCCATGTTGCACCATATCACTTTCACAATCTTTAATGTGTGAGGATTCTAAGTGAAAAGAATCAGGGCCATTAGAGTTTATCTTATGATATTCAGGAGTAATGGGATGTGTCGCAATGCCTTGATATATTCCGTCCTGAGAAAGGGTGCTGGGAGAAATCCAAGAAGAGGTCAAATCACCAGAGTCACTGCATGAAGGTGTTATCTTTTGTGCCATTTCCTCCTCACAACTATCCATACTGATGGGTCTTAATGATCATCTGGTAATGCACAATTAATATTCAAAACATCTTGCATGCAGAGATCTAGAGAAGGAAAGAAAGCATGTAGCTGTACATTTATCTCTATCATAAAGAAAGTTATGAGTCACATTTTATCATCTTGACGCTGTATTAACTTGAAAACCTGTACAATTATTTCCCTAAGCTATTAGACCCTTCTGTGTACTAAGGATATTTCAAACAGGTGCTGTGGAATATGGGTAAATCGCTACAAACACAGTCTAAAACAAAATTTGTAACGCTAAATTTCATTTTTATTCATGACAAAGGTTTAATCTTGCACAGAGACTAAAATAAGACAAAAAAAAAAAAAAAGTTGCACTGTTTTGCAACATCAGTAACACAAATATGGTTATGAATATGATTTGATTGTACCTAGTACAAGTCCAGAGCAAAGGCCTCTTTATCTTGAGGATGTACCTAGTACGTCTACAGTGTGGTCAAAGGGTTAATAAAAATAATTCAAATGTTCAGCCATACTCATTTGATTTATGAGGTAAGTAAACACTTCTCTTCTTATTTCTCATTCCACATGCTGATAATCTCCATGGACCATACATGTATTAGAAATGCCTCTACTTCATTTAAAAGGCTTTCTCAAAATACAATTTTGCAAGCAATGAGAATTCATAGTCTTGATGTGCAAATAACTATTCACATTTACCAAACCTTTGACCCTATCCAATCGTAGGCTGAAAAATACAAGTTGCTTTTTATTTTTGTCCTCTCAGAGACATCACATCTAAAATAGTTTTTTTTCCTGAATATAACATGGCAGGCAAGTAGATTCTTCATGAGATAATATTCTGTTTGTGGAGTCATCAAATTATGATTAAATAAAATCTCTCGATCTTGCAGGAGGCTTAGTTTAATATCTTCTTAATCTTTATTTTAATATTTTGTAAGAAATAATATGATTCATTTTTTTGTGAGATTTGAAGTGTCATGTCAAAGTCAAATTAAAAGAAAAAGCCTGTTCAGTCATTAATAAATGGTGGGCACCAAAACAATCTTTTTGACCCTCATTCTGCTAAGGCGGTTACCCACAGATAGGGCCGAAAACTGTACCGTTGCCACGGCCAGTTAGCTTCTGGACTGGGCAAGTGGCAGAGCGTTTGTCCTGAGCATATTGTAGTTCACAACAAAGCATCTAGATAGACTTTTGTTGCCAAAACAGAGTTACATTTATTTTTTCAAATGTGACAACTTTACTGAAATATGTTTCATGGTTCTAAGAGTTTAAGAAAGGACGAGTTACAGACATAGGCTTGGAGAGAAATAACTTTTCAAAGAGAGGTTCATTGGATACGATAGTTTTAGTTTACAATAATTAGCAATTCCTTGATGAAAGCTTGGATTTGCACTGAAAGTAAACACATACCTAATTAATTTAGTGTGTGTGTGTGTATGTAAGAGGGAGGAGGGTGGCGGGGATGAAAACTAAGCTGGAAAAGATTATAACTCATTTAGTACCAGCAAACCTTTGAGTCTAGTTTGGTCTTCCATCTAAGCTAAAGCCACAAGAGTCAGTGCGTGGTCCTTTTGTTCAAAGAAACTACATATATATGTAACTATACAGATAGATGTACAACTAAATACGGGTGCGATGTAGTTCTATTATAACTAAGCACAGAGAGTGGGGTGGGGTGGTAGGTGAGACAATAAGGGAAAAGGAGACAATCAGACCAAGCAACAAGGTCCGTTTTCGATGCTTATCAGGCGCTCCCATAATCATTGTCTCTTACAACTTGTGAGACATCAAGTAATAAACTCGCTCAACAATCTGTTCGCCAGCCTATACTTTCCTGCCATTGGACACATAGTGACAGCTAACAGAATATTAAACTCACCAACAACAAAGGCAAAGGCTTTATACCCTACACACACACACACACCACATTCTCAACTCATGCCTTTCTTGACACCTCAGTAAGCTCCTCCCTAGCCCTGTCTTACTCGGCTTTACAGTGACAAGAGGCTGTGGTGTGATTGACCAGTAATAAGATTCGTTTGGTCTAATGCAATTACAAAAATTGGCCTATCACATTACGTTATAACTAACACCACTACTAACTGTAATCCACATGATTCGAGGAAATCTGGGGGGAGGGGGCAGTGGTCATGCCAAGTCTTTGTCAGGACTCTGTATTGGGGACGGAGTGGGGGCAAGTAAGGGGGAAGGGAAGGGCCATGTGGTTAAGTCATCGCTGTCTAGTTCTTTTATTTGCTCTTCGATCTTTATAACAACCACACGTGAAGGAAGCCGGTTTCCCATGTATCATCAACTACCCATCTCGTAACATGGTTCCGACAGTTGTGCCTAAATTGCAATTTATTCTTCACACCTCAGGGGCTCTCGATCGCCTCCCAGTAGTTCAAACAGGGAAAAATTGTCACCTTTTCATTGGTTGATATTCTTAGAAAAGATATAAAGTCTACAGAGTATATGAGATGGGGTGTTTAAAAGATGATGACGTGTTTCAAACAGGTCCGCCAGTCAACCATGAATAATAATGGCGCTGCAGTTCCCCGTTTGGAACCTCAGCCCATATATTTAATGGCACCGCAGGGTCCAGGTTATCGTCAGAGCAAAGCTTAAATATAATGGGTGCGCAGAACTAGGGTTAAATGCTGTCTGCCTCGTCAGTCAATTGCTCCCCTAAAAATAGTACCAAATCTTTAAAATCGGGGATTGGCTTTCAATGAGACCGCTATGTTCTAATACTTAAATAAGATTTATTTATGCCTGTAACTTGACAACTTGAAAGGAAGATTTGCCAACAACAGGAATATAGGGTGGTTCATAAAGTTTTAGCTCCACAAAATCTATCATTTGTAAAATGTAAGAGTAGAGAGATTGTATAAATGTAGTTCAAACAAAATTGTTTGCCTCTAAGCCAAGATATGCAACAAAGCATGCTGGCAGAGGATGAAAGGAGGGAAGAAAAGTAACAGACACATACACGTTGAAACTGCTTTAACCTTGACTATAATAAATTATATATCATTATATGCCACACAGCAGCTTGAAGCTCCATCCCCTTCTGTAAAATATCTCTTCCTTCTCTCGATCGCAGTTGAAGATAGATTCAGTCAATATCTAACTTAACTAGATCTAACTTACTTCTAGATTATTTTTGGTATTTTTTTTCTATGAACCGATCTAGAATTTAATAATTATGCGCACGGAAGTTATTTACCAGAAGCTTAGAATGTCCAAGGTTAACAAGGAAGTCTACTTCGATCAAAAACAGCAACATTGCTTCAGGCACATTCGTTTCGTGGAAGTGGAGCCTGACGAAGTAAACTGAACGTTACGCTTATTTTTACGTACAGACAAAAAGCCAAGGAAAGTAACTCTGTAGCACTTAACAGCTTGGCCAAAGATGTGCTCGAGTGGGTGTAGGTAAAGAATCACTGACAGATTTAGATCTAATCCAGATTTAGACCACATCTTACTTGGCCCGTCACTAAAAAAAAATGAAAAAAAAAAAAAAATGCTGAAAACGATTCAATAATATCTGTCTGTGGTCTAACAAGGCCTAGTCTATAACAGCAACAGTGGCAGCAACAGCTTTTAGCAGTACAAGTACTATCTAGATCTTGTAGTAGTACAGTGTAGTAGAATCTAGATCTAGATATAGATCTACCGTTAGTACTAAACTGAAGATTGGCGTTTATTAGGCATTGCTGCAAGAATACATTCTTAATAACAGATGGGTAAAATTGCCGGGTTCTAATTTTATAAGATCATGAGTTTTATCTGGATAATTTACATTCACGATTTATTTTAAAAAGAATTTAGAGCCCAAAACCAGTTTTGATCTAATCTAGATCTAGAATCTAGATAGGTAGGCCTACTATGAGCTATAAGGGTGCTTTTACAAATTTACCAATTAATGCACTATCTTGCATGAACAACATTAGATTTTAAGTGAATTTGTGACTTGTAACTGTAAGGTCTTTCTGAAACGCATTTCTTTGTTACTATAGTCTAGATCTAGGGGTAAATTTGCAGATATTGGGCCAACTCACGCTGAACTTCACAATCGACAAATTCAAAACTGGTAGTTTAATAGGATTTTAGAGCAACACAAAAATACTTATACATATCTTGAAAAGTATTTATTTGCAACAAATAAAACCTTCAATTTGTGTAGCATATCAAATTCATTACGAAAAGTACAATTTTAAAGCTTTAATTAAAGTGAATTGGGCAGATAACTGCACCATCTAGGTCTAGATCTTGTTTGAAATTGTGGAGCAACATCAAGATATATAAGATTTGAATTAAATTTTCTTTCGATCTAGATAAGTTTATCAAAATTTGAGATTTATGAGACCCATTTAATGACCCCTTGTTAAAATTGAATCATAATTTTTGAGGACCATTTGAGTTTTCTACTAATCTAGCTCTAGATCTATTCCATACAGCGAGATTATCCTAGAGCTAGGTTCTAGATCATATGGAAATGTCTGTCATTATCAGATCTAGAGTCTAGACTTCATTTAGATCTAGAAATCTTTGATCTAGTTGAACAATATCTTTGAGAGAGAGAGAGAGAGAGAGAGAGAGAGAGAGAGAGTGTGTTAGTTCCCGCCCCCCCCCAAAAAAAAAAGGAAAAAAAAGAAAAAAACAACCTTTAAATCACTTAGACTCTAGATCTAAATATGCTTTATAAAGTTAGTAAGATCTATGATCATAAAATGAAATTGTTTCTTTTTTTGCTGCTATTTTTTTCATGAACTCAAAGTTAAGGAAAATAGGACAGATTTTAAAGAAAAATGAAGAGAGAGGCATGGTAAATTGTAACTTAATGTGTACAAATGCAACTGAATATACAGCCACATTTAAAAAATATAAGTCAACAAACTGCAAAAAGGTTAACATCAAGAGAGTTAACAAGAGAGATAAAAGTCGGGTAAAACTTAAAAGGCCTTACCTCAACACTAAAGGCTCTTTGAGTATGTCTGGGTGTGACAAATTCAGGGTGTACATCAGTCAAGGAGATACGCATTTGTTACATAATCTCAAACAATGAATCATATCCTGCTTTCATAGAGATGTAATTGAATACACTCTTCAAACTGTACCATTAAAAAAACAATACTGACATTTATCAAGCTCCCCAGCAATGCCTCTAGTCCCATCATAACATAATCCTCTCATACTTGGCTTCACAATGATAAAAGGATTTTTGCTTATATGTGTCAAGGGCCCAGAATCATTCAACATCACCTTAAAAGGGGAAAAATGCCACATTTTGATTGTTTGATATTGTTAGTATATCAACAATGCTTCTCCAGGGGTTAAAATAACTAAAATCATGTCTCAAAGAAGCCTGAAACTGAAATTTATCCTAGTTTTGCTCAGCTCGAAGTACCAAAGCCATCAAACTGGTTCCTTGCAGATGTCTAATTTTTCTCATAATCAAGCCAACATGTAAGCAAAAATCTACATGCATGTCAAGATTCTTCTCTTTTTGAAACAAATCACAACAAAGCAAGATGTTTCCTGATAAAGGATCAAATACTTTGAAAGTTATCTTTCCTTTTTTTTTTTTACGCCACTTCAATTGATACAATAAAACAGATGATGAAATCAGTGACTTGGGGAGAAGTTTTTGATATTTGAGTTCTTAATTGCTTCTGTTCAGCTGTTCTAGTTCTGTCTTTAAAAGTGGAGAGCATAAATGTAGAGGAGTATGATCTGAAGAAAATTTGTAATAAATCATTGATTTAGAGTTTTGGAAGGTGTATTATTGTAAAAGTGATAAAAGAAATATGGTTTGTAATTGTTTCCTATTCAGATTTTTGCTAGCTGTTAGCAATTTATGAATTAGGTCTCAAACTTACTTGGAGATCATGGCACAGAAATATCACTGAGTGAAAACCTGTAGAAGGCCTTTCAGATGGCAACATTATGAACTCTCTACTGAACAAGCTGCGAGTTAAGTCTGACTCTGGTGGATCACCAAGGCTGAGTTCTATGAGATGTGACAGTAGTCTTCAAGAGGAGAATGCTTTGGCAGATGAACAAGATGCTATTACAGGAAGCTTGTCAGGCACATTACAACTGTCCGATGAGTTACTGAAAACACCCACAGATTCGAACAAAGGTCCGTTTTCCTAATATATTCAAGCCTTAAGCTAGGTTGTTCTTTTTTTTATTTTCTTCTCTTTCTATCTTTTGAAAAAAAACAACTCATCACCCAGTAATTGTAATCTGTCACCAGTTACCATTCTGAGAATGTGTATTGCTTTGTAGATTTATTTCAGACTATGTGTGGCATTTCTATAAATTGTGATTACCTTAAAAAGACATGTATATTATACAGAAGGCCGTTTTTTTTATTGTTTGGAAGGAAAAAAGGAGGGGATGGAATGAAGACTGTTTCTTATTTACAGTACAACTATAATGTAACTTCATGTCCTTTCATTCATGATTACAGTATTTTTAAATTTTGACAGTTTTTTTAAAAACAGAGATTTTTTTTCTTATTTTATATATTGATATCAAATTCAAGTTTTATTGAAGTCAAATTGGTGATTTTGCTTGAAGATATGTTAGCACATTTTAAGGCATTAAAGAAATGATCTTTAATAATAATAATAATAATAATAATAATATATTCTTCTTCTTCTTGTTCTTCTTCTTGTTCTTCTTCTTCTTGTTCTTGTTCTTGTTCTTCTTGTTCTTCTTCTTCTTCTTCTTCTTCTTCTTCTTCTTCTTCTTCTTCTTCTTCTTCTTCTTGTTCTTGTTCTTGTTCTTCTTGTTCTTCTTCTTGTTCTTGTTGTTGTTGTTCTTCTCCTTGTTGTTGTTGTTGTTGTTGTTGTTGTTGTTGTTGTTGTTGTTGTTGTTGTTGTTGTTGTTGTTGTTGTTGTTGTTGTTGTTGTTGTTGTTGTTGTTGTTGTTGTTGTTGTTGTTGTTGTTGTTCTTCTTCTTCTTCTCCTCCTCCTCCTCCTCCTCCTTCTTCTTCTTCTTCTTCTTCTTCTTCTTTTTCCTTCTCTTTCTCTTCCTCTTCTTCTTCCTCCTCCTCCTCCTCCTCTTCTTCCTCTTCTTCTTCTTCTTCTTCAGCTACGGTTCTCCTAGTGGCAATTATTTCTCATGAGTCTAAGTGTTTGCCAACTTTATAGACAAGAATCCACAGTCATTCGGAGAGATAAGGTAGAGGGAGAAACACAGGAAGGTTGACTGTTTAGTAGGACTTAGGTATATAACATATTAGGACTGCAAGAGGAGAAAAGTGCGGTGGGCACACAGTATCTTAACCAGTCATTGCTGGTTGGATCTAGAATCTAGCGGAAGAGTATGCCTATTTTTTTTTTATTCTGCAACGTATGTTATACACACACGCACACACAAAAGTAAGTATACCACTACCTTGTCACACAACAGCCACCATAAACAAAAAAAAATTGAAACTCTTGATGAGTAAAGTATTTCATTTGAAGGGTCACATTTTCTTGGCTTCTTTCAAATAATAGGAATTGAATTGAAAATTGAGAAGGATCTTCATACTTTCTCCTGTTGTGAAACATAAAAAATTTTTTTCTCTCATTATCATTATATCCAGACAGTTCAAATTTATATTCATTATCTTATCCCAAAAACTGTCAAAATAACTGCTCTAGAATGTGTGCAAATGGGCAAGCTCTTCCATACTTAGGTTATGTGACCATGTTAATCAACCTCCCTCACAACTCACCTTCAATATGTATAGCCCTCATGGTTCCTGACCATAACAGCCTGGGAGCAGTCCCACTGCTTTTGGGGACTAACATACTTCCTACCATCCTGACGGCTTCTTGAAACTTGCTGGAATCCTTGCAATTAGTATCTAATTGCCTAAAGGCTAGAGATTCCCAATTAACAACAACAGGAGGCTCGCTTGGATTTGTAAATTGTGTTTGAAAGCCAACAGATCTGCAGTTATTCCAGTGCAGCTAGACAGGGCATTGCCATATCACCAAACACATGCTCTTGTCGGGCCCTGCCTGGACTCTACACGTCGTGAAGGCCTGGAGGTGTCACCGTGTTTGTGTGACTATAATGATGGAGACATGGATAATCATGAAATTGTGTTGAGCAATTGTTCCACCAATACCGCTCAACTTCAGAATAGAGTAGTTGTGGCTCAGCTCACTTCAGTGGTAGTCACAGACAGTTTCTCCTGAATAGAAAGCGTGAATGGCTGTGCCCTTGGTTCCACCACATTCTCAAGCCATGACCAGGAACAGTTGAATAACTTGGTTAAAGAAAATGCTGATGTCAAAGCCCACAGTGAGCTTGATTTATGTCATTACAAAGGAGTAGAGCACACCATAGAGCTTGAAGACCCAAAGCCGTTTAAGCAGTGCTACAGGTGTATTCCACCACACATGTTTGAGGAGGTGCGCGATCATCTTCGTCAGCTTGAGGGGTGTGGAGTGATCTGTCCTTCAAAATCTCAGTACAGCTCTCCAGTTGTCTGCTGTCGTAAGAAGGATGGAAAGCTCCACCTGCGTGTTGACTATAGACTCCTTAACTCAAGAACGCCTAAGGACAGTTATTGCCTTCCTCATGTACAATGGCATTTATAAAAATTATTATTATTGCTCTAAAAAAGAGCATGCATTGTGATTATAGCAGTTAGATATTTATTGTCCTAATATCTCTACCAGATTTCAACTACACTGTGCCATGTGAAGGTTCATCCCCAACGAGGAGCAATGTGACATTTGAGGTGATCTCAGCAGAGGTCATACGAGAGGGCAGGTCAGGTCATGTGGTGAGTTCTCTACTAGAGTATAAAGTAGTTATTTCTCTCTTATTGCATTCTCCTCCCCCTCTTTTCTGTGGGTGTTATTACTTAGTAAAGGAAAAAAAAACTGAGAATATTGTATTATGGGTAGTGGTACTAGTCTTTCCTCCATTAAAATTGTTACTTCTTATTTATGCGGAAAAAAGATTTGATGCCAGCCATAACCACTCAAAAATGCAAAATTGCAATTAAGTTTGTTTTTCCAAAATGGTTGCTAGCGAAAACATTGTTTATCTAGACACTTTTAGTATACACAAATAAATTTAAAGTAATGACTTGAAAGCATAAAATCTCTGCATTTGGATACCTTTTTTTAAAATAGGGAGCCCTGTTTTAGCTTTGTATTACTGGAGAATATTATGAATGACAAAAACATGTGATTACGCTCAGTAAAAGATTATATTATATTTTCTCTTCTTTTTTTAGTAATCATTAAGAGTTGACTCTGAACTGATCTTACTTCTTTTAAAGGAATTTTAAATCTGTTTGAGTCAGATGGTATAGTATGGACTATATTTGTTTCATAAAGGATTCTCATTCAAGTTTGTATGTACCATTTTTTGTCATGAGTTTACAAACATATGATTATGCAGAGATATCCTTTCCCTCCCACACACACACACAAAATACAAAAAAAAAAAAATACAAGCAAAATATTGATCTAAAGCTTCATGGGCAACTTGTGATGTGAACCAAAGGTCAAGTATATATTTTGTGCACTAGGCTCATTGGGTTTTCTGAAGAGAAGATAGTTCAGTTCCTATTGCACAGCATGCCATTAACTCTGAAGCAAATTGGAGACCATTATTTGACAAAAATATAATACGCTGATAGTCTAATTGAGCCTCATGATGTTGTCTATAAAGATAACTTTTGATAAGTGACAGGGAAATGAATGTTTATTTTGGATAAAAAATGATAAGCTACTGAGACTGTAAAGATTCTGTTAGAATGTCTGAGTATATATATATATATATATATATATATATATATATATATAAAAAAAATATATATTTTTGTGCCATTTTATTTATTTTTATCTATGTCTTTTGATCATTTTTAAGTCCATATAGGTGGGTATCACATTGCATGAAGAAGCAAGTTCACCATCTGAGTGCTAGACTGTAGAGTCATGGGACAATCTAAGATTTGGGAGAGATGAAATAAAAAAAGAGTGCTACTAATGTAGAAGGGCTCTGAATTTTCTGAAATTTTTGTTGCAAGGAAAAAGCTTAAAGTAAACCTAGGATTTTTAGTTAAGTTTTTCCAGACTACCTGTTGTCACAAAGCAAGTAAGGACAGATGACGATACATCGCACTAGCGTACACAGATAAACATGAATGTAATTTTAAGCTCAGGCTTTTCATCTACTTTGTTAATAAACTTATCGAAAAAATAGATGAGTATTCTTTGAATGAAACAGAAGATCTAGGAAACTAAAGAGGTTCAAAGTACTCTTTTTTTTTGCTGATGTAGGAGATAAAGCTGCAGTGGTTCATTTGGTTTTTCTCTCTCTGCTTGGTGACTGTATTTCATGAATTACAAGAATTTTCTCACAGTTATCATATTATTAAGTGGCTAGACTCTGGACTGTTTTGGTTATGATTATAATTCAAAACATTATGTCCCTCTGCTTCTGTGTAGAATTCTTAAATAGCCTTGAAGTGGAAAGACTATATCAAACAATCAAACAGACAAACAGAAAGTTCAAGTAAATTGCCAACTCTTGTTATTTTTTTATCCCTAGACTCAACCCTTTAATAAAATGAACTCATACTTTGGCCATATAAAAATTATTGTGTGGTCTTGTGTAAGTCTTAGATTATTTAGGTTTAATGCTTATTGAAAAAAAAATAAACAATGAATCCGCAAAGCTTATTATGAATAGCAATGATTCATGGCAGTTGTATACATCTTAAAAGTTTTGGAGACAAATAATAAAATAGTTATCAAAGATGGTATTATGTGCTGGAGAATATTCTTTCATTTCTCTGACATATACCCTTGGATAAGAAAGTATAATAAAGATGTACAGCTTTATTTTGAAAATGAGAAATCTAACTTAAGGTTGTTTTTTTTTAATTTGAAAATATATGTATGTAACAATATTTATCCAACACTACAAAATAATTGAAAACCCTACAAAAATGTTTTTTATAATATTTACAAAAAATGGAAATACTTAAAAATGTGTTGGAAATAATGCTGGAGAAACAATTATCATGCAGACACATAATTATAGAAATCTCATCTAAATAACACAGATTAATGAAACATTCACTACCATATATTCATCACAAGCATATCTAACATAAATTTTCAGGTGAAACACGATTTCAGCTAATAACTTGATGATTTCGCAAGTTGTGAAAAAATTTTTTGACCTGGCATTATTTGCTTGAGATTATTGATGTATCCTACCATTCCTCTTCTCTTTTAAATTTTTTTCTAGCTTTGAAAATCAAAGTGATAACTTTTGGGCAGGCAAATCTGACGTATGAATTCATAAAATATTCAGAAAAAAAATATTTCTACATCTTGCTAATATTTAGAATGAGAATGATAATAATTTTTGTCAGCTTAATGATGTTTTTAAGTTTCCTCTCTGTTTGGATCCCCAGAACTACACAGTTCTTATCAATCCTCACAGAGACTCCCCCAAGGGCAATGAGACAGTGATCACCCGCAGGTACTCAGACTTTGAGGGACTGCATCAGCGTCTCAAGAAGCGCTTTCCTTCAATGATGTCCCAAATCTCATTCCCGCGTAAGATTCTCACGGGGAATCTGACAAGCAGCACCATTGCCAAGCGCAGCACAGCTTTTGAGCAGTATCTAACACATATTTTCTCACATTTTGACTTACGGTACAGTCATGAGTTTATGGAATTCTTTGTGCAAGATGGCTTCCATGAGGCTGTGCAGCACTTCCTGTCTCAAGAAGTTTCTAAAGCAGCAGAGCTCTTTGAGCAAGTCCTTCCTGTTCTAGACAAGCTTTATGGAGACAGTCATCCGCATGTATTCCATTGTTTGTGTGCTTTAGTTGTGTGCTACTCAAGGATGGAAAGGACTCATGCAGCCTTGACCTGTGCCCAGGTGGCTTTAAAATGTTCAGGCTCTGCTGACGATGACATCCTGATCTCTCTGCTTCAGGCAACTGTCAGGCTTAGCTGGACTCTGGGCAAGGATAAAAGTGATCTTGAGAAACGTCTAGATGCAATGAGAGCCAATGGGAGTAACAGTAATGGCTTGACACCTAAATCTGTAAGAGACCTGAGTGACATTCTCACAGAAACATTTCAGCTACGGTTAAGACACTAAGGCAAACTTTCAGTCTAGATTTGCATCATAGGGGCTTACCAACTAATGTGGATGCCTGTTTTTTTTTTACTGAAAAAAGTTTCAGAGATCTAATTTCACTCTATTTTGAAAAATCAGATTTATAATATATACTGTTTCAATTTTTTTTTTGCAATTACACATTTCTGATTTTGATTGAAACAGTGGGGTTTACTCCTATTGTGATAAGAACAAAGTTATGATGTCATTTAGAAGTTAGGTTGTTCTTCATCAGCTTTAAACTTCAGAACTTATTAGTTTTAAAGAAGTAATGTACATATGCATTTGAGTCATTGTTTTAATTACCCTATGAATTGAAAAAAATCTCAGGGCATTATCATGTCCATTGCATCTAACTAATGATTAGAAGAGTGGACAATAATTAAAATTATTAGAAAAAAACAAAGATATTTGATATTTTTATGTCATTTGACAATGAATTAAGTCATTCCACTTTTTGAAGTTAAATTGAAAACTAGCCTGCATTTCTTCATAAGATCTTCATTTATCTCTCTAAATTTATTTTATCTTCAGCAATTGTTGTCACAGACTTACAATTTTTGTAGAGATTCTTATTTAAGGTGTAAAATATTTTATTTAACCATTAAGCAACCTTTAACATTGCTAAATGGATCAAACTTAGTAAAAGATTTTTAATGCAAAAACTTAATTCCTTATAACTATCATGATATCAAGTAAGCATAAACTGTCAACAATAAGGTTAAAAAACTGCTTTGCACAAATATTGCATCAAGGATCTGAATGTGACCTGTTCTTTAAAGCTTTACATTGTAGTTAATTAAAAACTTCAATTCTATTGTAAGTTTTAGTAGATTTTTATACTACACATATCTAAAAAGTTTCAAGGTTTTATATAAACAGATATTATTTTTCAATTTACCTAGCCTTTACAAATAGCTAGATACTTGTGATTCCTTTGATGCTGATTCCTGTTTTTGTTGATCTGTTACTGTGCTTGTTTAAAAAGAGAACATTCCGTGCCATTTATTGGCACAGCCTCGCCCTTTAATTCTGCAAGTGTATTCCCCACATTTTGAGACAGATTTTTATTTAGGCTAATGTTTTCTGCAGCACTCTGTTGCTACTCATCACTTAGAAAGATTTTCATGGCTTCATGCTGCAGCCACTTGGAATAAAAGAGCATAAAAGTTTTTTTTATTTAATTTGTTCCTCTTTCCAAAAAGTACCCCCATCCCCAAATATCAACAATACCTTACACGAGTCTGATGTTAAGCTTTTGAATTAGAGAATAAAAACATTTTCAAGTAAACATATTTCAAGTGACATGTGATGCATAAATTAAAGCTATTAGATAATAGTATCAAAGAATTGTCAAGAAGCCTTTTCTTGTAATTTATTGGAAGGTGAAAAAAAATTGGATTTGTCGTGTCTAAAATCAAAGTGTAAATAAAAACTAATGACATTTTGGGAATCAGCAACAAGAAATCAACAAAATTGTGCTTTCAAGTTTTGGACAGATGCCCAAAAAAAGTTCAACAGCTTGACTGATTGGTCTGTTTTGCCATTTGTTAAAAGATCTCAAATTTAACCCTATTCCTTAAGTTACTCAATTTTCTTTCCTTTATCATGATGACATTTATTAAAGAGTCATATCTATTTGATGTTAACTGTATGATTTAAAGGAATATTTTTTGAGGATCAAATCGATGGTAGAGATTCAGCAGTGGATATTGAGAGACTTGGTACACAAGAGCTTGTAGCTTTTTATTTCTAAAGGCTGAGCCATAAGGCCATTAAATATTTTGCAAACGAAACATATCATGAATACTAACAGAACATCTTTCCAACCCCTGCCTTTTTTCATAATAAAAAAAAAATAAAAATAAAAGACAAAGCAAGGGGGTACAAAGTTGGCAGATATTTCTTGTGTACAAAAGATAAAGATTTATATGAAAATATAAAGTGACCTGAAATAAAGTTTATTGAAAACCTCCATCAAGTAGAAGGATGGGCACATAATAGTAGAATCAAAGTCAGTCAGTCTGATTGATCTTAGTTGGACAGATTGCATTCATTCCACCTGAATGTGCACAGTCCCTTCAAGAGCACCTACTTATATATACCCAGAACTAGGTTGCTTGGGGCTGGGTAGCTTTTTGTATAACTTTCACTGTTTTCTTTATCTTTAATTTCTATGGATTTTTGGACTGCAGTACAAAAGCTGTCAGACAACTGTACATTTGTGTAGAATATTCATTTATTGTAAAGCCCATTTTTAAATGTACCAGAACTGACTTTTACCCTTTATTAATTTTATTTATCTACCATGGAGCTTGCCGTTGCCTCTGCATTTATGTTTTCTGCTGGTCCATTTATTTATGGAGCTCTGGTAGCTGCCGAATGATTGATATATCTGTATTTCTTTTTAAAATTTTTTGAAGAATGACATTATTTTCCCTGGTTTAACAGGTAAAGCAGGCGCTAGAAATAAAAAAAATCAAACCTTTTCTTGTTATTAATGTACTCAACCAATGCAAAGCATTTTTAGGGTGCCTTTTGCAAATTCAAAATTTATCCTAAAAATCATGGAATTTTACTTATATCTTAACAATTTGAATTCCTGTCCGGTTTACTCATTATCTTTTACAATTTTTTTTATCAAGCTATGTCTGTTCAAGCCTTTCTTTTGTTTCTTCTAAAATAAAGCATGAAATTTGTTTATGTTATATAAATTAGTTTAATTTTTTTATATTCTCCTTGAATGACGAATGAGCACAGTTCCTCTTTAAACTAAGTGGTTTTCAACAACGGGTACATTTTGAGTTGTTAGATTGTTAGTTTCTACTATAGGGTGTACTGTCAAAACGCAAAGTCAATGTTTAAGAATTACATCAACTGGTTTATACCATTGGATATCCTTTACCACATACATATAATTATAATAACTGCTCTCCATCGAGATGCATATTCTTTTGTTTATTTTTCCCTTTTTGACGAAAATGAATTGCAATAAATATACGCACTCATTATGCGATGATTTTTACTAATGTGCACAGTTTGTCTTTGAAATAATGATATTGTTTTCTACTCATAGCTATAGGCTCTCATTTTATGTGAATGATGTGAATGGTTTTCACCAGTCTGTCTCATTTAAAGTCATTGGAAAGTCAGTGGTTAAAGAATATGCTTTCCAGTAATTGGCTTGCACATGTATTTTGTTTTAGATTTACTGATTGAAGCCATTCCTCATTAACCTATTCTCTCATCTACTCTCCCACCAAAAAAGTCCTTGCAATATGAGCCAATATAACATTTTAGTTATATGCCAAAGGCATTTCATGATTGTATTTTATTGAAATCAAAGATTAAAAAAAAATAGTTTATTTGTCAAATTGGAAGTCTTAAGATTGTCTAATCATTTACTCTGTAGGCAGCTGATGCAATGGATAACTAATTAAAGAAAGGTAACTTTTGAGATACAATAAAGAAATCTAGAATTGGAGCAGGAGCTTTTAGGAAAGGTAGGTCATATTTCTATGTTTATGTTCCATCTATAATCATGTTGTATTATTAATATATTCCATGTATATCCATGTTAGCTATAGTCATGCACAAAATGTCCGTTTTTTTGCTGATTTTTAGATTGTCGAAGGGTTAAACTTCTTTTTGCATATTGTTATGAACATTATTTTCAATGCTCTTTTGGCATTTGTTACTACTTTTTTCTACACTTTTATTGAGAGAGAAGATTGGGTGATGTGCCTTAGTAACGGTCATAAGGCTGTGTTCTTGGGTTTCAAAGATAGAAAAGTAATTGATAGACCTCTAGTCTCAGAGTAAATGAAAATCTGTTTTGGTTGTCATTCACAAAACCTCATGAACTGATATTCCACTATTGCTTGTGATGTTTTATCTTTATTCAAAAATTTTCTGATTTATCAAAATTTTTTTATCATTCTTTTGAATTTTATATAAATATTCATTTCTTCAGAAACTCCTGTATTGTATTTTGCTGATAAAGCTGATCATGCTGTACCTTGCCTTAGACTGCCAATTTTTATTCCTGTTGATCATCGTGATCAATCGTCTTGCTTGAAGGATGAACAGTTGTAAAAAAAAATTGTAAAAAAATCAAAACAAATTTATATTTTACTTTCAGAAATTAGTTATGAAAATCTATTTACTGCCACATAAGTGTTTTTCTATTTTTTATAAGTTGGAGAACCAGTTGTTATTAAAAATTAAAATTTCAAATATCTCTAGCTTGTTAAAAAAAATTCAATTTTTCAACCTTGCCTGAATTAACTATGGACCTTAAAGACTTAAAAGTTCCAGTCATATTTATTTCAATGCAATTCAATTTGAATTTCTGATATTAATTGTGTACACCATTTTTTCTTTGTTCTTTGATATGAGCAGACAGCACCCAATTTCAGTCAGACTCATGAAACTTTTTACTGTTATATGCGTTTTTCATGGGCTGATCTTTTATATAATTGTATTTCTTGTATATGCCCAATCATTTACTTTTTACATTAAACCGAACAATTATTTCAATGTGTTTGATATTATACAGCTTACAACTCTCTATTATTAAATGTGTTCTTTATGTGCTGATGTGCTAAACAGCTGTATATATTTGTTTTATAGATTTACTTGTGTTTTTTTTTTTTTCAAAACAATAAACCAAACAAATATTTCAATGTATTTTAATTACATTTTACAACTTTTCTCTTAGTAATGTTTTAAGCGAGTGTTACATAATATTTATGTTGCGTTTTGTTATTTTGATATCAAAGGTTCATAGTTGAGAGCTACACCCAAAATTTTACGAAGATTTCTTTTCTTTTTTTAATTCTTAAATAGCAAAGTCCACCCAATTTTATTTTTAAGAGAAGATGCTTTTTAAGTCTTGTTTCACATCTAAGTAGAAAGGGATTATTTTAGTTAGCGTATAAAGTCAATTTAGAATTTAAAGTTGACTTTTCAGAGATAGCATCTCTCAGTTTCAAATAACATGTATAAGATGCATGTTTTTAAAAAAAATTGAGTTACACAGAAGAATTTAGAATGTCTATTCATTTATAAAATTAACAAGTATTGGTAGGAAAAAACAGCATTTCCAAGAGCTTTGTGAAAATATAAAAAAAGAAAATTTAGATTGCAATTGTGGAAATTGCCTCATTCAACATACTGCAAAGGATTCATACATAGCTTCATGCATATGTTTAAGTTTTTGTTTTTACTTTCCTCACCCCATTTACATTTTGGTCTAACTAATATTGACCAGTTTGGATTAGCCATTAGGAGACTATAGTATGGACATGGGATTTTTTAATTGTTTGCAAGACAGTTAGTTTTTCCTTATTCTAAATCTCTAATTTCTTTGAAAAAGAATCAAACTTGTTGATTTGCAATCTACATTCCTGCTTTCTAGCAGATTTGGTGAGGCAGCCCAAGACACTGTTAGAGACAGTGTTGTTGAGTTTTAGCAGTTCATTATTTTATCCGTACTTCTCTTTAGACCATTTTGTTAGTTGCGGGCAGGACATGCCCTATTTTGCTCTCATTCTATGGTCACTGGTAATTTGATAAGTCTTATTCTATTGTAATAGATCATAGTTGTTGCTTTAAGTAATTTTTTTAGCAGATCAGGAGGCTTATAGATATTTGTGTTGAATCTGAGTGGGGACTTCTAATCTTTTTCTGTGTTCGAGGAGAATCAAGGGGGTGGGGGGTGGGGGGTTAAAAAAAACAACTGACCTCCACAAAATGAACTAAAGCAAAATAAAACAAAATAAGAACTGAACGGAAAGTATAGGTGCAGCACCCTATATAATGATGTCGCATGACAAAGACGCTCCAAAACCATGGCTCAACATAATGTAGAAGTGAAAAGAATGAGAGGAAAAATACACTTCCTATTCTTATTTGCTTCCCCTCCCCCCCCTCTCCTTTTTTCTCCATCATCATCATCTTCTTTTGCTCCTTTACCTTATCATTTGCTTCTATTCTACATTACTTTTTGATTTTTCGCTTTTCTTTTTGTCTCCTTCTTTCTCCTTTGTTTCCTTCTTCCTATTTTTTGGCTCTTTCGTTTCGGTTTTCATTTTGTCTGGTTTGTAGTTTTATTTAAAAAACAAAAAAACAAAAAAAGAAGTAGCAGGCAAGAACACCAAATCTCGGGGTGTCAGATGACAAAAGGCACTCAATTTCATAGAGAAACTTAATAACGCACTTGGAGTCAATGGGATGAAAACTCTATATTCTTTAGTTCATTTTTTAAAAAATTTTTTCCGTATCGATTTTGTAGGGTAACAAAAAGCAACAGCAATAGCTGAGTATAACCCGAGAGAAACAGTTTTTTTTTTTTCAAGCCTCTCTATTCGCTTTTTCTTGGGTTGTCAGCAATGCGACCGGAGTGTTATTTCTATTCTGCACGAGTTTTTTGTTACAGTGTTTCATTTCTAGTCATTTTATCTTTTTTTTTTTTAAATAATTTGACCCTTTTCAGTGCGCAATCTTTTTATCACTCTCTTTTAGAGTGATTTTTTGTAAATTCTTTTTGCGTTTTACTGCTTTTAAAATTTTTTTTTTTCAGATGTGCTTTCCGTAGTCATGAGTGATTATATTTTTTCGGCGTTTCCCTTGTTAGTTTCTTTAGATAGAAAATTTGTTTATCTTTTTTTTTTAATCTTTACTTACACAAGCTGAAAACTCCGTTAGGAGAGGAGACAGCGGTGTCTATTCATTTTATTCTCAGAGTTTTTATATAATGTTTGAAATGTTGAAGTTTAATTCCTTGCTACCGTTTTTTTTAGCGATGGCTTTTTTTGCCGTAAAATCTTTTAATGGTTAGGTATATTTCTTGATGAACTTTTTAGATGTTCGGAAAAATGTTATTGGCGTGTGTAATTTATGATTTTTATGCGGCTTCTTCCAAATATTGATGTTCCTTTTATTCCAGAGGCGTCTGCCTTTTTTTAAATTGAAATTCTAGGTCGCTTTTTACTTTCATATAAATCTTTATCTTTAATCTTCTGTTTGTAAGGCATTTGTTCTTTTTCTGTGTTAAAAGTTACTTGATTTATCTTATAGCTAACCCTCGATGTAATTTGGCCTACTTGCTCCAGTCTCGATAATCATCGTTTTATTAATATAATCGTTCAATTACTTTTCCTCATCCTACATCTTCATAATTTATGTTTCCATTATAATTACATGTATAACTTAAACTACTATTGTTTACTCTGCGCAGAATTTAACTTTAGTTTTTTTTTCCCTCCCAGCCCTAGTTATCCTATTGCTTCAATATCTGGTTTTTTCATCTCCTAATTTACAAAATATACAAATGAAATCATGCATTTTGGTTCAAAATGCTCCTGCAGACTTCAATTTAAAAAAATAGTTAAAAAAACAAACAAACGTGCATTTAACATGGATGAAAACTGTATGATATTCTCTTAGATGGACATTTTTTAAAGAGCTTTTGCGATTCGGATACTCTCACTAGAACGAGAGCAGAATCTAAGGAAATGTAAATGACTACATGTATTCGAATTAAGTTCATTTTATTTCTGAAAGATTCCTAGAGCTAATAAATTATTATAAAATAATCCCAAGGAAGACAACCCGCAAATATCAAGTTCTTCCTACGTTTTATGTTGTTCCCCTTGATTGACTTCCTAGTTGATGTTTGCACATAAATATTGAATGTGCTTTCCTGTTAACTTATTTTCTTAGTTTTTCTTCCAGATTAGAAGAATGAACACAATTTAAAAAAAATGTTCGAGATGGGGCGGTAGGAGGGGTTAGAGAGAGAGAGAGAGAGAGAGAGAGAGAGAGAGAGAGAGAGAGAGAGAGAGAGAGAGAGAGAGAGAGAGAGAGAGAGAGAGAGAGAGAGAGAGAGAGAGAGAGAGAGAGAGAGAGAGAGAGAGAGAGAGAGAGAGAGAGAACAGAGAGTCAGAGAGAACAGAGAGAAAAATAGAAAGAGACAAAGACAGAGAGAGACAGAGAGCGAGAGGAAGACAAACAGAAAGAGAGAGAGAGCGAGACAGAGTCACTAAAAGAGTGAGAAAGACAGAGAGAAAGTGAGAGACGGAGACAGCAGAGAGAGTGAGAGCAAGAGAGAGAGAGAGAGAGAGAGAGAGAGAGAGAGAGAGAGAGAGAGAGAGAGAGAGAGAGAGAGAGAGAGAGAGAGAGAGAGAGAGAGAGAGAGACAGACAGACAGACAGACAGACGGAGAGAGAGACAGAAAGATAGGGAGAGAGACGGAGGGAGGGAGGGAGGGAAGAACAGGCGGACGAACAGACAGAAAGACAGAAAAATTATAGCAGATGAACATGAAGGCAAGCTCAGAAAGAATCAGCTACCCTGGGACGCAGGAAAAGTTATTTTTTTTTTTCTAAAAAAAGTCATTATTAGCGTTCCTTGAAAACGTTCAAGCCAAATTTTAATAGTTGATAAGGGACACATCCTAACATTAAAATGGATGGAAAGATGATGAACTACAAGAAAGGACATGGTGGCTGGCCTAGAGAATAGTTTCAGCATTGTCCCACCAAGAAGGTGTGCCTGAAATTAAATTCACAATAAAGCACATTGCTGCTCTCATGTTTTAATGAATACTCAAAAGCAATTACATTATAATTATATTAGGCTGAAAACTCCATTTCTTACCGCGTCTTCGCCCTCCTCTCGCGCTGAAAAAGTTAGACAAGAAGAAGAAGGGTAAGAACAAGCTGTCTTGTGTTTGAAGGTTTTTTGTACTATGTAAAAGAATCGCCTCACAACTTAAATAAAACAATACTGAGTCCTAGCTTCCTGCCCTCATCGATAAACTTCGATCTGTGACCTTAATAGGTTTAAAGAGACTTCGGGAAATACACCTGTGTGGCATCAACACTGCCACAATTGTACCTCTGATGACTGACCGGCCCTCTAAGGTAGACGTCACACCTTTCGACTGGTGAAACGTTAAAAAAATAAAAATGAAAATAAAACAAAACAAACCGCAGCAAAGCAGATACCACAAACAAAATGATGAGATGTATCTTTTTCACTCTGCAAAACCTAATAAGTAAGAGATTCAAGCTGAGTTATCAGATACCAGTTTATAGCCTCTAGTAGATCTGCTAATACTCCAAACGATCTCCTCTATTCCTTTTAATGCGCATCTTGACCCACTTGTTTGACAGCGATTACCCTCGCAAAGCACTACTGATGATCAGAATCAAGGGCATCGATTTTGATCAACTTCCTACAAATCCCTAGTTTTATCTGTAATGTTTCTATTTGGGGTAATGGCTTCTTCAACAAGGGAACTAAAGTCATTTATTTTTGTAAAAGCGTAGGAGACAATGTACTGTTGGTTGTATTGCGATCGGGGCAAAAGTGATCCTCAATGAGTACATGTAAGAAAAGGTCTAAAACAAAATAGGCACACAACTTTATTATTACGGGAGAAAAAGCAAAACTATTATCAATTCAACATATTAACGTTTCACTTTGAAAGCTTCGTCAGTATTATTACAAAACCGTGGTTCCCGTTCAACATTCAACCCAAGGAGAACTAATACACGTTTTATGATTTCCTTTCTTGCCACATATTTCACACCAATGCACATTCTTGCACACGTAAAACTAACTGTCTCTGCCTCAGTCTAGCTCTCTCGCTCTCTCTTTTTCTCGAACTTCATGGAACTGGCGATTTGGATATGTCTCTTTATATTTCAGGCATTCACACAAGCTGATACTACGTGTTTAAGTATTTGATGTTTTACTCTTTTATTACTACGACTACTACTGCCGCTACTATCTTTACTACTACCACTACCACTACCACTACTACCACTACCACTACCACTACTACCACTGCTACTATCTATCTGTTATAGTGTTCTAGTAAATTAGGGGTGTTTATGGATTTGTGTAATTGGAAAGGTTGCTTGGTCGTTGACGTTGATACCATGTGGTTCTAGTGTCTGTTATGTGTGAATCCAGCATGTTTCTTTATTTAGTAGACCTATCATGTCTGCTGTGAGTAACTGGTCTAGTGGTGTGATTTTTGCGTGGTTGACGTTGTGTCCGGGGAGGTTAAAATGTTTGCCAACAGCGTCGCCTCTATCATTGTTTATGTTAAATGTGTGTGTGTTAAACCGTTTACGTAGTGTTTGCTACATGTAAATGAGATAGATGACGTTGTGTGAGTGCATGAGTGGTTATGTAGAATGTTGTATGTTTGGGAGGTGAATGTAGTCGATGATGTGATGAGTGTACATGTCATGCATCTGGGGATGTTGCGTGGTCTGCTGCCTACTGTGTCTCGTCTTGACGCGGATGATTGATCTAACGAATCACGGAGTTCTTGGGCCAGCGGAAAGCTGCCATGGGGACGGTGGGGATGGTGTTTTTGCACCGATCTGACGTTTGGAGGACGGGGAAATATTTTTTTCATACGTAGGAGATGTTTGGTAGGGTTGGATTATACGTTAATACTAAAGGAATTCTCTAGCTATCTGTTAGGGATCTATCTTTTCTCTAGAAGGCCTTAGATCTAGGTGCTTGTAAGGCATTGTTTATGACAGCTTGAATACGTTTGTGAGAGAAACCGCGACTTTAGAGATGGTGTTTGAGATGGATGAGTCAAAGTGTGAGTGCAGCTTCTGAACAAATTCTAAATAGTCTTAATGCGAGACTGTATGGGATGCTGCGCTTAGTGTGCTGTGGGTGGCATGAGGACCAATGCAAGTAGTTGAAGGTGCCTGTGGGTTTTGAATAGAGGTCTGTGAGCAGAGAGTTGTCTAGAAGTTGACCATGACGTCAAGGAATGGAACGCGAGTAGGCGATATGTTGAATGTGAATTTGATGCTAGCCTGAAATATGTTGGCATGTTGGATGAATGCTTCTAGTTTGGCACGGCCATTGGTCCAAATGAGAAAGATGTCATCTATGTATCTTAGCCAGACGAGTGGTTTGTCTGGGAAAGAACACAGGAGTCTCCACTAACTAGCCCCCATGAATATATTGGCGTATGTTAGGGTCATAAACGTACCCATAGCAGTGCCGTGAGTTTGTAGGTATGTCTTGTCATGAAAAGTGAAGAATTTGAGAGTGAGGATGAGGTGTATCAATGTGCACATGAAAGAAGGGATGGTTTTGTTCCCAAATCTCTGCCTTCCTCCAGCGCTACGCGACAAGCGTCCTTACCTTCCTGTGGGATATTAGTGTACAATGTGCCGACGTCTATTGTACATAGAAGGGTATCTGGAGGAAGAGCGCCTGTCGTTTTAATATCATGGATTCTTCGGAGGAAATCCATGTCATCCTGCACATATGAAGGTAGCTGGTTGACCAGATCCTTCACTAAGTTCTGTAAGGTTGATTGCACTGGGTGTAGGACAGAAGTTGAGGTTTTTCGATAGAAGTTGTGTTTGCGTTGGAGTTAGCGGTTGAGAGGACAGGTTGATGAATGTGTGTGTGTGTGTTGGTTATAGATTATTCTCGTAGTTGTGCTTAATAAATCTTTTGTTACGAGTAGGTTTGTTCTTGGCCTTATTGAGTTGTGTAGGCCTGACTGAGAGAGGTATTTTCGTTGACTGCGGTGTTGATGGGTTCCTCAAATGACGGAGCGCGTGAGGTAGGAGACGGGATGAAACCTCGTTGCGGGGCTTTGGTGGCGGCTCCTGTTAAGCTGTATAGGTGGCACGTCTATTGATTTGAGTATGTACGTGAAAGATTTTTTTTGTAAGAAAGTGAGACTTAAAAGTTCAATTTTATCATTCACTTTGCATTTGTCTGGAGATACGTTTCAAGCATTCAGCGTATCAAATTATTTAATGTTGATGTGTAACGAATCTATAGATTTTTATCTTTCCGCTAAACATGTGCTAAGCTGGAGTTCCAGTTCTGTCTCTCACTCTTCTCCCAAGGTGAAATATTCAGTCCAGGTGCAGTAAAGCTCCATCGATAGACCCATCACTGAATGCCATGGGTCTGATTTGTAATAGATATTCGCCGATGATTTAAAAGAACTTAAAACTTTACCTACATTCTTTAAGACAACCCTTACGAAATCACAATTTCTGATCCAGTCCAAATGAGTCAATACTATCAATACTATCATAATCTTGTCCAGACCGAAGTCTATCTAGATTTCCTTGAAAAGCACCTTAGACCTAATCATTCAAAATACTGAAGGCGTTATTTTTTCCCTTAACACACGAAAAAAAAAAAACCAAACCAAAACGAATCAAAACCGTAACGCCAAGAAGCTTTCCTAAGACAAGTTATCATGACTATAAAAGCTGAATCTCATGTATTTAAGTTATATAAAAAGGGAAAAAAAAGAAGGTAAACATAATTTTTTTTATCCTGTGGATGAAGCAATCAATCCCTAAAAATTGTCCACCTCATGTAGGTCAATAAAAGACCTGTTAAGCTCACCAGATTCACGCAACAAAGAAATTTCATGTATGGAAAAAATTCGAATAAGAATATATGGATAGGCTTCCTGAACTGTTAAAAATAGTAAAAAAAAAACAAGCAAAATATAACAATACAAAAGAAAAAGCGTATGCCACTAATGTTTTATAAAAGCCATTGTAAGTTATCAACTTCTTTAAGCATAACTGCTATAATAAAAGATTTCTTCTTCTACGTACTCTGCAGTCTCTGCAGGCTGAAGTTTAAATCTGTAAATTTTTTAAATATTATAAGGCCTACAGGTAAATGACTGTTTCAAATTCAAAGAACACAGACCAAAGTAAGCCATAACTTATTTTACATTTAATTTTTTTATTTCAGCGAAAATTTTCCATATCTATTTTTAGGTCTTCCATTTCCATTTAGCAAATCCATTTTAATTTTCCTAAAGAATTTTTTTTTTTCATGAAGAGACTTGATTTGTTTCGCCCACAAGCTAGAGATTTTTATGGGAATAAAAAGACCTAGAACCAATATGCCAAGAAGTATGTTATAATTATATTAAAACTAAACTCTTATTTTGATCTTAGGACATCAAAGTTTATCTCTGTCTTCCATCTACCTTTATATCCCTCTCTCATTCCGATGGATCGCAGAGGTAAGATCATACATTACAATTAACTCTGGACATTCTTTTTTGTTCCTCCGATACTGTTTTTATTTCTTTTTACTACTAGGGAGGCGGAAGGTCAAGAAGTCTTTGGTCTAGATATGAGGCAAGTAAAGAAAAAGCTTTTGTAATTTGGCACACATGCTCTTATTCCTTTACATAGTTACCATGCAGAATTACACATTTCTGCCATCTCTCTTTGATCTGAAAAGTCTTTGAAAGTAAAAGGACCCAAAATAAGCTTGTAACCTTCAATAACTCTATGGCGTCGTCGTTGTCACGGCAACGGGACCCTTCTGCTGTCTGAACTACTTCTTGTACCCTGTGCGCTAGGGCATCGTAATGCCGTAGGAGGACACCATTACTGAATTTTCACGCCTTTTTATCACCAAACTAGACCGCAATAATATTTTCTCATCAAACCCAAGTGCAAGTCTTCTGTGATGGTTTGTCCATTTTCCAGGTAGACAGTCATACTTACACTTTCACAATCCAAGAAACACAACAATAATTACATTTCCGCTTTATGGTGTCACCTTTGCCTTCTTTGGAGAAGGAGAAGGTTTCCATTGCATGGTGGACATTTTTTTATTCTAGACCAAAACGATAAATCCATGTTTGATATATAATCACCACATTCCTAAAGACATTATGTATAATGAACCTCATTCGAAGGAGAGATTTGCAGTACTAAGCCCTCTGCTTCTTTTGCTAACTGATCAAAAGGCGAAGTTCCCACCACACAGAAACCTTATTCATTTTGAGATGGTCATGGGGAATCAGTTCAAATGGCCCTACACTGGTTCCAATTCGACTCGAAAGCTGTTTGACACTTATGCGTCGATCTTATAGAACCAGGTTCTTCACTATGTTAACATTATCTTCAGTTATCACAAAAGATGAGCGCCCGTAACGATAAATCACCGATATGAATCCAGTTTTGGATTTTCTTTATCAAGTATGTCACAGTATTTTATCTAGGACATTTGCCACTATAGATATGAACCATTTCTTGAAAAACATCAAGCAGAGAGTTTCCCCTCAAGTACAAAAAACTTGATAACCGAGCGATATTCAACTGGTTTCATAGCGCAGCTTTCGCAAAGAAAAACAATTTTTCAACCCTGAGTTTACTAAAGACGCTAACAAGTGCCTAAATTTGGATTGGATTTCTCGAAAATTTGCATCTTGCGTTCCAAAGAAATGGTCTTAAAGTTGACAAAATTTCAATACTCTATTATGAGTCTTTCCTACTTAGACCAAAGGCTTCTTAACCTTCCCCCCTCCCTCCCCCCATAGTAAGGGTGATTGAAACGTAACGGGCAAAGGTACAGAACGTAAAACTTTGTGTTTTGCTCATCTCTCCTCCGATGATATAGAGAAATGCACAATAATTCCTAATTTTTTTTTGCTTTTGATTCCACAGATTATGGAGTTACACAATAGTCATGTCATCTGTCTGATGTTAGACGTCCGATACGTGAGGCGCTAACTGCATCAGTTATTTCATTGAAAAGACCTCTTCAACCTTACAATTATTAACTACCAGAAGCTGAGATGCCGCTTCATTTAACGATAATGAAAGCACAAGGTATATCGTGATATGTCCTTAGTCAATTCAATTACACGTGATTAAATCAGCCACCGATGTAAACTAAGTACATTATTTGATTGTGCTTTTAGAAAATCTGTAAGGATCTTGAGAAGCAGATGCACATTTTCTGGTTTGATTAGGGCAAAAGAATCAACACATTTTCAATAGGATAAACAATTGAATTTGAATCTCTCACTCTCACGTTTAGATCAGTAATTTAAATTACGAAATATCTTATCATAAAATACTAACTATATTGACTTCATTCGCGATTAAGTTCCATATAGTGGCCTAACCACAGTAACCAAAATGACCTTTTACAACACATTCATTGACATGAGATAAAACTAGATGTCCAAACCACTAAGGATTTTCAGTGGTGAGGATACGTCACCGAAATTCCCCGAGCCACGATACAAGAAAATTTTTTTAATGGTTAAGGAGATGCCATTGAATATGTTGAATCCCGCTCTGCGCAGAGTTTTAAAGATCACTTTTCTGTGGAAAGTGAAGGTAGAGCTCGATAATATGAAAAGCGTTAGACCTGAGACCATGGTATATTGCGTGTTAATTATAAATAATTGCCACGTTAAGACGTAGCATGCAGTAACAGGAGAAGCAAAACTAAATATCAATAGTCAGAACACAAGACATGTTTTGAAATTATATATACCACAAGATTCAAGAGAACACAAGCTTCCACACGACGCCTAAAATATGATCACGTCAAATCAAATAAAATAGAAGGAAAAGATTTTTGCACGAAATAACGAGCCTGTATGGACTGAAAGACCAATTGATCCACAAAAATTTAATTTCCTTTCTACAACAGTATCGAAACTGAATTTTGTTTTTGGCAATGACAATTTTTAGTCTCTCAAATGCAGTAAGAATTAGCCATACGTAATGTACAGGGGTAAGCCATTTAAAGCTATCAACGAAAGCTGTACAGTAGTTCCGTTAAGTGTCTTTTTTCGTACGGAATTGTTGAGACGATTTGTAATTTTAATATTCAGCCCATCGCGCTGAGGCTTGTAATGGCGTGTTTCACCCAAATTATCCCACGAAATTTAAAACCATCGCGATTCCTATCCTCATCACGAATGCAATGGAAATATTCTTGGTTTATGCCAGTAATGACATTCAGCCTCCGATTTGCGTGTGTAGAAAAGTCAGACGTGTAATGGTTTCCATGAAAAGGAAGGAAATCATCAATCATGGACGGCAGGCGAGCGCAATCCGGTTTAACCCTCTCCTTTGTGAAAGGCCTGTTTGGTCCATCTTCTGCAAAATAGCCATTTTGGAATCTTCTAAAGCTTACTGTTACTGACGAGGTGGGGAATTGTCATCTTTTATGTACGGTAGTCTTAACTTCAGAGGGTTTCAGAGAGGCCAGCTCTATTTCGACCAAAACGAAATGTATCTTCAAAATGGTGATCTTGACTTGACACAAGTGCATAAAGCACAGGTTTGAGTTTTTCCACGTCAGCCCCCATTGCCAGATTTCTTCGCCGCGCTAAAAGCTCACTCTCTCTTATTTTTTTTCCTCGGCTAATTCCTATTTCTTTTCTTAATCAATAAATTTTTCGTTTCATTTCCTTCCTCCTTATTTTCAATCTATGTATTCTCTCCTCGGTGTTATACTTGACTGTTTCTTCTATCTAACTAAATCTCTTGTTTAAAAGCACATCTTTGGTAACATCTTCTGCGCACTTGTTATGAAAGTCCCATAAGTTTTGATGATAAAATTGTTTATAACATGGATAAGTACTCATTACTCCAATTTGCCAAACTCTATGTTCTACATAGGTTTTTTAAAACATTTTCAATATTATGTTGGATTGAATAACTGCGCCGCTAAGATTATTTCTGCAAGTCAACGCCCTTTCATGCGATTAATACGAACACTCACAGCTTTCTAATAAGCGTTTAACATAATCGGTAAAGTACAGAATTCGTCAATTTCCTTCATTCACAACGTTTTACTATGACTACAAAATAATCACAATGAAAGGCAAGTCAAAGAAAATAATTGATTATGATCATAGTCGCAAAGTCAACACGTAACTCAATTTGTTTATGAGCGAAAGAATCGACCTCTGCGATGGCGCACACGACATGAGTCATCCTAGATCTAGCTTTGAGCTGGAGGCGATCCTCTCTGATTAACGGCTTTAATCAGTCTCAGATTAAATGTGCTTTGACAAAATCTGTTATAGTAATCAAACTTGACGTTCGTGATGTTCTTGTCAGAGTTTAGGAGCAAACGTAATGGATTTATGTCATCTTTATTGTCGCGATAGTACGGTATAGTTAAAATAAAAAGACGTAAGTCCATCGTAAAATCAGTGCTTTCTTTAATGTACGATAAATAATTCCAAGAAATGTAATTCACATGACATTTTGATAGAGATGAAGTTCAATACATAGTAATTCTCCATATTTACGAAAAGTAACTTCACAACCAATAATCAATATACATCTTGAATCAAGCTCAGTAATATAGAATTTATGGTTAACAGTTCTTGTCTCTAGGACCCGTGCTCTATAATGACATTTTGATTAGAAGGAATCACAGCTTTCCACTTTCTTTAGACATAATTAGAATTGGGATATACTTTAGAACTGTAGAACATCTATCGTCAATAATTGCTGAGATCTCTCGACTGGAAGATAATTTAGAGTAAGATTTATGCTATCTCTCATAGCAGGCAAATATTCTATACAGTTTAGAGCTCTAAGCTGCCAAAGAGCTTTTTCTGTGATGTCTCCTCTCTTTCTAAATCTGCCTGTCTTCTTCGAGAGTTATAGGTCCACTGACTAAGTTTTCCGCCTCAACTTTTCATGATGAGTACTAAGTACCTTCTCACTCAGCTTAGCTCGCATATGATTTGCTGCTATCTTCACAACAAACATACAATGAAACAGTGTTCAGTCGTAATATGACTTCGGATTAGAATTCAAATAAGTATCTAGTTCAATAGATTATGTGATTAAAATGCAATCTATGAGATCGTTATGTACAGATGACTAATGACGTATGCTGATCATGACATTTATCATCAAATTTTTTCTCGTTGAATAAGGCACGGGCCGTTTTTGTTTTCTTTTTTCAAAGTATTAATTTATGCTTTTCGCTTCCTTTCTTCGCTCACTGTCTTTTTATCTGCGTAAAGACCACCTACCTTCTGCAGACATATTTTTCCCTATTAAAATAAAAGTAATTAGCCAGGACAGTTGCTTCCTTTGTCTCTAACACCAAACGATTTGAAAACGATAAGCAGCATTGGTGTAACAAGGATCATCTTAAAGAGCCTAGGGCAATGGCCTTTATGTCATTCATTGTAAATCCATGGTCCAACCTTGTTGAGCATTTCCTTTATGACTAAAAGGAAGTCGGCGATTTTAGTAGATACCCAAATCTAGAAAGGTATTATTTTACATATCCCTACGTTTAATTTTTTTCTTTTGAAAGATTAGCCCTTTTATATCTTACGCGCTCTCTCAGGGCAATTGTTTTCCTCTTTCATAAATAGCTGACTAAGGAAAGCGGTAAATTCTCTACTTTCCCAAACTATTTAAGGATCCTTCTGAAAGTTCATTATGAGGTTACAAATTTCTACAAAATATATCCACAGATGCACCGCCTTTGTGAATTGGAAATCCAGAAATGCAAAGAAAAGATTGAACTAAAACACGACAAATCATTTGATGGGAGAGGTTTGGTGATTGCGCATGAATTTCCGTCATGTGGCGGATGGGAAGAAAAAAACGTCCTTATTAATTTTTTTATATCTAGCATTATGTCAACTGCCTTTACAGCAGAATTGAGATATAAATTTTTCATGATCCTAACTTAGAGCGCTGGCTGAGCAACCCGCAACCCACTCCTCTTTTCCACCAACACACATACCAAAAAGTTGGCTTCAACAACACAATAAACCTATAAAAAAATCACATTCTTTTGTAAGCCAAATCCTTCTTTGAATCAACCCACACTCTGAGCAAACAAGCCATTGCACCCAAAACAAGGACAATTCTTATTTTTAGCAAATTTTCGCCTCTGTAATTTTTTTGGAAACAAAAGAAATTTTCACATTCATAATGTTTTTTCTCACTTTTTAAAAACTCTTATTTGTTAGCAATAGAAATGCTTCTATTATGTTGACGGCTTTATTTATCTTTCAAAATCTTGATACACCTTTACATAAAGAAGATATCTTCCAGCCGTGGCTTCCTCGCTTCCACCTGTACCGAAATTATAGCAAATATTTTATTCCTTCAACGACTGAATACATTGAATTTTTCTTGAAACTTCGTCACTCATTGTTGTCTCATTGGTATAGAATATGCATATTATTTATTGCGATGAACAGTTGCCCAAAAGCAGTAAACATGAACGATGACAAAAAAAGAAAGAGAAGAATAGCAACATGCGTTGAAGCATCAGACCAAATAGAACTATAAAGATCGATCATATAAGATATCGAATAAAAAATTGCAGACAGCAAAAATGAAAGGCCCGTTTATTTGTTAAAAGTGATTGGCCACAATAAAAAGATTGACTACTTTATTAATTTTAGCATCTTTTTTAGCTTCTTGTGAATGGATTATTAAAACGATGGGGATTTCCTGAAGGTGCAGCTGTCAACAAAATAACGTATTGTTTTAAAGGGGCCTTCCATTTATGTTGACTTCTATTTTTTATTCGATATTTTTTAAGATTAATCTTTATTATTGACTTCCGATTTGGTGTACCGAGTTCAATGCAATGTTAGTGCTGCTTTTCTTCTTCTGGTATTTTAAAAAAAATCTTAGTCTGTTTACTGCTTTTGGGCAACTGTCCATCCCAAGTGGCATAGCATCCGCTTTGGAGTTGCCATAATTGGATGTTTGCATTTAAACACTCAAACCTGCAGACAACACCATCTTTTGAAGGCTCAAACTTGCAATCAATTACATTTTCATTCTTAAGCTTACCTTCAAACATTCTGACCCTAAGCCCTTTGATCTGTGCTTAACCAATGCAAATAAAATGAGAGATGCTTAAATGTACTATAACCCTGTTTGTGTGAAGATACAAGGTTACAAAACGATGGGAAAAATGAATTATTTACACATGACACATCGGAAAAGAGCGTTCCGAACAGTGAAGACCATATTCTAAACATGTGGATAACACCGCTGAAACTAGTTATTCTGAAGAGGAAATAAAAACAGCTACAGCAATTGGGATAAGACTTTTGTCAGAAAAATCTAAACTCCAGTAGTTATCATATTAAAATAACAAAAAACAAAATATATCAGTTTTAATTATATGCATTTAAACCTTCTGTAGCAAATGTCATGAATAACGACCAATCTTTTTGTTTCATTGAATCTGACAGCCAATACTCACCATTTTTTTCTTCATGGGCATAATCCATTGTACAAGCTTAGTTATTTGATTATAGCATGTTTCTTATTTTCTCCAATCGCCCTTTCCATTTTACGGCCTCATTTATGCTTACAGTCCATTATTGTAATTTTCTAAATATCCTTATATGCCTTTCAGTTTATCCACTATATGGTTCTCTTGCTTCTGCATTTTCCTCATAAGTCCTCTTTTAAGCTTTCCTCTCACTATCTCTCTCCAAAAATTTTCTATTTGTATATTTATATCTTGTGATCCAATAAAATGCTTGACTGTTGGCTCTGTTGGATTTTTTCCCATATTAATGCTATATTTTCTTGTGCACTAGTATACATTTTATCTCATATTATTTATACTTTTTTTGTGAAACATACTTTATATATTAGAAATATTGAAAACAGGTTACCTTGTCTTATCACATGATCATATGTCATAATGCCTTTCGTGTAATCCCATTCTTGCAGGTACTAGAATTCCTCACAGGGCAGCCAAACTAATTTTATTTTCTGCTCCTCAAAAGACTTGCGATTCGCTCGTTCGCCTTAGTAGGCAGTGCATCTCTAATTATACTTTACACTGCCAGCTTATCTTGTTCACTTAACCCGACCTGCCGATAAAATACTTAAGAGTTTTTGTCGACAAATTGGTGTTTGTTCTCATGTCACTGAAGAATGAAGAAAAAAAAGCCAGGAATTTCTAGGTTTTTAAAAGATAAAAACGAGCAAAATTGTTTATGTTCTATTTTTGTTCACTTTTCTACCGCCTCTAGCGGTCGATTTCTCCTGAAAATACCGTGCAGTCAAGTGCTCAGGATTTGTTTGTTGTTTCTGAGAAATGCTTTTGGCCAATCAGATTTCCCCAGGTAAGTCGATAAGGTTGGAATTTGATGCTAATGTTTACATACTACCTGCAAATTGACTGCGAGTAAATCACTCCTTGGCTGCGTTAGCCTTGGCGGGCACGCAAGAGATTTTAGACTTATTTGTTGTGGCATAATTTTGATCCAAAGAACAGTTATTACGTTTATATCAAACAACACTATGAACAATCAAAACTTAAAAAAAAAACATTTATTGTATTGCAAAATCTGTAAAATATTTGAATTGCATCGATATTATGTTCTACAAAGTTTAAGTTCATGGTTGTGAAGGTACAAAAACATTGCGACAGAACTTAGAATTACTAATATATGGTACGTATTAAACGCACATGTCGAATTACTTTTCACTTTGCATTTATGAAATCACCTATTTCATAAAAATCATGTTTGCTGAAACAGAACAAACTCGTTGCGATTTGTTTGAACTAGAGTTGGGACCCGCACCTGCCTGATCTCAAATGTAAGGATGCTTCTGACACCTCTAAGAATGTAATAAATGTACAATATTTACTGTGTATGAAGTTTCACTATGTAATCAGTATTTTTTTTTTCAAATTAGTAATTGTTTATATTGTGGCAGCTTTAAACCCGCAGAGGGTTCTCACCTCTTGTGACAGAGGGTGCCCGTGTCCACCATCGCGTTATATTACTGCTATGAGAGGCAGCTCAGAGCTATCCGCTCTGATGAGCATCCGCAAGATTATCACTGAGTGAAAGAAGTTTGCGGACGGACGTAAAAAATTTTTATCTCACTGTCTCGGTGGTGGGTTAGAAATTTTTCCTTTATAGTGGGAATGTAGAGACAGCGACACTGTCTTACTGCCCGCAGATTACTAGCCGATTTGCCAGTAGCTGTTTTTCTCTGCCCGCAGACTCGCAAATAAATGAAAAGTGCAGCCTCGACCCAACTCCAATTTTTACCCGTTTAAGGAAATTAAGGAGTGATATAAAAGGCAGAAAAAGACAGAGAGAGAGAGAAGTGATGAGAGAAGTAGAAAGAGAGAAAAAGAGAGAGATAGATAGACAGAAAGAGAGAGAGAGAGAGAGAGAGAGAGAGAGAGAGAGAGAGAGAGAGAGAGAGAGAGAGAGAGAGAGAGAGAGAGAGAGAGAGGGTGAGAGAGGGTGAGAGAGACAGAGAGAAAAATTTACAGGTAGAAAACATGCACACACCTCAATTTCAGTGCTCAAAGCCAATCAAATTCTTTAAAATTCGCTCTTTCTCCTAATGTTGCTCTTAATTTTCCTGTACGTTTGTCAGATTTTTTCCTTATCTTCACGGCACAATTTCTCTAAGAACCTCAGGAATGCACAGATTGAAATCTAGTGATGCTGGTTAAGTGCAAGGGAAGAAAAGCAAGAGAGAGAGAGAGAGAGAGAGAGAGAGAGAGAGAGAGAGAGAGAGAGAGAGAGAGAGAGAGAGAGAGAGAGAGAGAGAGAGAGAGAGAGAGAGAGAGAGAGAGAGAGAGAGAGAGAGAGAGAGAGAGAGAGAGAGAGAGAGAGAGAGAACTGGCCCACTTTGTGACTGGTTTCTGAAGATGTCGATCTGGCAACATGATGAAACGATAACACGCCGGGAATAGTTTCGACTGTGGTAGGCAAATATAGTTTGGCTATTTCTGGCAAAGGAATGAGAATACAATATAAAGGAAAAAGAAGGAAAATCAAGGAAGACAGGTAGATCACACCTGTTCAAACATTCAGACTTTTCTCTATTGGCTTCACTCCGTAAGAGTCATGTTTAGGCTTCCGTGACAATGATAAACGCAGGGGTGCCATGCTCCGCTCAACAGATTTGCTAGATGAAAACTGTTACTGGCCCTAATTCTGAAAAACAAAGCAAAACACAAAAAAAGATATTTCTCTAAAACAATGTTAATGGTTGTCTTACAAGGGGAACAAAACAGCTTTAAAATTGAGGCAATAATTGGAATTCTGTTAACATGGCTTGAAATGAGCTAAACACAAAAACATGAACCATGATTTTATAAATACTGACTCATAATGGGGACATTGAGAGTACGAAAACAATTTGGCCTTGATCTAGGTTGACAAACCTGGACGTAACAATCATAGCAATTACCAAATGTGTGGCTGCGCCAAAGCAAAGCGAGCATAAAATCCTAACCATGGTTATCTCTGGGCAGTTATCACACCTTGCGCAATTTCTGAATATGCCATGGACAAAATCGACGCAAATTGAGTTTAGTTACGAAGGCATATTATCACTCTTCGAATTAGGTCTTGAAAAGGCTGAATGCATAATCCTTTATTCACAAAGCTCTCAACATCAGCAGCGACAAAAAGACGAACAATATGAAACACGCAAAAGTATTATAATTGCACTAAGAAAAAGACTTCCTATAAATCCTAAGAACAAAATTTTTAGGACATAAAGACTTTCCATAAAATGCCGTACAAGACTTTCTGAGCTCTTACATCTATCTGCGAGAGCCCGATTAAAACAGACAATCGTTATTTGAGTAAGATAGGCGTGGAAGAGCACAATGAAGATTTTTGCCTCTCTGCTTAGTAATAATGGTAGCGAAATCGATCTCCAAAGGACAACCGTGGAGAGAAGATAAGAAAACAACTTGTGTTCAGAGAGACCTACTAAGCTCTGCCAAAAAAGACACTTAGTTGATAGAATCTATCCATATTTTTATGAACAATACCGGTATTTACTTTTCGTTACAGTTTTGACCTCTTCGTTACTGATATTACAACTATATACATAATTATATTTATTTAGATCTAGATAACTTTGATTTACCTATAAATACAACATTACAGAAACTTGCACCTGTTTTACCAATCCTACTCATACCCCACTCCCAATTTTTTAACGCTGTCTTGATTGAATGAACAAATTCTGACGGTGATGGTACTAACTGTTCATAAAACCATTCATAAGCAGAATCTAAAATCCATCGCTCCTTTCCCATTTCATTCTTGCGGATTCCTGAAAGCCTGGCACATCTCCGTTTTTCCATTCACCTTGCGGTGTCTCCAGTCTCTTCTCTGATTGGATGAGAGACAGAAAAGGGCGTAACTAAGAATGGAGGCGATCTATTTTGGGAGCAACGATTCCATTCAAGCTTTCCTTTAAGTGAATTACATTGGCCTCTAACAGCTGGTCTGTACCCCTCTCACAATTACGCAGGAATGTATCGGAACTTGGGAACGGGAAAATGTATCATGGGTAGATTCTAAGATATCTAGGCCAACTTCATTTGTGAATGTTGGCATTAAAACATTCACCTGAACCCTTTTATACAATCGGAAAATAAAACAACAGAAGGAATTTTGGGGAGCTGCATTGAATAAATGATTTCTTCTTTAGCTAAAATCTGCTCTATTGGCGTTTCCAATCAGAGGCATATAAATGCCGCCGTTTTAATCTCTCTCTCTCTCTCTCTCTCTCTCTCTCTCTCTCTCTCTCTCTCTCTCTCTCTCTCTCTCTCTCTCTCTCTCTCTCTCTCTCTCTCTCTCTCTCTCTCTCCCCTCTTTCTTTCTTTTTTCTTTTTTTTCTATACCCGGACCAATGTCTTTATGTTCTTCCCTCCCGTTTATCTCTCTGGAAACTTACTTAAAGCTTACTCTTGACTCTTTTTTTTTTAATGTACAATGGTTATTTATCCATCCTAGTATATCTCTGTGTGCCTTTCTGTTAGTAGTCTGTCTATAGGCCTCTCTGAAATATATCTGTGTGTTCTATCTGTCCATTTATACCTTCTTAATCCCTCTACATCTTTTATCCCCTTTTTCGTCTATATCTTTTCTCGTCTCAACTCCAAGTTAAATTACTCGCCTTTTTTATTCTATTTTGTCTACCAAGCTCCTTTATCGACATCTTTATGAATAATGATAATGAAAAAAAAAACCCACACAAACCCAAAAAAAAATATTGAACTTCCAAATCAAAAAGAAAAGAAATTTAAAAAGAAGGAACTGAATTGGAAAACCTGTTTGCAGAATATATCACCCTTGAACAAAATAATAGTCTTTATCTTAAGGTGAACCAAAATAACTTTCATGAGTTCTCCTGAGAAATATCCACCTCGAAAATTCACTGCTTCCTCTTATTTTGAAGTACTGCTATTTTGATGAAAGAATGAATCATCAATAGCGAATTTATTACCTCACTATACCATAAAGCTTTCAAAATAATAAAAATCTGTTTCTGATTTTCATCCTTCGTCCTTAAGTTTATGTGTTATTAATTGTTTTCTCGTATCTTACTGCTCAATTTAATATATTCATTACAAGCCCGGGAGAAGACAAAATGAAAATAACAAAATAGAAAGCAATGATGAAGTTGACTTTATAGCCTCTTACGTTCAGAGTTGATTTCGCAACAAAATACTTGGAAGAAAATGACAAACTTTACTCAATGAGAACTGGAGGGTGCAGTCAGTCTGAATTCGATGCAAAGAATATCAGCTTGGTGGGCCACTCATGAGACATTCTTCTTAGTTTTAGCATCACGCATAAGATATTATCTTGCTTAAAATAGTAGCTGAATACTTCAGCGCGGAGGAGTGGCATTCCCGGATGTAAAAGATTTAAAAAAGGATGCATAAAAATAATTTTAAAAGTAGTTAAAACTGAACATTGATGAGTCAAATCTAAACCCGCAGGGACTTGATAAAATTAACAGCTAAGGCTGGATTCCATACCGAATGAATGATCCAATTGACGCTCAGTATGTGCCACTTATCGAGGCACATGCAGGTGGTTCTCTGATGAGGTTCTCCACTTACAAGTAGTGAGCACACCAAATAAAGTCTAACTTTGGGATTGCCATGAAATATCGTCTCTCATCCCCTTACCAAGAATATTCTTCTCGTCATGAACATAAGAATGGATGTAGTTAAAAACAGCTAAAAAAGATGCAAGTCCGCAAATGACGCATCCTACTTACCTGTTCTTTGATAATTCATTATGATGCCATAATGCTCGACTTAGAGGAAGATAACTCGACTATGTTAACTCTATTTATTCAAGTTATTTTCAAATTGCAACCCAGAATTTGCAATAAAACTTAAACTAAAGCACAGAACATGAAAAATTCTTAAGAGCACGATTCCATCAATCTTCATGAGCAATAAGTCTGGCTCATTGGATTGACTGAGGACATCAGAAAAGTTGAAACAGCCTTGCATTTTCATATCAGCATGCATTAGTTTTGAATCACCGAGCCATATACTTGCAAAGTTATGAAAAAAAAAAGATATTCACTTTATTTATAATCTTTCAGACGTTATTATTTGTATTAACTTTATACCTTCATCGGATTCAAAGTTTAAATATTCTTGCCTTCTTGATCTATATCTATTTGAAAGTGGAGTAACTTTTTAACTTTTTTTTTACGCATGGCAAAACGTTTGATTTTTCTCAATCCCTCATTTTTCTAGTACCACAGCGTGCGCGGTTAAAGGCACGAGTTTCATAAGCGCATCGTTTTATTTGAATCGAGTAAAATAATGCAAGGAAAAATAGTATCTTAACAAAATTTATCCCCTTGGAACCCAGGTTTTTAAAAATGGTGTTCATCAATAAAGACATCGAATTGCCATTTTCCATTTGGAACAGAGTTCTGAACATTTTGAAATGTCAGGGTTACTTTACTATTCGGTAAACATCTTTTGTAAAGAGGATGAATAAATTACATGGCTCTTTACTGTAAAACTATTAAGCTCAACAACAAGGAAGGACCTTTGATATTAATTCATACATAAGGACCAATTTTTTGTGAAACTTCTCTCTTAATCGCTGGAAAGTTAGAAAGTTAGATATTGACGATGATCTACAAACTTGAATAGAACAAAAAAAAAAACAAAGCCTAATCGGGAGATGGAATGGGGGAAGCAGGAATGTAACGGCGAAACACAGAACAGCCCGTAGCTGAGAACAAAACCGATAACAAGGCTGCATCAGAGAAAATATATTTTTTTTTGTGTGGTTGAACGCTCTAAAATTAATGCTTATCGGACTGCAAGTTTACATAAGAGGAAAAAGAAGTTATTTTAGCGCCATAAAATATTGAAATCAGTCCTGATATAATAAGAACAACTTCTCTTCGTGTTTTGCAAAAACAGATTGAATGTTGGCGTGAATAAATCTCCAGAAATTTTAAATTAGTTTTGGTGAAGAGGGAAATAAAATTGCTTATCATTTTTTAAGGCCGCGTATTTAAATAAAGAACAACAAAAACAACAACAATAACAAAAAAAGTAAAAAACAAACAAACAAACAAAAAATTATGAAGATTTAAGTCATGCAACAGGCATTTTGAAATACGAATAAATGGCTTCCAACTTTTTTCTTTTGTGGTAGAGTACCAGACAAGCAGGGACAGGAAGTCGGGAAAAGGTCACCAGAGCCCTTCGAAATAACATCACAAGAAACTCGTTCTAAAAACAACGATATTTGTTCCTTTTTTACCTTGCCGACGCATTTTTAATGCGGCACACGTAGCATATTATTTGTTTGTAACTTTTACTTAATCTACAATGCAAATTTATTTTGAGAAAAGTCAGTTTTTCTTCCTCTAAGGTCGTTTAGTAATCTCGCATTTTTTTGGTAAAAACAAGTCTCAAATGATTTGCGCATGGTAAAAATCCCCACTGGTATTTCCTCATAATTGCGCCAACTTATGTGAATATTTATATCAGTTGGGGCGGGTGCCCTTTACAAAGAATTCCTACAAAAGAGTTCTGAGCACTAGAGATTTGAATATGAGTGACATGCTGTTTAACATTTTCATTCACCTTGATCTCTTACGCGAATGATTAAAAAAAATAATAAAAAATAATTATATATAAAATACTCAGATAGATTAAGTGGTGGAAACTCTGTGAGCACTGTTAAATAATTTCTGTGCAAAGAATGTGCCACAAAAAATACAGAAAAAATTATCAAAGACCGCTGGGAAAATGTGCTAGTTTATAAACCCTAATAAACAAAGTATGATAAGAAGAAAAATTAACATGAGAAATAACATCAATTATGAAGTATTGTTAATGTTTTTCTTTCAACTCCTGTGGAAAAATTGTCTCGATAATACAATTTTCTATTTATCAGATTTCAGCTTGAAATAAAATTAACTGACATCGAAAAACCAAGTGATTGACGCCCAACCTAAAAAGGATCATAGGAGGGCAGTGAAAGTCAGCATCTAGCTTTTTGCTAACATTTTACTTGCTTGTTCATTAAATGAATATTTATTCACTCCTTCTACATTTGTATGTATGTGAAGTGTTATGTGCACAAAGTAAAATTTCTGTTCGAAAAAAGAAGAGTCACACACATTTAATAATAATAATAGCCAAAGAGAAAACCGCCTTATTCTCCCCCTATTTCACATATACTTATTTCAACTTTATTTTGCAACCAGTTCAGCGCAAAAATAATCACTTCAACCTAAAAACTCCTACTTGTAGCAATGGAGAACTTAAGTCGAATTCCAAAATTTAGGCCTTTTTTTTTCCAGGACCTTAAATAGTGTAGTTTGACAGATAAGGAAATCAATAAACGGCAGATGATTCACATCTGTGGCTTTTGCTACATAGCTTAGCTAAATTACATGAACGCTGGGCAATAATGAACGTAACTCAACTGCCTTCTAGGATGAAAGATTTATGCACGGTAATTCATCCATCACAGTCTGTATTAAGTAGAGGCCTATTGATACTGTCTGTATTAATCATCAACTTCTCCTTCTGTATTAAGTAGGCCTATTGATACTGTCTGTATTAATCATCAACTTCTCCTTCTGTATTAAGTAGGCCTATTGATACTGTCTGTATTAATCATCAACTTCTCCTTCTGTATTAAGTAGGCCTATTGATACTGTCTGTATTAATCATCAACTTCTCCTTCTGTATTAAGTAGGCCTATTGATACTGTCTGTATTAATCATCAACTTCTGTATTAAGTAGGCCTATTGATACTGTCTGTATTAATCATCAACTTCTCCTTTCTTCTCTTCTCTCTCTCTCTCTCTCTCTCTCTCTCTCTCTCTCTCTCTCTCTCTCTCTCTCTCTCTCTCTCTCTCTCTCTTATACATAGTTATACACACAAAACATTTCTCCTCTGTCCTTCATTCTATCTTTTTATACACCTAAATCATTATTCATGTTCATCACCACTTTGACTCCGCTTTTCTTCTCCCTTCGTTTAATTATATTTCTCATCTGTAACTATTTAATTCGTTATATTTATACTTCTGTTCTGTATCTTCCTCTTAATCTCTCATTCTTTTTACTTTACTTTAATTGTCAGCTAATGTGGAAATTTCCATCTAAATCCGCATTTTCACAATTTTGAGTTATTGGATAAGTGATTGGTATTAAAAAATGGAAAAAACGAAATGAGAAGCATTGAAGAAATGACACAGTTGAAAAGCAATGCGTAGAGCTGCGCATATTCAACCCATAAAAGTTTACGTCCAGAGAGAAAGAATATATCGTTCCTGTAAGTCTCTATATTCTAGCGGACATCTTCTTCATATCGCCATGTTGATATACCCAACCCATCTAACTGTCGGTGTCGTTATTAAATTGCCTTATAGCAATAAAGTGTGCAATGTTGTCATAATTTGCATCCAAATCTGATTTTCACCAGTTTGTCAAAAAAGAGCTCTCTCTGCATACAAATTGTTTTTATGAGGAATTTGTACCATGATCACCTTATAAAAAGTAGGTTTGAACTCGAAAGTTCTTAGCACTGGCGAAATCAGGATTAACCAGTGCCATAGAGGAACATATCTAGTTCCAGCCTTTTATTTAGATCCGATCTTATTATTGAACATTCAATTAAGAACCCATTTACATTTTATCAATGCCTAAAATCTAACACAGCCAAGTTAGGTCTATGCCTGGACGATTTAAATAGTGCAAAAAAACAAACAACTTTTTGGTGCTGTATTATAGAGTATTATAGAGTAGACAAAACAGAAGAGGAGATCTCTTTTTCAAAGTATATCTAGTCTTTCAGATCAAAGATATGAAGAAAATCAACATTTCACAAAATTATCGTCACATAGTGTGAAAACTAGGCTCTATTAAGGCTTAAACTTTTACTTTGCTCACTTCTAATTAATATTTCGTTTTTTTTCGGGTTAGATCACCAAGCACACAGGAAGTTCACCTTAGAAGATCCTTTTGTATAAATCATTGACACAGTCAAAGTAGGTTTGCAGTCTTAATAATGGCTATTGACACCTAAGTTCACAAATGATTCGTCAAAATAGCCTACTAAACTTACGAAAAATATCTTAAAAGCTTAAAACTTTGCCGTCGTAAATTTTCGCTTTAATTGGAGTCTTCTTTATATTTTATGTAGAATTACTTTGAGATTGAAATCACGGTAACATGTATAGCACATCTTTTTCAAGATCTGTCTCATTCAGTGTTGGAAGATATGTTTTCAATTTTTTCTTCAAATACACTCTTTAATCCATTTGAAATTAAAAGCACAATCAAGATCTTATGAGGGAATATTCATCGAACACAAAAAGACACTATTGACCCTTCCGACACCATAGAGATAATTAAACTTGAAGTCGGCAGCTTCTCTGTTTTATTACTTGGGGATCCATGCAGTTTAGAACTATCAACGTGAAGCAAATTGTAGGGCAACGTCAATCTTTTTGAGTACTGTCTGCAGTGCTCATAACAAGCTGCGAGTGATAGGGTCTGTTAAGATCTTTCTAAACACCTGTTAAAGACATGACCCATGCGGTGATATAAGAAATAAAAGGGTTTTATTACAAAATATGCAGATGATCCTACTTTACTTTCGTTTTTTTTTTTTTGCGGAACCGATATAAGCACTTTGTTCGCAGGAAAAAGCACTGGTACGGCCACACATTAGGCTGGGTACGGCTCTCATTCTAAAATCATTCAAAGCTAGTTCTAGATCTAGATTTTGAATCTTGTCTCGAAACAGGAATATTTAAAAATCAAACAGCTGCAAGAATTAATTTCAAACATTACAACTACAAAAAATGGTAACATAAATATTAAAAAAAACCAACCCATATACATGTATCTACCTCTAGATCCTTTATTGATGTTGATTGTAAAATGCCAATGCAGAAATACTAATGCTAGGGTATCCCTTTCTTTCATCATAGGCTGCTATTACCTCATGTTGGAAGGGTGGATATTAATTTTATGATTTAAAGTCTATTGAAGCGAAGCTGCACCAAGTTGAACTGAAACAATGACTCCTTCCTTATTCCTTTTTCCAAGCCATTGTAAAAACAAAAATAAGCAAAGTGTTGGAAATCAATTTCTGGGTACAAAACGAAAAAAAAATTGTCTGTAAACATTAGGTATAACTATTTGGAACCCTTCCACTGTTTGTTGCATTTTCTTGCATAAATCCACAAGGTTCGAGATCTAGTTCAAATGATTTAAGAACACGCTTTATATTTCTATGCGCACTATTCTTTAATTTCTTCCCTTTCTGGTGATGCAATATAACATTTTGATACCAGGTAGCGATAATTTTAGCTCCAACTGATTATTTTCATTCGGTATCTATTTCTTATTCTCATTCAATATTTTACATTTTTGTACGCACTGGTGATCACGCAAATGAGCACTCGCCACGAGATCTTTAGCGATAAAAAAATTATAGGCTAATGGAGACACGAGTCACTCATGTGACCTGGTGACGATACCATTTCAAAAAATTCATAGCTTCAATCCGTCGAATTACAGGAATCTGTAACGGCGATGTGCGAACCCCATCCCCCCACCCCAAAAAAAGCAACCAAAAAACAAAAAACAAAAAACAAAAAAAAACAAACCAGCAAATACACACACACACACACACTTGATCTCTTAAATTTGATAAAACACATGAAATAGACTTAAAATTACACCATTTTCGAAAAGAACTTCCAAAATGTAATACAAACACAAAACCATTCTTTGCCATCGATGAGAGAAATAAATTTTTGTACATATAAATATACATATTCACTAGTTTCAATGATATCGGAATGAACAATCCCTGTAAAATGAAAAAAAAAAGGTTATGATAATCATATACCATGTGCGTAAGAATATTCCCAGAATCAATAATCAAAATATAAGGTAGAAGTTATAATGTTGATCACTCACAGTAAGTATGTCTTGATAAAATTATCAGCTATTGTTATAAAAATCTTTTTAAACGCTCCTTTCATGCATAACCAATAAAAGGGCAGTTACGATTTTCCACAAGACAATGCACTCTTCCAGGCATTTTTTGTTTGTGTCTACATCGTCTTAGATTAATCTTGGAAAAAAAAAGATTAAGAAAACGCAAAATAAGCTTTTTTTCTATATTTCAAGCAGACGACCAAAATGTTTTGCGGTATGTTATTCTCTTCCATTTCAAACAAACCACCTCTTATAGATTTCATTGTTACAATTTTGTTTATTGTAATAGATTTGTAAAGTACGCGCTAAGACTTCAAATACATTAAAATCGGTCACATCTTGTCGTTTCCACTTACCGCAATCATGTTAAAATATTGTTCATATACACCTGAGATAGTGCAGTTTTGACAGCCGTATGGATCGAGATTGAGCTCTGAAATCTGCCACATACACTAGTTTGGAAACGAGTAACAAAACCTATAAGTTATTTAATGCGGATCTTTGTTTATCTCAATCAATCTTGACTGCGTTAAGTTTTTTTAGGCAGAGAGCTTCTTTTACGTTTGGCTTCACGTGGCGTGGGAGGGATTTTTATACTTCAAGGTGAAGAATGTTGGCACACAGCAACTTTTACATTGACAAGTCTTCTTCCCATTATCTCACAGCTAATCACTCCTCTCTTCTAATGTCACTCTGTCTCTTTTTCTCTCCCCCACACCGATTTTTCGTTATCTTGTTTTTTTTTTCTTCTTCCAACTTCTGTCCCCAATTCTATCCGTACCTTAGTTCATGTTTGCTGTCTAAACACTTAAATTGTTCATCCTACATTTCTTAAAAATACCACTCACATAAATCATTGTGGTTATTTAATTTGGATGCGTATTTCAAGGTTTGGCATGAGTGCTATAGATTCTATCGTTTTCCCAGTTCATAGATGGTTTATAATCTTTCCTCTTGAAAACAATTTGTCTTCCAGGAATAGAAGCTAGTGATATTTATAGAATAAAGGCACATTGCAAAGTGTCAAGATAGTAAATGGAAAAAGTAAAATTTTGGCATATTTAGGATTTTTCGATTCTAACAACGCAATTTAGAAGACGAGTCAAGGATTTCATAATAGAATTGATAGAAGTTATAAAACCACCTTAGATATAATAAATACCATCGTTTCTGCACATGTCATCAAAACAATAAAGAATGAAACAACAAGCGTAAATTCTTCAGAAGTGCCAAATTAGATAATATATTTCACGGGAATGTAGATTTATATCAAAAGTAAACAATGACCCAGTAACAAAATGGTAAAAAAATTATTCCAATATAACAGATGAAGTCGCCCATGAAATGGATTTAAAAACTTAAAATCATTAATTTTTTGAGTTAACGATATACTTCTATGTCCAGAACAGCGATAGTGCTGTAATCAATGCTTAACACCTATTGTGTCTCCTTGCATGTTTGTAAATACCAATGGGTCTAGATGTCTCCATTATCTTGATGATCATGATCTTTGTTTTTATTTTACTACTACTACTACTACTACTACTACTACTACTACTACTACTACTACTACTACTACTACTACTACTACTACTACTACTACTACTACTACTACTACTACTACTACTACTACTATTATTATTATTATTATTATTATTATTATTATTATTATTATTAATATCATCCTCATTATTATTATTATTATTATTATTATTATTATTATTATTATTATTATTATTATTATTATTATTATTATTATTATTATTATTATTATTATTATTATTAATATCATCATCACCATCACCATCATCATCATCATCATCCTCATCATCATTATTATTATTATTATTATTATTATTATTATTATTATTATTATTATTATTATTATTATTATTATTATTATTATTATTATTATTATTATTCCTTCTCTTCCTCCTCCACCTCTTCATCATCATCATCATCATCATCTTCTTCTTCTTCTTCTTCTTCTTCTTCTTCTTCTTCTTCTTCTTCTTCTTCTTCTTCTTCTTCTTCTTCTTCTTCTCCTACTTCTTCTTCTTCTCCTTTTCCTCCTTCTTCTTTTGTTGTTGTTACTGCTGTTATTTTTGTTGTTGTTGTTCTTCTTTTTTTTACTCCTCTTCTTCTACTTCCTCTTCTCCTTCTTCTTGTTCTTCTCCTTCCCGTCGCCATCGCCGTCGCTTAATGATCTTGAACCATTCCGCACCAGAGCTATTTCCATCAGTTGCGCGGAGGTTTCGCATGATTTGCTCATGTACCCTGCTGGTTCCAAATCGAAGCTATATTTGCCAGACTGGAGTTTTCCTCTCTCACTCTACATCCAATCCATCTCTATCTTTTTTGTCCCATTCAATTCAATACTGAGTTTCTCATTTCTGGCCTTGTAGTTTATCATTGCACCCAATCTCATCAAGCATTTATTTACAAATATCTGGGATCTTTAAGTCTTGTCTTAGAATTACTTAGCAGTCTTTATATTGATCCAATTGAGATTCCTCTATTGTTGACTTACGAGTCAAATACTGCCTGGCTTAATGCCTGCTCCCCCTTTTCCCGCGTAACTATCGGGCATTCTTCCAAGATAAAAAAGAGACCTTCTCAATGGATTGGTCCTCATTCTGGGGGTAATAATACGTTAAGAAAACCGTTGACTTTTATAAGTATACTATTTGCAAATAAAAATTTATTCGGAGGAATGTCTGTTTGTCTGCATACTACATATGATAGCAGGCTTCCCGATACACGGTTCATTGTTTCTCGGTATCACCATCAACTGACGTGCTTGAAAGAAATTCACCTAAGTTGTTATGTGCTTGTCATGTCCATAACGTGTGCGACCGATGCAGGATCATTTAGTAGGACCAAGAGAGCGTCTTTCATAGCATCCACCTTCTTGATCTTTCCACAGGGGTTGGCCCCATTGATCATGAAATAATGTTGAATAAATTAAAGAGTATTTTTGGGATAAAAGGTACTTCTCTCATATGTTTAATTCTTACACTAAAGACCATCAACAGAGAGTTATGATAAGTGGTGTCAACCATCTGATTATGTGCTAATATATTGAGTGCCACAAGTTTCGGTGCTCAGGCCTGTTTTTTTTTTTTTTTACATTATATACACAGCTACTTGTTAAAGAAATCGAACGATTTGATCTTTAGTATTCATTCTTTCGTTGACGACAGTGAGATATGCTGTTCATGTGTACCCATGATCACGAAGGATCTATCTGAAAGAAACGAGCAATATGTTTCTTCTGTGAAAACATTGATGAATAATTATAAAAAAAATTTAATGAAAACAAAGCTGGAACTGTACTGACAGGTAGTGCAAAGAGGAAATCCAAAATCCTTAACTGTTTAAAATTGAAAAGAGCTCCATAATGATCTAAAACAACGAAAAACTTTTGAATTCTCTTTTGATTCTGACATTCCCACGACTTCTGCATTAATCAAATAAAATGAAAATGTTCTTAAAGATATAGATACATTTTATCAGCACGATTAAGATATCTCTTGACAGCTAAAATCGCTGCACTGCTTGTCTTCACATTAATATGATCAAAATTTGATATTGATTATTCCAATTAACTTTTCGTCCATGCAACAAAATGATATTGGATAAGCTTCAGATTACCCAGAGAAGTCCTGCAAGGTTAGTTTACAAGAAATGCAAAAAGGAGCATGAACCCTTCCCCTCTCCCCCAACCACACTCCCCACGCCCCTCCTAGAGGCACAGCACTGGTCATAAGTCGAAAGAATAACTTTTAAACTTTTAGCATGTCGAATAATATCTACGGAATCTTTTAACTTTTTAATAAACCAAAACATTCACTATTATCTTCGAACGAAACATACAGATTATCCAGCGCTTAAACATCCAGCTAAAACATATGGATGGAAAAAAAATACTTTTTCTTCTTTTGCCTTCCCCCTCCTCCAAAAAATATGGAACTCACTTCCCAATTATCTGAAAGAAGGTAAAGTTACTCGATTTGTGAAAAAAAAAATTCAAAACTTTTTTTTTCGTTCCATCTACCCTTTATGACTCTAAAAGAAAGTAATTGTAACTTGCTTTAAGTTCTGTTTTTTTTTTTACTCAAATTTCCTTTTGTGTTTTGTATTCAAACATCTTAATAAAAGGCAAAGCTGACCATGTAGCCTCTCTCCCTATTGACTTTACAAAATCGTTTTACGTCAAACTGTTTTTAGGTCACCAAGTCTTTATTATTGTGCTTTTTAATCAGTTGTATGAGTGCTATATATTCATAAATATGGATATAGTTCTTCTAACTATTTTGTTGGGTGTAACTTTGCAAAAAATACTTTATTATTTTTTTCCATGCATTCTATGTAAAACGCTCTGAACCTGAGTCTGATTGGGTAGGGCACTTAAGAAATTATGTTTAATACTTTTTTCAATGCCATCTAAGTCTCAATCTTTCAGGAAGTCACACTCACAACAAGGTATTATATTGGCTGCAAAGCTATTATTTACCGTACAAGCAAACGGCTTTTTAATTTCCTATCAAACTCATCAAATCATTGTCGTTAATCTAGGACGTATTAAACAAAGAAATGGATACAATACCACAGAAAAAACATACCTTAATATGACCTACTCGATCCTATCAGTTTAAAGAAAAGTACAAGACAATGATAAACACCACCGGAAATTATAAACAGAACAAATGAAGCCTGCATCACAGTTGATTGATAGAAGAGTTTTAGCCTTAGGAACTCGATCAGTCTATTTAGCAGAAATGACCTTCAGAACCGGAAGTGAAGCCCGGTTGCCCACACTGTTCAATCTACATAGAACGACTGACATAATAGAGCATTGGTCGGATTAAGAGAGAGAGAGAGAGAGAGAGAGAGAGAGAGAGAGAGAGAGAGAGAGAGAGAGAGAGAGAGAGAGAGAGAGAGAGAGAGAGAGAGAGAGAGAGAGAGAGAGAGAGAGAGAGAGAGAGGCATGAAAGTATATAAAGGAAGAAGAGATATATACAGATAAACATGCATACATGACAACATATAATTTTTCTGGATTAAAAAAAAAGAAAACAGAGAAAAAAATTTAAATGAGAGAGAGAGAGAGAGAGAGAGAGAGAGAGAGAGAGAGAGAGAGAGAGAGAGAGAGAGAGAGAGAGAGAGAGAGAGAGAATGGTATTGTGACTTAAAGACACACAAATAACAGCTAATTACATCCAGACTAACACAAGAGGTTCTTAATCAGGAAGGGAGAGTACAATATGCAAAATATAAGAATCTATAGTTACTTAGACAGAAGGGAAATTCAGTCTAACATTACAAACCTACAATTCCAAGACTGTAATGACGAGGGTCCAGAGATCTTAAATTGCTCATAACATTACATAACTTGAAAGAATCCGAATCCTCTAGGTGTCCGTGATGGTGAGACGAGCCCAGGAAGAATGTAACGTGGAAAAGCCTCCCAAATTTACCAGCTAGGCCTAAGCTTACGAGAAGTTTGTAAGCAGATTTGGTACTTGAGATTAGAGACACTCTGTGCAGTGTGGAGATCGCACGAAGGGGTTCCACAAGCTGCACCCACTGAGCAGTGATTTCGCTGACAGCAGGACTCCAGAGATGGTGCACGACGAGGTTCCACAAACTGCTCACTCACTGAGCAAAGACTTCGCTGAATAATACTACGTCCCGCTGACCAACGTCCAGGACCGTCATAGGTTGGACACAAAGCGACCGCGTTGTAGGCAGGCGATAGCGCTCAAACCGAGCGAAGTAGCATGCAGTCTATCTGCACATGCTGGTTACTTCAATCTGGAGCTGGGAACATAGATCTCTGAAGTTGTAGAATTCCGTGGTTGACAGAGCTGTCTTCCTGAGGCCATGTCTTGCAAAGCTTCAAGCTTCAGAACTTTTTGTTGCAGCAATCTGCCGAGCCCAGTTTACCATAGTTCAAAAATGCTCCACCAATACAATATATACTCTTCTCTAACTAAAGATTGTTCACCCTCTACTGTGCAAACGCCTCAAGCCAATGTCCCCTGCAGCTCTTGTTTCGCACCTAAAATATCTTAACTTTGAAAACAAAGCAATAACATGTCAGTGCCGAGTTCTGCTAACGCCAGACTCACATAGAGCGTCACTCTACTCGTGAAATGCATAAATGGACACGGGTCACGCGTGTAAACAAAAGCGGTTAGTATAGTTTTAACTGCATCCCTAACATAAGCAGTTGCGTCACGCCGACACTTGTGGTGACGTGACGGAAAGAATGTGCATGCTGATTCTTTTGGGCCCGTGTTGTGTCACCGCCTTCTTCTCTCTTAACAAAACGATTGCCAACAATGCCTCTTCATCGGAAGAATTCAAGTTCTCAGCCTAGCTGGGCGTTAACGTGTCACGTAAAGAGTGACGCGTGACACGTGAAAGGTAATTTTTATGTGAGGCTGGCCTAGAAAACACACACACGCGCACACGCATACTCTTTCCCTAACATCATTTGTGATGATAATGATTTAGCACGGTAATAAGGATAAACTATGGTATGATAAGTTGAAACACGAAGACGAAGGTCAGCAGATGGAGAAACAATTATAGTAAAAAGCAACAACCAACAAACAAAAATATGTCCGTGTTTAAAAATGCAGCAGATGCAGCTTGCACACTCGTCAATAACGACTCTTTTCTGTAATGGACTAATTAGGCCCAAACGTAGCTAGATGTGGAGTTCACAATCATCAAAGTGCGAATATTTCTTTGTGAATATCATCATTTGTACAGACAACTTAATTAAGCTCTACCCTGATAGGTTTTATGCCTACATTAGGATAACTGTGAAAACATTTGGTTAAACCCTACCGCTTGTAGATTTGGTGCAACTAGCACTGGCCTATTCTGCCAAAGGAGCGACTTGTATGAAGACGGACAGACTGCTGATACAAAAAAAAAACAAAAAAACAAAAAAAAACAAAACAAAACCAAACAAACAAAACCAACAAAAATAAAAAAATTAAAATTAAATTTTTAGAAAAGTTTTATTTTACACGCCCCGTTCTTACCCGACGGGTGTGTAACAAAACAAAACAAAACAAATATATCTATCTACCTATTCTAATACTATCCATCTCTACTTGGATACAGCTAAATAAGACCGTTTCAATAGAGAAATCGGCTTAAATAAATAATATATCTTTCATTCATGCAATAACAAAGAGAAGAAAGATGCAAGCAAACGCATAAGCGAACCTACAGATAAACTGAGAACTCCAATTCTAGAAATGGTAATTACTAATAGTTTCTGGTATTTCTATTGGAGAACAAAACTGTTTGGCAGGATGCAAAAATGACATGACGCCTTTGGACAACTGACTTGACTTACTGACTTATTGCCATGTCGCATCCCAGTTCACCGTCTGTGACGCTTCGGCAGCTTTCTCTATCCTCGCAGAGAGCTCTCTCCACTGTTTCCTGTCCTTTGCGAGCTCAGTGATTTTGACCAGATCATCGGTTGAATGGAGTTTAAAATGGTCAATTAGTCCTAGATCTCTGTTCAGTACGATTGGGAGAGTTGTTGTCGGCCGTCCTCTTAGTTTGTGGCCATATTGGATGAAGTAGGCTCTTGTTGCTCTGTTGGCAGGGATGTCGCTGTCTCTACGAAGAATATGCCCAAAGAGGTTCCACCGGGCTTTTAGAATATGCAGCGAGAGGGGCTTTTCCTGGCATTTTTTATACAGTGACTTATTTGTGATTTTTACTGGAAATTTAATGTTTAGGACCTTTTTCAGTTGTTTTCGGTGGAAAGCGTTTATTTTCTCTTCTTCGGTGAGAGTCAGTGCCCATGTGCTAAAGTTGTATAGTATAGTTGGACAACCTTGGAAAGAATGTGGTTTGGATTCTGCCGAAAACGCCAGTGCCGCTCCTTACTGCAGCGTGCTCAAAGACAGCTTTGTCTATATGAGACGCATGGGTTTACATAAGACTAAGAGTATTCTTTTAATTTCACAAACCCGAACAACGCGCTTACTAAAAATATATTGATTGATGATGCCGTCTTTGAAGTTTACTAATCCCTTCTTCCCCCGATCATAAAGAAACAACCATGCTTTATATGATATAAGTATAGAATTCACCGCTTAATGTAGTAGTTACAAGTGATCAGGAGTGAGAAAGTCTGGCTCCATTCTCCCCAGCGTCGTGGAATGATGGACATCACTCAGGTAACAAGATAACAGGACTTTAAAAGAAGTAATGTGCCTAATTTGTAGTTAAAACATTTAAATGACTAATCAACTGTAGGCGTTGTGGTTAATTCAAATAAGAATAGTGAACATAAAGTATTAAAGAATTCAGAAAGAATTAATAAAACTAAAAGTAAGGTGTTGTGATAACATACAAAAACAAAAACAAAAACAAAACAAAAAAAAAACAAAACAAAAAACAAAAAAAGAAAAACAAAACAAAACAAAACAAAATTAATAGGCGTGTTGAAATAAAACCCAGTGAGTTAATTGTAAAATATTTGTGGACGAAAACCACAGTGAAGACAAAGGTATGGTTGTCACAATCGGTAGTATATTTAAAGCAATTAATCATGAATCTTGATGTTGAATATACTTAAGTCAATTGAGATATTTTAAGAATCAAAGTAACTTAAGACAGTATGGACCCAAGACATTGGAAAAAATGTTTCTCACACAGTGAGTGTAGATATGGACAGAAAGATGTATCAGCTTTGCGTGATAATCTGTAATATATTCATAATACCGATTCGCCAAATCAATTCCTGAGTAAAAGGACTGGTATCAGAAACTGAAATAAAAGGAACAGTGATGTGAAAGTTGGATACGCCTGCATAGAGCTGAAAAAGGTTAAAAAGCAATAGACAAACAAAACAAAACTAAAGAGAACGAAAGAATAGAAATGAGTAGAGGAGGAAAATACCGAAGAAGAATAAAATAGGAGAGGAGTATATAAGGCACAATGTAAAGGAGGAGAGACACAAAAGGAGAAAGAGGGCAAAAAAGATAAAGCTGTGATAGGGGTATACAGAAAGATAGGCAAGCTAAAGAAACATAGCGAAAGTAAAATATATGCTGAGAGAGGGAGGGAGGAAGAGAGAAAGAGAGAGAAAGATAGATGAACCCAGAGAGAGAGAGAGAGAGAGAGAGAGAGAGAGAGAGAGAGAGAGAGAGAGAGAGAGAGAGAGAGAGAGAGAGAGAGAGAGAGAGAGAGAGAGAGAGAGAGAGAGAGAGAGAGAGAGAGAGAGAGAGAGAGAGAGAGAGAGAGAGAGAGAGAGAGAGAGAGAGAGAGAGGCGTTGAGAAAGGAACGATGATTGATGTAATAGGAGAAAACCAAAGCATAATAAATCTCAAGTTTTGTAAGCTGCAGAGAATCAGCTAAAAAATCCTTTGACGTTCGACCTATAATCTTTTCTAAGTATCTCTACCGCGAATCAAAAATACGGTCACTGCTATTATTCTACAACAAAAGTAGAAGAAAAATTCTTTCTATCGGCTAGAAAAATAATCTCTTTTTTTTTTTTTTTTTTATTAAATTTCCGTGTGATCTCCGAGAAATTTTTCAGTCGATTATCACTATATTTTTCAGTTAATTGATATGATAGAGCCAAAAGGTTACGACACAGGATGTTT